>CM077446.1:4723535-5173535 GCA_039654765.1 Mylopharyngodon piceus
TTGCTCCTAGAGTCAGACAGGGCGGTGCTGCGTCTAGGTGAGAGAGGAGAAGCCTCCTGTGCCCCGGAGCACTCGGCGCTCTACTCCGCTCCCCTGCGCTCCTCAGAAGAGGGGGGAAAAAAGCCCGCATCCTGATTGGACCCGAGCACCACGTCGCCTCGTACCCCCGCTGCCGCAACCGCGCGTTCACCTTGCCTTCCCTCCGAGACCTGCACCAGTTTCCAGGCAAATGACACAATTTGATACGCCAGCGGGACAATCGAGGAGGATAATGTTTTTACGTGATCATCTCCGCAAAAAGCTATTTCTATTGCTTTTTTCTTCATTAAACACAACAATGATGAGGTTATGGAGAGACTTTATTGCTCTCGGGCTAAAACTCATTACTCCTGCCAGACATCCGAGTATAAAAGAAATTACAAAATGGCATTTTGTACCCGGTCTGCGGCGATAGCATGTCTAGGAGATTGAGGTCGAGGAGGTAAAGGAAGAGAGGGAGAGTTGATCTGTGTCAATTTCTCCAGTGAAAGTCAGACAGGGGGAAAAGGCCTAACGACAACACAAAACGCCTTTTGTGTGCGCGGTATTTGATTACCGGCAGGAATTTTGATGGTGTCGCAGTGTACCGCGGCAGTTAAAATGATCGCGCGGGATGCCAAGCACACCTGACTCTTTCGGAAAGCAGTTCTTACCGTATCATTGCGACCACAAAGATTGTGAATGGACTTATTTCAGTAATTGTCGGCTCGTCGCAGCAGGCCATATGCTTCCAAAGTTGTTCAAAACAATCAGTGTGGGCTCATATTACCATGTCCAGATGGATTTCAGACAGGGTGCTGCGTCCAGGCGAGAACTGTGGCTCGGGATTGGGTTTCACATCTCGCTGTCATATTTACCCCTCTCCTCCGCGATAGGATCCTGTTGATATGGACACAAAGCTTTATTCTGTTTTTAAAGATGTTGTGATCACAAGGGCACCAGACAGACATAGTGTACCCATTACACAAGATACTCATGTTTTCTCTTTGTTTTTTGTCTGCAGAGCCACAGAAATATTACTGATATTATAGACAGATATATCGGCTGGGCCGATTATTAGGCTGCTTTGAGAATATTGACTATATTTGTGTGGCTGATAAACACAGAAGTGTTAGCTGTCTTTGTATTAGCTCCAAAATATGTTTTCAGTGATTTTTTTTCTGGTCATTTTTACATAAATATTATTTATTTCTTATATTATATCTTCATATTTTCATATATAATATTATATATTTAAATTAATATTATATTAGTGGAATCTTCCAACAATTTCTTTAGGAGCTTTTTGCAGAATTAACTTAATTTTTTGAGCCGTTTCGTAGCTGGTGTTTTTGGTGATTTTTAGTAATTTTTAATTTTCAGTAATTTTTTTGTTTATATTTTGATTTTTTTGAGTATTATATATATATATATATATATACATATATTATATTTCTATACTGTAAAAAAGAATTGTTGGTTTAACTTAAAAAAGTTACCTGGTTGCTTTAAATTTTTGAGTTAATACAATGAAGGCGATTGGTTTAATCAACAGAAACTAAAAATATTATGTTATTTGAACCACATTAATTATTGAAGTTGATTTGACAAAAGACAAAATGTCATAAATCATGAAAATAATTTTTTACAGTGTATTAATACTGAACTGATTTTTTTAGATAAACTTAACTTTTTTAAAAAAGCTAAAATTATATATAATTGTGTGTGTGTGTGTGTGTGTGAAAATTATATGAACTGATATTTATTATTTTTTACAGTAGTTGGTGGCCAATATGCAGTTTTCAGTAGCCAATATATTGTATAATATATACAAATAATAATATATTTAAAAATAAATGTATAAATTTAAATATAAATTTATTTAAAATAAATATTATATATATTTATTTTAGTACTGAACAGATTTTTTTTAGATGAAAATAACTTATAAAAATAAAAATAAATATTATAATTGCCTCTTTGAAAATAGCTGCGGATAATATAACACACAAACATGCTCAGTGCACGTGCAGACAGTTGTTGATATGTGTACCAAGCCTGACTAAACATGTTTGATTACGTTATATTTCGTCTCGTGAGACGTGTCTGTAACTCGACCTCTTGTTGCTCGTGTTCCTGTGAGAATCCTGCTTTCTCTCCGGCCTCCTCACAGTTCATGAGAAGATGGCAGAAAACAGTACCTTAAAAAGACAGAAACGTCATTAATCTAAAAGTTGTCCACAGTGTACCTGATTTGCTTCCAATCAAGTGCTTAATGAGTCTCAATTAAGATTTATTATGCAAATTAACCCTGGCCTGCTACAGTCTATGGGGCAGGAGCTATGACAATATTTTGCTAATGGCACAATCTGTACCAATTAGAAAAGCAAACTTTCACAAGATTCAGGTTTAGTGTCGACATACAGGAAAATATGAAGCGCTTAACATATATATATATATTATATTCAGTCTCAAATAACTAAATAAAGTCTTGATAAATTACCTCTAATTGCATGTATTTTTCATATTTACCAACTATATGTCATCTTATTTTTACAGGCACTATATCAAATTTTAATTTCGCATTATTATTAAACCTTAGCCTTGTCTAAGAGGCGTTTTAAAGGAATATTTAATTAAAGCATCTGTGGAAATCACATTGATTAATGCATGCAATAAATGGATAGCTACAATACTTGCACAGATAAGAGTGCAAACGTTTAAAATCTTACAGGCGGCGCTATCCTCGCTCATTCACTGGCGGGTGTCCAAACATCAAGTCATAAACCTCAGGCCTTTTTTTGTGTCTTCATTTAACATGGCCACTGATGGCTTCCCGACAGCTTTATAGCTGACAAGTTTCATGGCACGTCATGCCGTGCAATTACACGGGAACTAATTTGATGAATCAACTCGATATTCCCGAGTCCTGGCTGGCCTTTCAGTCCATTTTCTACCTAGAGGTCAGCAGGAGCTCAGCCTGCAGAGTTTCAGCAGCGCGCGACTGTAATGACTGTTTGTACGAGTCAGGAAGTTCTTGTAGACAAAGATCAGGAGAGCGTGAGCGTGATACGATATGCAAACACAATTGTTATTCATACTTATGTTGGAGAGGACCATTTTAGAGTAGATCGTTTGCATATTTTTGCATGTTTTAGAGTACATTTTAGAGTGAATCATTTACATATTTGTGCTTTTTAGTGAACATAACAAATAACAACAGTTAAGTGAATTTCTCCAAGCAGTAGATGCTTGTATATGGCTTTTTCTCACTCTTTAATCACAGAAGGACGGATTTTTGTGCAAACCTAACCTAGACGGCACACCTTTTTTACCAAACAGTTGCTGCAGATGTTTTAAGACTGTTGAAACACCAATAGGCCGCAGCTTTTTAATGCCAGAATAGCTCACATGTGTAGATCCCAGTGCCACGTACTTGATGCAAAGGAGCGTCTAGCAAATTACAATTAATTTTTAACAATGACATTTCACGCCGTCAACATATTTTGGCGCTCTGATTGGAATCGCAAAGACACCGAGCGGTTTAGATGGAGCAAGTCTGCCATAATAAAATGTCTTGTTTGTGTCCTTGCAGAGCTCTGAGTAGACGCCCGCACGAGCCGCGCCGCGCCGTTCTTCTGAAACTAACAGCTTAATTGAAACTCATTAAACAGCTCTGACAGCTTAGGTGTCCTTGCAGGATATAGAATAATTCAGTTGTACTTACAACTTGATTAAGAGAACTGGATGAACATATTAATGATTAGAGGCATTGTGCGGGTACAGGATTTAACAATGCAGCAACGTGTGGATTATTATTTGTTTTTTTATTTTTTATGGCTGATTGTGTGTGCTTAAACACAGTGTGCCATGGTGAAATATCAAACTGCTTTACGTTATTTGGGTCAATGACGTGACGGGTCATTTTTTTGTCCAAAGGCCTTAATAATAATAAAAAACAAAGATATGATACCTGAGTATGTAAGGTAGTACAACTAGATCTCGAAATGAATTTCACTGATGTCATTCGGAGTAACCGAATCAAGTCATGTGGTCAATATCATGTGACCGAATGTGACATCATTCAAACACCTGCAAAGGACCACATGGTTGTGAAGTAAAGTAACTAACTTTCTCTTAACTATTTAAAAAATTCATGTTTTCACTTGCTCATACGCATGTCCCGAAACATCATGTCATTCGGTACAACCGCTATAAAACATGGAAAATGTTGTAATATTTTAAAAACTTGTACTAAATATAAAATGTTTGATTGTCCTTTTGCTAGCTAGCTATACATCAGTCTTTTAGCATTGTTTGAAAATACCGTCATTCGGTATAACCAAAAGTGTCATTTGGTAAAACCGAAATTTTGGTTAAACCAAATGACTTTTTTGGTTACAAATTTTGTCCATCTTGTAAAAAATGACAAAAGTAGTTTTAATTGATTATAAAACCAAATAATCTCATTGTTAACACTTTAAAAACTTCAAAATGAATTATATCTCATTGTGTTTTTTTACACTTTTAAAAACCTTATTTGCCAATGACCCATTTGTTAATTAATTATACTACCGTGCAGAAGTTTGGGGTTGGTACAGTATTGTTTTTGATAGAAGTTTTTATTCTCACCAAGGCTACATTTATTTGATTTAAAAATGCAATAAAACTGTAATATTGTGAAAATGTAATTTATTCTTTTTATTTCAGCATCATTACTGTCTTCAGTGTCACATGATCCTTCAGAAATCATTCTAATATGCTGATTTGATGCTCAAGAAACATTTATTATTATTATCAATGTTGAAAACAGTGCTTCTTCATATTTTTGTGGAAACTGTCATGCATTTTCAAAAAAGTTCAAAAGAGCAGCATTTATTTGACATACTGAATATGAATGAAATGAATAAATCAAATATATTGATATTTTTGCTATTGAGATGCAAATATTTGCTCATCCAGCCCTACTTTGTACATATTTTAATAGTTAATTGTATTATTTACTATTATAAATTTATATATTTTAGTTCAGAAACAAAATTAGACAGCTGGTGAATGATAAACCACTTTATATCCAACAATTGCAGTTACTATTATATAAAAGAAATGTCATCTAGCAAATGAACAGGTATGTGTGCATATGCACAGGCCTTGTCAGTTAGATTAATGACAAACGATTCGGTGACACAATGACAAAAGATTCAGTACTCGACACGAGCCTGAAAAAATACACATCCCGCATCGTCTCTGCTGGAAATGAACGGCAATAGGAATTTGCCAAGAACTGATGGCCCCTATAATGAGTGTATGACTAATATTGCAATTTAGAAAAAGAAAATAAATGTGAGCAAACCAGTGAAATTATGCAGCATTACACTCCGCTGTGAAGAAGAACTCTCTCCGCTAAAGATCCGAGCAAATGTAATTTCTCCTATTAATTGCCGTACCCTCTTGAAACATTTTCCAACTTTGTGAAAGCCTCGATCATTTTAGCAAGGGTGAGAGGAATGAGTGTGATGGAGCTCCTTTTATCTTATTTTACAAGACTTCAAGTCAAATAGAAAGTTGAAAACTTCATGTGATTAGAAACTTGCTGAGGCTCACAGTTCTTTCGCTCTCCACAGACATGTTAATCGACATTATTAACATTAACTTCTCTGCTGGAATTCACACCTTTTTACATTTAAAGGAACAGTTCACTCTAAAAACTGAAATAATGTCTGAGCAGCAAAAACTGTTTTCAACATTGATAATAATTAGAAATCTTTCTTGAGCATCATATCAGCATATTGGAATGATTTCTGAAGGATCATGTGACACTGAAGACTGGAGTAATGATGCTGAAAATTCAGCTTTGATCACAGGAAGAAATTACATTTTTAAATTTATTAAAATAGAAAACAATTATTTAGAATTGTAATAATATTTTTTTTTTGTAATTAAGTTTTTATTGTATTTTGATTAAATAAATGCAGCCTTGGTGAGCAGAAGAGACTTCTTTTAAAAACATTAAAAAATTGTAATGTTTCCAGACGTTTGACAGGTACTGTAAGTATGAATTTTCTTTTTCAATAGAACACATAACGAGAATTTTTGGCTTCCATATGATGACAGTTCATAGCAACCATGTCTGCCAAGCTCTAAAAACAATAAGGTCCCATTAATTAATGTTAGTTAATGCATTAACTAACAATGAGCAATGTATTTGTTACAGTATTTATTAACCTTAGTACTGTTAGTTTATGTTAGTTCAGGTCCATTAAATAATATTAACAGATACAACTTTTGATTTTAATAATGTATTAGTAAATGTTGAAATTAACATTAACTAAGATTAATAAATGCTTTAGCAGAGTTAGTTCATGTTAAAGGTAGGGTAGGCAATTTAGGAGAGGCTAGCAATAGCAAGCTAGCTTTGAAAGCTTCAGAGCGCAGTCCAAAGCCACGCCTCCTTCAAAACACATGAACGCACACAGCCAGAGCAGAGTCTGCAAAGTCTCACGAGAGACAGCGTTAAATTACCTGATGTCTCAAAGCACATGACATTTCAACAATGAATGTAAACAACTTAGAGAGCTCTGACTTGTACCACCTGACTGCTGCAGATTTATTTCGGCGTTGATAGTGTTGACATAGAAACGGATAAATCCGAGTCTGAGGAGGTGAACAGCTCCGGGTAGAATGTCACAAGTTACCATCACATAATTACGGTTATGACATGGCATGAACGCAGCATAAGCTCGTTTTTTTAGTTCAGGAGGAACAGTAAAAGGCGGCGAGCATTTTTTAGTCCCGATACTTCCACAAAAGATAAATGTACATTTTTTTAATATTTAGACCACTTATATTATTGCCTACCCTACCTTTAACTAATATAGTTAACTAATGATAACAAATGGAACCTTATTGTAAAGTGTTACCAACAATGATTTTGCACTGTAAAGCCTCTTTTCCATCGAAATTACCCCGAACAATTTGTCCCAGGAACTTTTTTCCCCCAGTTTCCATCGCGATCTAAAGTACCGTGAAGATTAAGTCCGGTGACGTTGGACTGTGCACGACTTTCCAGTTCCCGCTGGATTTTGTCATCCGCATATAAGCTTAATAAAGAACCTAAACCTCGTCGTCAGTCCATCGGCTGTATTTTCAAAACTCCATTGTTGATTTGAATAGCAAACAACTCTTACTGCATGCACCAAAACAGACTTTTAAAAATGGGGGTTGAAATAAAATGGGGGTTGAGTGAACTCAACGAATCAACATGTTCAGCACCCAAGTCCCACCCCCAAAAGTTCCGGAACTTTGAAAAAGTACTACCTCATGAACAGGGACTTTCTGAGGGTGAAATTTTTACTTGAAACTTCATTTAGACCCTGGTTCCTGCGGTCAAAACACACCGAGTACCACCCCAAAGCCCCTAGTTCCTGGGGAAAATTCCTGCGGTGGAAACGCGGCTCATGTCTTATGAAGCTGTGTGATAACTTTGTGTGAAGAAAAGACCGAAACGTCGTTTAATTTCATCAGTCGAGTCATATCAAAGACTGTAGGTGCATTCCTGTTACTATGAACGGGAGAAACTGCAACACGCAATATGGCGGAATAAGTCCCGCCTTCTAAATAAAAGAGCCAATCGCCAGTTGGTAAAGTCATCGCATCACTGCAGCTGCCTTTAGAAGCTCCGGTTCCCACAGAAACCTGAGACTTAAGCTTAGGACTGCACATGCGCATTGACTGAAATATACGCTTTTATAACGCTATGTGAGCGTAAGAAACAACGGTTATGAGACAGTTCATGTCCGATTTTATCGCTGATTTGAAATATGTTATTTAATTGTGAGTTTGACCAGTAGTTTTTGAGATTTTGGTATTTCCCCATTCAAATAAATAGGAGTTGGTCTTGTATGAGCAAAATAGCTGCCTGGAGGCATTGCAAATATGGTGCTCTCATAGTTTATGGTGCTTTTATGTCCTTGAAAGGCAGACAGTAACAATAACAATAATTTATTGTATTAAAAAAGAGCTGTGTGAAGATTTTTCAGAATTTGTGTTTCAATGGGGGGAAAAACTCACGGGTTTGGATTTGAAACGATGTGAGGGTGAGTAAATAATAGAAATGTTGTTTTTGCGGTGAACTGTCGCTTTAAACCATCACTGTATTTTCAAGTTTAAAAATTCCACTCATGTCCTAAATGAATTCTAACACGCCACGCCAAATCCACTGTATTATTGACATTACGAGTACATTTCCCCTTTGGCATGACTGAATTATACACAAACAGCTAATATTAACATTCACATTCTCCCATAAAACTTTACGTGGCACCCGCTGACCAAACAGCAAATCAAATCCCTGCGCATCTGCTGGTATCTGTCAATAAGTGCATTCCTGCAACATTTCGTCGGGAACGTCACAGCCCTCACCATTTTGTAAATCTGAAAGGGGGGATTTCCTCAAAGAAGGGATTTATGGCTTCATGCCGGCTTCACATGATTGATAGCACACAGTGGAGCCTTTGTACAGGAAGACGCATGCCTCACTGTGGGCCAACTGCATCTGTCTGAAACAAAACATGATGCCAGGCCTTCCTGAACACTCTGTCTTGAGTCATGGTGAGAAGGTTCCAGTAACCTCCTTGTGGGTGTAGTGTTAAGTCGCTCGCTGGATGTGAAAACGCGTGAGAGTTGCTGCTGTCGGGATGTGAATGGAGAAATGCAGATGAGCTGCTGCCGACTGAGACCTTTGACTGTTAGCTTTCAGGGGGATTTGAACTTCATTTTGTTTGATTCACTGAGATTTGACTCATTTTTTGACTCATGAGTGGTTTTGATGGTTTATACTTCATGTGAATTGCGTGTTTTTATACCTGTGTGGAAATATTGGTGTTTCCAGTCATCAGATTATAGAGGTGTAAAATGTTTTGGGAACTTCTCAAATAGCTAGCATGAGTATATTACTTGCTTTCCTTAGTTCAAACTTTAGTTTGGACTCAGTATAATAATTTCATTTATCCTATTTTAGAGTCAAAATCAAATGTTGACTTTTAAACACATTTACTTCCATAATGTAAGTCGTCCATTTTTACCCCCACATATTCAATTTGTAGTTTTTAAATGAAAGGGGTCTGGGGGTAGATTAGTTGAAATAATAATAAGAATAATAGTTATTATTATATCTTTGCTTTGTTTTATTTATTTATTTATTTAGTGAATAATGTGGACAGTAATTGTGCACAAAAAGACAAAAAGGAGGAATACTTATTATAAAAAATCTAACTTTTGAGTTTACATGTGTGTAAAAATATATATATATCCTAGTAGGCAGCGTTTAATCTGGCACAAAAAATGATATATAAAATAAAACAATTAAAATTATATATATATATAATTTTATTTTTTATATTTTTTTGGAATAATATGGATGGATAATTCATGGCCAAAAAGACAAAAATGTGATTTCTTTTTTAAACTAAAATAAAAAAATAAAAATGAAAATAAAAAATTCTTGAAACCCCCCCCCCCCCAACAACAACCAATAACATCATACTCTGATAGTCCTGCTTTACATCATTTCCAATAAATATAAATAGTTAAATGTGTTGCGAGTGCCATTTCATGTTGTCTTTAAATGTTTAAAAAACCTCTTGAACCTTCATGGTATTCATTTTCTCAGGCATGCTTTCGATGTTATTACAAGTAGCAGTAAATTTGAGGCTTTCATCAGGTCAAAAAGGAACCTGGTTCAACTCCTAGCTGATCAAATCAGCATATAAATTGCAAACGGATGCAGATCCATCTATCTGCTCCACCCCGGAATCCCAGAATCCTTCCTTCAATGTGCTCATCTCCTTCCCCAGTCATTTTTCACCTCACTGTTTGGAGAGGTCTCTCACAGGGGGCACACATCTGTCTCCCTGCCCTTCAGTCTGCTCGCTTGACTTTCCCCTCCAAGGCGCACTGTTTAAAGATGTGCAGCTGCCTCACCGAGAGCCAGGATGGCCACCGTGGAGGCCTGTAGTTAGTCCGTCAATGGCTGGGTTTGCTTGAGTGGAGCCATGTGCGGCTAAGCCTGGGAGGCTGAGGTCCTTGCTGGGATAAGCGCTTTAATACCTGCCATTACGCTGCCAGAGGGAGTCATTAGGAGCCAACGGATCCTGTTGCAGATCACAGTCAAATGAACGCCGGCCCTCATTTTGGCCCGGACGACTCCCATCAGAGCTGCAATGAGACCCAATGACCCTCAAGAGCGCTTTGAGCCCACGGACCGCCTCTTCTCTGAAAACGCACTTTTTTTGTCCCCAGTTCTCTGTTACTGTAGGCGTGTAATTTGTTAGTCATGATTTATGATTTGGGAATTTTTTTTTGTCGTGCATTTTGGAAATTTATTGGAGTGTCTGAATGGGAAGCTCAATAGTCTTTTGGTTAAAATTGCTACCATTCGTCATGATAGTGACACTTTAAGTTTGTTTTAATTTCTTCTTCAATGTCAGTTTTTCACATTCGGAAAGTTTTTTAGCGTGTTGCTATACGGTTGCCAGGGTGTTCTGGATGGTTGCTATGAGATGTTTAATTACCAGGATTCAAAATCCATCCATCTATCTATCTATCTATCTATTTATCTATCTATCTATCGTTCTATCGTTCTGTCGTTCTATCTATTATTCTATATCTTTCTATCTGTCTGTCTATCTATCGTTCTACTGTTCTATCGTTCTATTATTCTATCGCTCTATCTGTTGTTCTATGTATCTATCGTTCCATCCATCCATCGTTCTGTCATCCTATCTATCATTCTATCTATCGTTCTATCTGTCATTCTATGTATCTATCCTTCTATCTATTATTCCATCCATCCATCCATCCATCATTCTATCATTCTATCTATTATTCTATCTATTGTTCTGTCTATCATTCTCTATCTATCTATCTATCTATCTATCTGTCTATCTATCGTTCGATCGTTCTATCATTCTGTATCTATCTATCGTTCTATTGTTCTGTCATCATTCTGTATCTATCTATCTTTCTGTTGTTCTATCGTTCTATCATTCTGTATCTTTCTATCTATCTATCTATCTATTGTTGTATCGCTCTATCGTTCTATCCATCCATCCATCGTTCTTTCTATCGTTCTATATCTTTCTGTCTATCTGTCTATCTATTGTTCTATCGTTCTATTATTCTATTATTCTATCTATCGTTCTATCTGTCGTTCTATGTATCTATCGTTCTATCTATTATTCCACCCATCGATCCATCTATCCATCTATCTGTCTATCTATGTATCTATCTATCGTTCTATCCATTGTTCTATCTATCATTCCATCCATCCATCCATCTGGGATTTAAAAAGAATGGCTTATTTTAGTACTTTTACTTCTGTTTTATTTGTTTAATTCTAATCTGTACCTTGAGTAATACTAATAGGGATGATAAAGATCTGTACAACAGCAAAAAGTCCAAAGCATGAATCGTGACACCTCTTGAGTTTGATATGGTGTCCGCAGGCCTTGTTGACTAAGATCCTCCATCTCATTGGTCAACAGCATGCAGCAGGATGGTGTAGAGGTCAGATGTGTAGCTGGACGCCTCCAGACCCGTAACACCAGGCCCATCTGAACACATTACCGTCCAGTACGGCATCAGTACTACACACGTTATAGCCGAGAGCAGTTCTGTGATTGTGTTTGATTTTATTTTACATTGTGATGTCAGTAGAAATGTACTGCATTGTGTTTTCGCGTGCATGAGCGCTATGCACCCGTGAGCTGGAACGCGCCGGAGAAACACAGAAATGTGTTCTATTTTAGAGGGGGACTTCCTGGTGATTGTACAGATACACACAACCGTGTGCCAACCTGCTAGCAGATGGCATGAGAGTGACGTCGCCTTCGTGGTCTACTTATACTACATCCATTTCCTGTCTGAGGCTTGAAGCTGATGTAATCAGACCGGGGAACTGATTAATTGAGTTTTCAAAGGATTTTTATAATGTTGCAGATGTTCACATGCACATAACACATGTGAAGCACAAGTCAATATTTTGTAAAACTGCTTATTTTTTTAAAAGACTAGTCTGTTGTTTTTGTTTTCTTTTTCTATTAAAGAAAACATTTAAATATTTATTAATATTTATGAACATTAAAATATTTAAATGAGCAAATATGTAACCAAAAAAGCGAAGAACAAAAACTTTTGCACTTGTTCAGAGCTCACCAAAAAAAAAAAAAAGCATTATCAAAATCTATGCCATCATCCTTAACGTCATGTGTCCATAACGCCAACAAATGCATTTTAATTAACAATTTTAATTTTTACATGATTGATTCAGGATATATCATATGAAATAAAAAAAATTGCAAAAGAAATAAGTAAATTATATATATATATATATATTTACTTATTTCTTTTGCAATTTGTTTTTTTGTTTTTTTTATTACTGATGCACATCCCTATTAGAAATGTAATGCGGGACATTACTAAATATACTATACTATTAGTATTTATTAATATTTTGAATTAGGCTTATTATGTATTTTCAGTCTTCATTTTAACATTAGTTTAATTTTTTTATTTGATTAATTTTCTTATGTGCCTTTGTCATTTTTATTTTAATTCATTAATTCATTTTTTACATTCATTAATTCTTTTTTATTTATTGCTTTAATTCATTTTAATTTTATTAATTTTAGTACTTATTTATTTCAGTTAGTTGGCAAGGCAGCATTTCTAATTTTAGTTTTCTACGTTTTTAAGCATACGTTTTTCATCTAATATTTATATGTATTTTTTCAGTTGCAGTTACTGAAAAAGATTTTTAATAGTTTTAGCTGGTTTATATTAATATTAAAAATAAAATATTATAAGTATATTTAAAATATAAGAACATAAATATTATGTATATTTAAAAAAAAAAAATAAATAAATAAAATATATATATATATATATATAACATGTTGGAAATACCAAAATTACACTAAAAATAGATAATATGACAGCAATATTTTACCCCACCTAAAGTGACTAATAACATTTACAGGCCTCAACTGAGGATAAGGTCAGCTGACAGAACTGTTTGCATATAAAAACATGAAAGGCTTTAATTGTTCAGGCTGTTTAAAAAATCGACCAAACAAGTCGACCATTGTGACCCATCCCTTATAAATATCTGATTTTATGCAGCAATTAGCAGGTAGCAATTAGCTAACTAGATTTAGATGAAACACTAAATCATGCCGTTGAGCTCTGTATGGGTTTGATTCACTGCAGATTGTTCTCAGAGCGCTTGTGTAACGTTTGACCTGCCAGCGGCCCCTGTGTCCCTGTTTTGCAGAGGCCCATGGGAGCTTCCTGAAGCCCTGATTCAGGTCTCATTGCTTCCTGTCTATTTTGCTTGAGCTGATCAATCACAGAGACGAATGTGTCTGTCAACGCACACGTGGCCACCGCCGCACCTGCTCGATACCCCCGCGCTGAAACACTGCCATCTTAGCGGCTCTTGACAGATGTTCCCCACTTCAAAACATGTCTGTGTGTGTGTGTGCGTCTATTGCTCGTGTTTGTTTGGGCGAGGGGGCATTTAGCTATACGCGTCCTTGCGAGGATATGTTTGCATTTTAAATTGAATTAATTACATGATATTAATCAAATTAATGGCGTCTATGAAGATCTTCATGCACCTGTCACTCTGTAGGCCCCATATTTTGCGCTTTTTCACGGTTTCTTTGTGCGTTGGCTGGTGTGTTTGCGTGTTCTCTCCTCACTGGCAGTATGTGGCTGGGATACAGGCATGAGGTAGCACACGGTGTCCAGATCCCTCCATCAGGGACCTCATCAGCCTCTGAATTTCCTTCCCCTCTCGCCTCAGGCCATCCATATTCATTTCCTGTACTGATTTAGGCCCAATGAAGAAAGAAAGCTGGCTTCTCTTTCTTCCCCCCGCCGGTCCTCCTGCCTGCCGCCTTGCGTGACAACACACTGTAATTGCATTGGATTAGTATGATAGTGTACACAGCCTGGGTCAAATACCTATTTGAGAGATCACCGCACTAGAGTTCATACAGTTCTTTGTTTACTTGCTGGGCCTTCATTCAAACAACTGACGTGCATTTTTGATGCAGTTTTGAGACGTAATAAATCAATCTTTTTATTGAAACAATGGAACAACATTTATTGTGTTATAAAAGCCACAACAATGAAAGTGAATTGGACTGTTTACAATATGTCAAACTTTTCTAAATTAATATTGCTGTGAAATGGAATAAATAAAGATTTGGGCTGTTTAATTGTATCATATCAGAAAAAGCACAAGTAAAACATAATACTTGTAATATTTTACCATATTACAACATCAATAATGACAAAAGTACAAACGAAAGTGAAAATGTTGTCTTAACTACACTTTTAAAAAATTATTTTTCTTTTGTCAAATCAACTTCAGTAATTAATGTGGTTCAGATAACATAAAATTTTGAGTTTCTGTTGATTGAACCAATCGCCTTCATTGTATTAACTAAAATTTTCAATTTCAGTGAACTCAAAATTTTAAGGCAACCAGGTAACTTACTTTTTTAAGTTAAACCAACAATTCTTTTTTACAGTGTAGTTAACTAGTAGGCTAGTTAACATTACCAAAACTAAACACACAAATTCTTGCTTACGCCTTAAATAAATTTTACTACTAAATGCATATATAAAGGCTGTTTTTGTTTATTGACAAGAAAAAACATGAAATTGTATCATATTACGCAAAGCAAAAGGACAAAGACAGCTAAATGTTTGAGTTAACTTTTTTTATGCCATATTACTTTGTTGATTGTAAGATAAAAATGTATTTATCTTAAGAAATATTGTTGTTAAATTGAGTAAATGCATGAATAAAAATTAGAAGTTGTATCATATTGCGAAAAGCAAAAGTACAAACAACAGCTTGTACTTTTGACTTAGCTAGTTAACGTTATTCAAATGGAACACACTCATAAGTTAAACCTGTTTATGCCAAACATATTTTTATTGTAGAATAAAAGCGTTACGTTGCTGCAAAATTAGAATAAATGCATAAATAAAGGTAGATTTTGTGTGTTGACACTAGTTAACTAGTTACCTAGTAAACTAGTAGGCTAGTTAATGTTACCAAAACTGAACATACAGACAAAATTTTGCTTACGCCCTAAATAAATTTTTACTACAAAATGAAATAAATGCATATATAAAGGTTGATTTAAAAAACATTCAATTGTATCATATTACGTAACGCAAAAGGACAAACGACTGATAAATGTTTGAGTTAACGTTGCCACACTCAAAATCTGGTTGTTTATGCCATATTACGTTGTTGATTGTAAGATAAAAATGTATTTTTTCTAAACAAATATTGTTATTAAATTGAGTAAATACATGAATAAAGCTCTGTTCATTGACTTAAGAAAAAAATATGAAGTCGTGAAAAGCAAAAGTACAAATGTTGACTTTAATGTTATTGAAGTTAAACGTGTTTATGCCAAACAGATTTTTATTGCAGAATAAAAGCATTATTTTCTAAAACTTTGCTGCAAAATGGAAATAAATGCATAAATAAAGGTAGATTTTTTTGTGTTGACACAAGAAAAAGCATTAAATTGAATCATATTATGTTAACTTTAATCTTGAATTAAGTTGGACACACTCATAAATTTCTTGTTTACGCCACATCCTGTTGATCGTACAATAAAAATGTAATTTTTTAAACAAATAGGGCTGTGAAATGGAGTAAATCCATAAAATAAGGTTACATTTTTTTTTTTTTTTTAAATGGTATCATATTACAAAAAGCATAAATGAAAGCTAAATGTTTTTAACGGAATAAATACATGCACAAAGGTTGGACCTAAAAGCTAAAATTGTTTCATATTATTTAAAGCACAAGTACAAAATGCAGAGTTATTGAAAGTTACCTACATTTAAAGCGCTCGCAAATTTGTTGTTTACACAGTATGACACTGTCGAATGGAGAATAAAAAAAAAAAATTCGATATGAACGTTTCTTCTAGTAGATGGTTTAAAAAGCAGCTATATTACTAATGCAATGTGCTATTACTATGTAGATTTTTTTGGTGATGGATTCCTCTTTGATGTGTGCTTTTCTGGCGTCTGTCATCTTAAACAAAGAGGTGATGTGGTGCGCCATTGTCGGATGGGATGATATCGTTACATTAGCCGCACACACGAGATTTAAACCCCATGATTACACTGGTGGGTGTAGCTTTTTGTTCTTCCAGGGGGGAGGAAATTGACGGTAATAAAAAAGAAGTCAGATGACTTAACTCTGTAATTACTGGCCTGTTTTCATGATCCTGTATTCTATTTAAAAGCTAAGTCTCAAATGGCTGCTACTTACCAGTTAAGATTAATCCTGCCATTAAACCTTTGGCGTTTAGAGAATGCAAACTCTCTTGAAAAGGTCTGCCGGTGAGATGTAGTAAGTGTAGATGTACATTAGTCTCTGGCTCTGTAAATCTTTCGTCTGTGTTCGACATCAAACGGACACACACACACACACTCGGATAAAGTCACCTAAGGCTCAGATCATGAGTGGTAGGAATGTTCTACCGCCCACAGGCATATTGAACAGACAGATACTGCGGTTTGCAAACAGCCCACATTGATCATTATTCATGAAAGACAGTCATATGAAAGTTCTGCCTTATATAGAGAGAGCCGCATAAAAGATGCAGTCAGACATGACCCTAAATGTCGCAGAACGGGCGTATGTTTATGTGGGCGGGTGAGTTTCATGCATGTGCGACTGTTTGTTTGTTTGTTTGTTTGCTTGCTTGTCTGTTTGCCTGCAATTATAGCCTGACGCTTGTCTTTGAATACAAATGTGAGCTTGTGCTAAGTGCATATTTATTTTTATGGGCATTTGAGCCCGTATGTTTACATGCTATAATGATTAAGTCTGTAATGAGGTGCGTTTGGCACGTGTTTCTCCGCGGGCCGCCATGAACGTTAGCACGCACGGGCACGCTGCAAAATCTCAGGCCCGTGAGTAATTGACCCGTTTTGATAAACGCCTCTGAATGACACCGGCATAATTCACCCTAAAAGTTTGCACTGTCACCGGGATGAGCTAACTGTCTCGCGCAAATATATGGCTGCAATTTTCGAAATAGGTTTATAGCAATCCTTGGGAGAGGAGAGCGAGATAGTGATATTACTGACTTTATTACTCTAGCCGAACATCATTTGGTACCTTGCCCTTTTTGTACCTCCGTTTCTCTCTCTATCCCCGCTGTCAGGTACGGCTAGGGCTTTGTAGTATCGGATAACCTGTTTTCTGGTCATGGAGCTTGATGAATTGCGTTAAACGCAGGGCTCAGCAATAAGGGTCCGGCCAGCAGTTCACATTTTTACATGCCCTGGTGATGTTTTCACTCGCCTGAGACAAAAATGACAAGTTTAGATATTTTTTAGCAGCATATTGTTAAATTAAGTGTCAGAAGCAATATATGTTTTTATGAACCATTAAGATTTCATACAAGAGGAATTTACAACAAATACATGGGTAACACTTTACAAGGTTTCACTGGTTAACTTAAAATTACAATGAAAAATACTTCATTTAGTTAATTCCAACATTTACTAATATATTACTGGAATCAAAAGTTGAATAATATCTTCAGAATTAAAATTTCCTGATAATTTACTCAACCCCATGTCATCCAAGATGTTTATGTCTTTCTTTCTTCAGTCGAACAGAAATTAAGGTTTTTGAGGAAAACATTCCAGGATTTTTCTCCATATAGTGGACTTCACTGGGGATCAACGGGTTGAAGGTCCAAATTGCAGTTTCAGTGCAGCTTCAAAGGGCTCTACACGATCCCAGACGAGGAATAAGGGTCTTATCTAGCGAAACAATCGGTCATTTTCTAAAAAAAATAAAAATTATATACTTTTTAACCACAAATGCTCGTCTTGCACTGCTCTGTGATCCGCCACGCATTACGTAATCACACTGGAAAGGTCACGCGTGACGTAGGCGGAAGTACTGATCCAGTGTCGACAAAGCGAAAGTGCAAAGTCAAACAAATAAAGGTAAAACAGCAATGTTGTACGATTTTGAAGTTGGAGGAGAAAATGAGAGGGAGTTTTTCGCCCTACCGCGGTACTTCCGTCTACGTCACGCGTGACCTTTCCAACGTGATTACGTAATGCATGGCGCATCGCAGAGCAGTGCAATATGAGCATTTGTGGTTAAAAAGTATATAATTTTTATTTTTTCAGCTAACATGAACTAACAATGAACGGTTGTATTTTATTAACAAACTTTAATAAAGATTAATAAATGCTGTAACAAACACATTTCTCTCTCGTTGTTAGGTAATATTAGTTAATGTATTAACTAAAAGGACCTTATGTCTTACCAATTATTTTTTTAAGGGTTTATAATTTGCATTTAAATTTTTTTTTTTAAATATTTGATTAAATATTAAGATTTCTTTAAAAGACAAAATTACAACAAATAAATATTTTTTTTTAAAAGTTACATGTTTTTAAAAGGGTAAATAATTAGCAATAATTAATATAATTAAATCAAATAAATAGAAAAATCAATAAATATTAAATCATTTAAACAGACCTTTTTAATTTGGCATAAATATTTACATGTACCAAATCACAAGAAAAAATTATCTTGCATATGCTATGTTTGTTTTTTGACAGAATGTTGCCTTTTGTGTTTATTTTAGTACACTGTAAAAAAAAAGAATTGTTGGTTTAGCTTAAAAAAGTAAGTTATCTGGTTGCCTTAAAATTTTGAGTTCATTGAAATTAAAAATTTGAGTTAATACAGAAGTTTAATCAACAGAAACTCAAAATATTATGTTATCTAAACCACATTATCTAAGTTGATTTGACAAAAGAAAAAATGTTGTGATAACAAATCATAAAAATATTTTTTTTACAGTGTACATGACATGCAGGCGGAAAAAGTAATTTGTGCGCACAATTTACTATTTCATTCCCTCGATTTCCTAAATCGCGAGCATGATTTACTAATTCGCTCCATCAATTTATAAACTGCGCACAATTTATAAATCGAGGGAATGAATTAATAAATCCTGCGCATGATTTAGCCTACTATTTTTTCCTGCATGTCAGGTCTGGGGCTCCGTATTTTAGTGCTGCTGATGGAAAAAAAATGGAAATCCATTAGATGGGCGTCTTCTGCTGTTTGCCTTGTGTTTCGCTGTTTTTTCAGCGCCTCACTTCATGAGCACCGCATTTTTTAAACACCCTGAACAATTAAAATCTTTAATTTTTTATATGCAAACAGTTCTGTCAGCTGACCTGAACCTCGGTTGAGGCCTGTAAATGTTATTAGTCACTTTAGGTGTGGCAGAATATTGCTGTTATATTATCTATTTTTAGTGTTGTTTTGAGATATCTCTCTGGTATTTCAAACAGAAAGCTTGATGTACTGCATATTTTCATAAATCGTCATGACAGTCTAAGCTTTTGTTACATTAGGATAATTAGACATTTTCGGTATTAGTATCATTATTATCAGCTTTTTAAGCAATTAAGTGCAATTACGTTTTGTATTTGAACTTTTGTGTGCTGTATTTGTTTTTGGGTTGTGCGTCAGACCTCTCCTGGATCAGGTTCGTAACCCTTACACAAAAACATACGGGGCAGCCTATACGGTCGCGATATACAGGGTCTCTATAATGCATCCCTTTAAATAAATGCGGACAAAAGAATCACTGTTGCAATGCCATCCAGCTCTGATCCAACAAAACCTTGGACCACTCCCTTCTTGGCTCCCAGTGAATACTTCCCTTTAGTGCTGTGATCGGTGTTGACTGAAAAAGTTCCTTATTCTGCACGGCTGAAGGCTTGTGGGCTGGGAATGGGCTCTGTTGACTGGCAGCAATCAATCATAAAGCAGGAACGGGCTAATGAAGAAGACCATAGTTTATTAAAGCGCTTGTGGCGAAGATATTACTGCAGGTCCCGGATTTAGCTGAGGATATACACACAGACTCCGACTGTAAAGCTACAGAGGTGTTTACCCAACACTGCTGTCCATTATGTGACCTGCTTGTGAATATGACCCATTTATAAAGTCACATTTACCATGTGCCACAGAAAAAGAACATTAGTGGATAAATAGGGTCTGAGGTGACATTCACGCAGTAGTGAAATGCATTAACGAACAGGTTTTAGGCTGCAAGATTAGCTTTGCAACATTTGGCTGAATTGCAGCAGGTTGTTTAATTGATTTCCATTCGCTAAACCCATGACGAACATTGTCTACAACATAAACAGACCAGCTTTTGGGTTTCTAGGCAGATGAAAGAAAGCTAAATTAAAACAATTATTTATAATTGTGTGTGTGTTACTAAAAAGAAGACTCTTATTCTCATCAAGCCTGCGTTTATTTGATGAAAAATTCAGAAAAAAACAATAATATTGTGAAATATTACAATTTAAAATAATGGTTTTCTGTTTTAATATACTACAAAATATAATTTATTTCTGTGATCAAAGCTGAATTTTTATCAGCCATTATTCCAGTCTTCAGTGTCACATAATCCTTCAGAAATCATTGTAATATGCTGATTATTATCAACAGTTTTTGTTAATAAATAAATGTTTGATTCTTTGATGAATAAAACGTTTAAAAAAGAACAGCATTTATTTAAAATAGATTTTTTTTTGTAACAATAAACACTACTGTTCAAAGTTTTGGATCAGTAATTTATTTTTCTTTCTTTTTTGAAAGAAATTAATACTTTTATTCAGCAAGGATTTGTTAAATTGATAAAAAGTGATAGTAAAGATTTATATTGTTAGAAAAGATTTCTATTTTGATTAGATGATGTTCTTTTTAACTTTTTATTCATCAGTGAATCCTGAAAAAAGTATCGCAGTTTCCAAAAAAATATTAAGCAGCGCAACAGTTTCCAACATTGATAATAACTGAGTATCAAATCAGCATATTAGAATGATTGCTGAAGGATCATGTGACACTGAAGACTGGAGTAATGATGCTGAAAATTCAGCTTTGCATCACAGAAATAAATTACATTTTAAAATGTATTACAATAGAAAACACTTATTTTAAATTGTAATATTTCACAATATTACAGATTTTACTGTATTTTTGATTAAAAAAATGCAGCCCTGGTGAGCATTAGAGACATCTTTCAAAAAAGTTAAACTTTTTACTGATAGAGTGCGTGTGTGTACTATATATACAAATACTGTATATTTTTAACTAGATTTTAACTGCATTTTACTTCTTTAATTAAACATTTCATAACAACAATGGCAATTTCAGAGCAAGACACATAATATACTGACAAAAGTCTGAAAATATGGTCATATAGCTTTAAAAAAAAGTGTATTGGCCAGCCCTAGCTTAACTAAAAGATAAACAAAAGTGGTCGGGAAATGACCCTACGAGACGCGAAATAATATTTCAGGTTGAGTTAACAACAGTTCACTCATTAAATCACTGGGCTGGGTTAGATGATTCAGATCCATAATTCAGTGTGGGAGGAGGATGTTGACGTTTAACATTGAGCGCTTCTTGAGGAAGAAAGGTGAGATTCCTCAGACGAAGGGGCACACTGAGAGTTTAGAAGACAAATGAGCAGCGAGGGAGTGAAAAATGCAAAGCAGATGTTTTTTAGCCATTTTTTTAATGGCAGTGAAACATTACTGATGCCATTACTGAGCTCTTTTATGGCTTCTTTTAATCCTTCCTCCCGCCCGAGGAAAGGAACCCCTTGTGGTGCAAAGCAGCCTCTTTGCTTTAGAGCGACAATTTGAAGCCATTTCCAATTCATTTCCTAATCTGCCACGAGGCTTTGCAGGGCTTGCTTTGCAATTATTATTTTTCTGAGAGACAGAAAAAAAGGGCAGAAAAGTGGAAAGTCGCACTTCTTTCAGGTAAATTTATTGTAATCCTTCAGATGCGTGTTTCTCAGAGTCATCACTTGCAGTGACGCAAATATGGCTCACGCACTCATTTCCTTTTTTATTTACAAAATTATAAACACAGACGCCAAGGCTCCCACACTCCCTCAGAGTTAGCAACAGGGACTTTTTCTCGGCAGTTACGTAGCATCCATCTTTCGGCAGTTTTAAGGCCAGTATCTTGGAAGGGTCAGTGAATCACTGTAAGTATATGGAACACCCACGCCACTCGAATCCGAGCATCTGTCCAGTAACAATCCCGGTTTGCGAAAGGAAACGATGGATGCGTTTGAATAACGAGGGCCCGTACCGCTATTAAACACTGATTGTAAAATGTGTGGCCAGGTGCTTCAGGAGTAGCAGATCAGCATGATGGGTAGCCAGCGGTGAGTTGTGTCTGCTGCCTGCATTAGACTCGTCCTATAAAGCTCACAGGAGCACTTCCAAGGGTCTGGGCCTGGGCCGAAAATGAGAAGGAGATGAACTGGAAGGCTCCATCTCTGCGTCCAGCGTGCAGTATATCACAATGATGGCAGCCGCATGGGCGTGTGTGCAAATGCGCTGCTCATAAATATCTCTGTCCCCCCCGCTCCCCCTCATAGGGGCCACTCTGATGGTGAAGGCGAAGGGATGTCGCTGTCGGAGTGATTGAATGCTCTTCGTCCTGGCTCTAGGCACAGCCCCGCGCTCGCTGGCCGGTGTGGGAGGCCCACCGCCGAACGCTGGCCTGGAGGGCTCTGCTAGCACACACGCACCACTGAACTGCTTGTTTCTTTAAAAACTCTGTCAAGTTTCATCTCAATTAACTATGCATCCCAAAAACCTTTATACTGTAGTTTTGTGGCAAAGTGTTAGGGATGGGCAAAAGGATTGAGAATTCATTATATTTTCAGATAGTAAATGCACTTTTTATGTCTAAATATCAGTAGCAAAAACAGTATTAAAGATCATTTTTGTGAATTGATTCAAAACTCTGATTCAATGATTTGTTTGCGCATTACTCAAAAATAGTAGTTATCCAGAATGTGCGTGTATATTCATATATATATATATATATGTGTGTGTTTCTGTTTGTATGTGTGTCTGTATATATATATATATGTATATATATATGTGTGTGTGTGTGTGTGTATGTGTGTATGTAGATATTTGTCCTTATATCGATATTCATTATTTCTCAATCTACATTTAGATTTTATATGTAGGCCTAGATAGATAGATAGAGTATATTATACATTTATATAATAAATTTAATTAGAAATATATATTAAATATATTATATCATAACATATTAAAAATCATAATCTTATCTTAATCTTAGTATATATATATATATATATATATATATAAGTTACTGTAAAGAAAAAGAATTGCTGGTTTAACTTAAAAAAGTAAGTTACCTGGTTGCCTTAAAATTTTCAGTTCATTTAAATTAAAAATTTGAGTTAATACAATGAAGGCGATTGGTTTAATCAACAGAAACTCAAAATATTATGTTATCTGAACCACATTAATTATCTAAGTTGATCTGACAAAAGAAAAAATGTTGTGATAACAAATGTAGAAATTCACCAGCATTATCAGGCATTATACAGTACTTGCTTTGATGTTTGGTACACCAAACAGGAAGTTATTTTAAATACATATTTAGGAAAGTATGTAGTTAAGGAAATGGAGTCAAATGATGTCATTATGTCTTAGACAGGGCATCTCTCTCATTTTGTCTCACTCTCTCTTTCTGCCACATACACACTCTATCTTTTCTCATACACAGACATTGTAGATAACAATACCAGTAATTAGCTTCAGTTGCTTTGTTATAATTGGGGGCAAGGGGGGTTATTCATTCATTGAGATTTTCCCCCCCGTAATTGCATACTTACACATCACTCAAGCCTTATGCGCATTTCCTTGTTTTTTTTTAACATTCTTTACCGTTTATTTCACCACCACTTGTTTTTTTTGTTTTTTTTTGTTTTGTTTTTTTTGAGTCACTAGAAAGTCCAACATCTGCTCGCAGGTCGACGGCACTCTTGAAAACTGCTGTCTTTTTTCCTTTTTGGGTCCACGGCTGTCTCTTCCCTCATATGACCGAGCTTTGACACTGTCCAGGTCCGCCCTAGTTGGCAAAGGAACGAGCGATAGAGAAAGGGAGAGTTTATTTCCTGTTCTTGTGAATCATATATCAGTACAATTCCCCTCTGTGCTGTTTGGCAACGGCGGAATGACGGGTGTCATTTATCATACGGACTGAAAGAGGCTGTGGGAAAAGGGATTTGAATTCTTTCGGAGGTGTGTAGATTCTCCTTAGTGGAGGATCATTAAATGGAGGGGGTTTTTCAGCAGGGGGATATGAGTGACTCCTGGAGCTTTTTTTCCCCGTGTGCTTAAGAACTGGCTGCGTCAATCCCTCACTGTCTTAAATTGAGGATTTAAAGCACTCCGATGGTTTTGTGAGGTGCAGAAATGTGCGTTGTGATGGGTAGAAATGCTTTTCGTGTGATTAGTATCTCAGAGCTATGTGCAAGTTTAGTAACAAGTCTGCAAATCATCTCTAATCTGTCGTCCGTGAATGCGAAACATTGGCACTTTGTTAATGCACTTTTATTTGTGTTACTTTGCTAAGGAAAGCATCACAATTGCAAACTTGGGGTTAGGGATTTGAACAAACCCCATGCCGTATGTATAAAACCTGGGTACATAAATCGTCCCGCACCGTTTGTGCTGGGGATACTCCAAATTGTGAGCTTTTTTTTTAGCAGAGGTTTGCTATTACTTTTCTATTCTATTTCTATTTTTATCTGGCTAACGATAAAATGCATAAATATAAGAGTGATATAGAGACCAGAATACCATGCAGACTTGGTGGATGGGCTCTTTTCACTTACGACACTTTAGAAATCACCTAACAACTACCCTAGCAACCCATAGAAATATGCAAACAACCACTCTGAATAAAACAATGAATAAAAATTATGCAGGATTTACTTTTTAATTTTCAATCAGAAGTTGTTAGCAAATTTCACAAATAATTACAAAGAAATGGCAAGCAACACATTGAATTAAATGAAAAAAGAAAGAATGAAATAGTATTTTCTTGTAAAAGGCACTGCAATAGATCGCAACAGTCTGGTTCCAGAAGTAAAAACTCAATTTTCTCCTGAGGGAAATTGATTTTTAACGATAAAGACAGCCCTAGGGCCGGTTCACACAGAACACGTTTTTGCTTTGAAAAACGCGAGGCGTGGGCAGTGGAATGGGGAAAAAATGCAAGGCCTCGAGACGCGTTTTTTAAAAGTTGAACTGCGAGCAATGCGCGAGACGCTGCAAAAGACGCAAGACATGAGAGCAATGGTGAAACACGTCCGTCTAGCACGTTTACATAGAAAAATAATGGAAAAGTAGCACAGTGGTGCCATTTGTGGTGAAAAACTGCATTACCCATGATGCTGTACAGAAAATTCCACCAATCAGAGTTGAAACAAGCAAAACGTGCCAAAAATAGCTATTTAGCTCTGCCCACTCCCATGAAGCACTGTGAATGGCATAATTGAGTCGATCTCCCTACTCTCAAACTATTGAAATATTTCAATATATATGCATATATTGCAGTAAACTTAAAATATATTGTTTTATATATATACACGTGTGGTGTGTGTGTGTGTGTGTGTGTGTATATATATATATATATATATATATATATAATCAACATTTTTAAATAATTCGATTCTGCTGTTTGCAATGCTTCATGGGATTGTAGTTCTTTCCCTCATTAATGCTGTTAAGTGCACAGTCTTGTAACTTTGTATTTTTGTCTGATTTTCAAATACATTTTTGCTTCCAATCAAAGTTTATAATGTTATGAGTCGCCTCGTAGCTGGTTAGCTTGGTTCATGGCCTATAACAAAGGCTTTTTTGAAATCCCTATGGGAAAAATGAATGGAAAAAATACTTACGGAAAAGTGGGCGGGCGCTGTTGCACTTTATGATCTTTGTTTTATTTACAACTTTGAATTTTGTTTTTTGTTTTTTACAATGTAGCATTGTGGTGGGAAATTTTGTGTGGCCTAGCACCACTTACATTTTCTTCGAAAAATTTAAAAATCTAGTTTAAGACGTTATTTGTTTAAATTCAATCTTTTATACAAATACAGTCATCTTGATACTGTCAAGTTTACTGCAAATACACATTTTTCCGTCTTCTAACTAAGCTTTGCCATCAATGGAAAAGCAGCATTCGCTCTTAATCAGATACAGCATTGCCAATCAAGCTCAGCTTCACCTGTCATGAAGACTGCCGATTTTGACGTTTCATAAGCATTGATCACATGAAGTGATTGTTCAAAGACAAGGTTGTGATCGCTCACAGTGTTGTGCTTTATTTTTTACCCACATGAGACAAAACACCACCTCCACCTCCCATTGTGGTGTACAAGAGTAAACCCAAGAGTCTCGTGATCGCACAAACAAATCACACCCAGCAGGGGTCTGGTTACCCTTGTCAGGCTTTCTTTCTCACCACCTCATTCATGTTGTGTGTTTGGGGGAGGGCAGACGGGGATCTGGCTTACCCAGAGTGTTTTTTATTTGCTGGAATGATCAGGATTCGATGTAGGGATTGAGTCAGGAAACCCTGATCTCTCTCTGCATGCAGCTCCTAATTGTGGATGGTATCCTGTCAGGTTTAGGGTGGCATACTCAGAATGAGAGGTACCTCAGGGGTAAATGGAAATATTAGACGGTCTCCGCAGCTTAGGTGGTCTCAGCTGGGCGTTACAGGAAGAAAGAGACATCAAATGAGAATTAACCACTGGAAAGTGAAGCATGTTCAGAAGGAAGGCTTGGAGAATAACGTCTTACTCAAATCCATAATCACTGCAGAGATGAGAGCTTATCAAACATCAGGATATCACAGACAGATAAATGAGAAATCATTTGTCATTGCATCCTATAAATAAAATACAAACTAATCAGTGTTGGAAACTACTTTGAAAGTGAAGCTTGACAAGTCAACCCAATTTACTTTCTTAATGCACATTTTTAGACTTAATGTGAACGATTCATGACAGCATCACATCCATTTTAACTTAGTGTGTGTGTGTGTATGTGTGTGTGTGTGTGTGTGTGTGTGTATGTGTGTGTGTGTGTGTGTGTATATATATATATAATATATCACACACACACACACACACACACTGCCCAACCCAAAAAAAAAGTTGCAGTTTGGATTTAAATTGGCAAATACTTAAGAGTATATGACTGGATCATTATTGCTGTGATTATTATGTTTCTAGCATGTTATATGTTTGGGAACAGTTCTTTTAACAACCATGTAGGAAGACATATCATGGCCATATATTTCTGGATTCATTAGGCTCAAATTGTGAAAGAATGGTTCAGAGAGCATGAAAAATCATTTTCACACATGAATTGGCACCTCCTGAGTCCTTTAAATTCATTGAAAGTTTTTGGGATGTGCTGGAGAAGACTTTACAGAGTGCTCACCTCTTGCATTGTCAGTACAAGATCTTGACCAAAAATTGGAGCAACAATTGATGGAAATAAATGTTGTGATGTTATTTCCATCAAGAGGTGCATCATTTTTTGGTCAAGATCTTGTATTGACAATGCAAGAGGTGAGCACTCTGTAAAGTCTCCTCCAGCACATCCCAAAGACTTCAACACTCTAAAAAAACACTGGGTTAAAAACAACCCAATTTGGGTTCTTTTCAACCCAAGGGCTGGGTAAATATAGGACAGAACATGTTGGGTTAATTTTACCCAGCAAATTGGGTTATTTTACCTAGCAAATTGGGTTATTTAACCCAGCGTAATGGGTTGATTCATTTTTACTATAATACTAGCTTTTTTTTTTTTTTTTACTTCATACATGAATTAATGGTTACAGATTAACTTGATAATTCCCTTATTTTCGATTATATTTTACAGTATAGCATAATTTAAATCGTTTTTTAATACATATTGCCTACATTTAAGCTCATTTAACAAATATTAGAAGTAAAAATTAAACATTTAGAAGTAATTCAAGTGTAATTGACCAGTCTCTGTTGCCCGTTTCCACCATAATGGCACTGGATCTCGTGCCGGAGTTGGCTTGAGGAGCTGGGTAACAAAAACTAACCAAACACTGAAAAATAACCCAAAAAATGACCCAAAAGGCTCAACGCAGGACTTGGGTAGAAAAAATAACCCAAGATTTTTTAGAGTGAATGAATAGAGGAACTGTTCCCAAACATATAACATGCTAATAATCACAGCAATAATGATCCAGTCATAGTCTTTGAAGTATTTGCCTATTTAAATCCAAACAGTGACTTTTTTTTGACAATTTTATTTCACTCCAAAAAGAAAGAAACTTGAATGATGAATACAAATATGAATACATTTTCTTGATCCGATTCTTGATCCGAACTAACTGATTTGCTTAAAGAGAGAGGACAGTCTAAAAGAGCTTTGATTTTTCCCTCAGATTGTAAGTTTGTGTGCACAATGCAGTATGTCTTTAAAAATAAAAGTAAAAATGTATGTTACACTGCTATAAAATAGTTGTTTGTTCGAAAATAGCTGTTAGTGGATACCCTATTGAGGTACTGAAAAATGTGGTTAAGTTAGTATTATTGTTCATCTTATTTAGTTACTCCACAACTCTGAAACTAATGAATGTAATATTGTCTAAACAACTCATTAGATCTGTCTTTTGATTACCGCTGTTTACATATGCAGCATCTGTAAGGATCTCCCCATCAAAGAACCCACACCAGAAAGCGTAACTAACCCACTTGAAGCCCTCGCTCTGTATCTCTTCAGATTTGGTGTGTACGTTGACATTGTTTTACCAACTCATCCAAATGTGTAATTGCAATTATAGTCCCTTGATGACTCCCCAAGGGGCGCATGATTGCAATTAGAACGAGAAAATGTTAATTAATTAAGCTACTCAAAAAGAAGAGCAGGACTGGTTTAACTGTGGACGTCTGACCGGAGGACACCTTGGAGAATTAACTCTACTGTTTAGATGTAGATATCTACTGTGTCCTTACATCTCAGTATGCATATATTTGTAACTTTTGGACAGAAGGCAAGATTTCGGTGCTGTTGCTGGGTAAAACAAACCAATTAATGAGGTTTCATTTGAATACAATGACAAAAAGTAGGCGACAGCTATTTCATTGTTATACCCTTTAGCATACTGAAAAGCTAAGGGCCTAAAACTTGTTTCTTCTGGACACAGCAGTTCATTGGGTTATTAGGCTGGGTCTCAGCAGAAACAGTCATCTAGATTGTGACCATTGTCTGTGATTGATGACCCAACCTTTAGTTGCTGAGCTGGTATGTTTGTTCCTGTGTAATTGTCTTCCAGATGGCTAGGCTAAGTGTTCGTTAACACGTTTATGGTGGCATTGTTAAAATTGATGGCTTGGATGCTCGGTTTTCAAAAGATGTAGTACACCAGATCGTCGTCCAAACAGTTGAGACTGTAACAAAAACACAGAGGACTGTCTTTTGTCTGAGCTGCGGCATTTTTTGTTTTTCCTCTCTTGATAGTGTCACAGGAATCCTGGAGCTCCGTTTATAAAACGCACTTCATCCTGATTTCTACGGTTCCGGTCCTATGTTGAAAGTGAGGGGGGATAAAAGCAGTATTTATAAAGGCAGAAACTGACTTGAAGATGTTTTTATACATATGCAAATTGAAAAGCATGCATATGCTGATATTAGCATTTCTTTTTCAAATATTGAATATTTAATTGTGCATGCTCATTTCTCCCATTTTTACATTACATCACGTTTGCCATCATCTAACACTCACTTAAAGTTAATCTTTAAAAAACATTAATCTTTTAATAACGCTGTAAAATATAAACTTAAAACTTTTGAGTAAATCTCAAAATGAATATAAATTTTTCATACAATGTTGGGATCTAAATTCACTTTTAAAACAATTTTAAAACAATTGATTTTAGTTTTTAGGGTTTATTATTATTATTATTATTATTATTTTAATAAAATACAATAGTATAGAATTTTAAAAAGCACGATTAGCTGAATTAATTGACATTTTTACAGATTTTTTATTTTATTTGGATTTTTGAGGCCATTCTGTACATGCACTTGATTTGCCAGTTATATCACGGGATACATTTAGGATTATTTTTGCATACAGACATTGTAAAAAATCTTCCGTAGGAAATTACTGTACGTTCATATTTAAGATCGTTCTATGCAAATCTTTGTAAATTAAGCCACAGGTTTGCTTTCTTCAATAAAAATCCCAAAATGAACATTTCCAACTAGTCATTTCTTTAAAGTTTTTTTTCTTTTTTCGAAAGTCACGTTCACGTAAATTTCGTTCACATAAAGAGCCCTTAAAGGTGGTTTAAAAAATGTTAAGAAATGTGTTTTGTGTGCCTCTCACTGAACCCTCAGCCTGAGAGAATCTGAGAGATCGGAGTGGAAAATGGATATAGGTGGCAGTGCTAGTCATCAATCATGGTCCCTCAAGAGAAGGTGCAGCTAAAACTGGACTGAAGTGCTATCTGTCAGCTGCTGCGATACAGACGGTGCAGTGCAGCCCGGGCCCGTATCGCTCCACCATCAGCTCACGGCAGCATAAACTGCCATGTAAACACAGGCAGGTGCTAGCTTTGTGTGCAACCTACATACCCTTACAGAAGGTCATAATTGTACTGCTAGCTTTCATAGGGAGAGTTTCTTTCGTATGCTTGTCATAGGTTTGTCATAACTTTAGCACAGTATACTATAGAAAAGTAGCTAGATAAAAAAGCTATAAAATCAAACTGGACATGTTTGCTGAAAGAAATCCTCCTACAACCTTTTGTAGCAAAGAAGTTAGTAGCCAGATAACCTGTAGAAGTATACTGTTGTGTGGCTAACTATGATAAACACAAGGTTTGTCATAAACTTAGCACAGTTTATTATAGAAAAGCAGCTAGATAATAAAAAGAAAGCTATAATATCAATTTGGACATAATGTTTGCTGAAAGAAATGCTCCTAAAACTTTTAAGACGTACCTATGGTAGCTAAGAAGCTAAGCTAGTAGCCAGAGAGCCTGTAGAAGAATACTTATGTGGCGTTAGCTGTGATAAAATGCAGTTTAATATAGAACTGTGGGTATATATAAAATAAAAGCTATTGAACTGGACATAATGTTTGCTGAAGAAATAGCAAACGTAAAAATCGTGAAAATGTACCTATCGTAGCAAAGAAGCTAGTAGCCAGAGAGCTGCTGTTGTGCTAGCTGTGATAAACACAAGGTTTGTCACAACTTTGGCAGTGTATACTATAGAAAAGAGCCAAGATAAAAAATTAAAAGCTATAAAATTGGACTGCAGAGGACAGGATGGTCGGTTTACAAACTTCAGGGAAAATATATGCTGCCATTAGCTTTGTCTCACTGTTGAATAAAGCCACCAGGCGCTTCTCCCCTGATGTCAGGCAGCAGCTGTCGATAGCTCTCAAGATGGATAGCCGTTCTGCATGCCTATTGATTCGGCACAGGCCACAGATATAAGTATCATTTGTCATTTCTGGAATGATATGGAGTCCTAGTTAAAACCCAGAGAGGGGATATGGCCGTGCCTAGCGGGGGGAGGTAGAGGAGCAGGTTGTCGGACTCTTTTGATGAATGACTCTACAGCTTTTTGGTTTTGTCTGGGAACGAAGGGGGCCATTTAAGCAGCTATTTGCTTTCACTGCATTCCAAGAACAACAAGACAGCAAGTCCAGAGGCCTGAGCCGCCACCACTGCGAACAGGGTGGTCTGACCCAACGTGCAGGGGAGAGGGTGGGATCAGCACTGTAGCAAGTGCGTGGGTAGGTGCGGACTGAACAAGACTTTGGTCTCATTATGACTTCCGCTGCTGATGTGAGATTGATAAAAATCAGGGTTATATTCAGGTTGAGTATACGTCAATTTGACATGCACATCATTCCAACGTCGCAGCACTTTTACCTTCCAGAATCATATTTACATTCCATATACATCAATTAATATTCCGCCATCGTTAGTGGAGTCTGCTGAGAGGTCTGTGGCAAACAAATAAAACAAATGTTTGCTAGTCAAACACAGAGCAGCTCCACAGAATCCCCCGGTGACTTCGCTTTGATTATGTTGTGCGTATGGGAGGCCAGCCAACAGTAGAGCGGACTTCATTATTGTATGGATCATCTTTTAAGACCATTTAAGATCACAGGGCCCCGAGTCGAGTAAATACTCCAAGACAAAGAGACTCTCTCAAGTTTATTGAGTTTCTTGGTGCTTTCGCATCACAGTATGTAATTTGTCACACATTCATCTTTGTTGAGAATCAAGTACACATTCTTTTTTTGATAGAATCAAATTCGAGTTATGTCACTGCAGGTTGCCGACAGCAGACGGATTGAAAAGATGTGGCACTAAACCTGGAAACCTTCAAACAAAGGAGTGACATGTAATTACTTCAGGTGTCTATCAAACTATGTTTGAAAATGTCAGCATGGGATCCAACATGATAGATTTACAACTTCAGAATCCGGCAAAAAATAATTACTAGATTGAATACCGAGACCCAGACTTTATGGTTGGTGTAACACTTCTTCGTTTTTCTCTACCTCTTGCTAGGCCCCAATAGTGTGTGTTTCACAATATTACACCACAGGAGCACTATTGTTGCCGCAATTTCTTTTCGGACCCGCCAAAATGTCACCGTCCAGCTGGAGGGAGATTTTTGTGTCTTTAAGTACGCTCTCACACACACTTGCACAAATTCCCACAGAGCCATGGTGTAAGGTTACAGTCTCAGGCATGACTTGCACTAAGTGGCCAAGTCAGGAGGAGGTCTGGCCTCTGACGTAAAGGCCCACGTCCATGTCTTTTGAAGCTCTGACAGCTGAGGACAGTGGCATAAGTAACAGTAAAAGAAGCATCTGAGTTCTCAATGCCTCATTGTTCAGATCACAGTTTCACTGATCGTCAAAGCCTGGCTGGACATTTAAACTCAGATCCAGTGATGATGAGTCAAAGCCATGCAGTACCGTCAAGCCCACCCTCATTAAAATCCAATGCATTCATTAAAGGGAGGGATGTAAGTTAGTGAGTAGCACTTTCATGCACAGCAACTTACATTTTAAGTTTTCAATGAGGATAAAGCACCACAATCATGTAGAAAAAACACAAGTGTTTATAAAAGTTGCGCTTTTATTCGGTTTTCACATCAGGTTGCACGACAGACTTTTGATGTAGATCTGTCTGCCTGGCATTTTAATTCTACTTCCTTACATTCAAAGTTGAATTCTGTTTGATACCTCAATTAAAATTCAGGAATATAAAAGGCTTTCTCAAATCAATTTTGAGGTTCACACATAGGTTCACAAACCTGCTATCCCCATATCAAATATCAAAATATCAAATATCAAAACACATGGTTATATATTGATATCCATCAAGGCATTATGGTGATGGATCAAGGCTCATTCCTTGTGGGACTTGAACCAGCAACCTTCTTTTTACTGGCCCTGAGCTTTAGCTGCTACACCACACTCCCCAAAGGGGGGGTCATGTAGTGCGTTCGCTCAAAGCAAAGACCGAACAGCATTTAGTTGGGTCCCAGGGTCTTGCACTTCACCTCGTTCCTGTCTTTGCTACCGTCTCCATCTTGTTCCAGGCTATGTATAACAGCACAGCACAGTTCGCGCTTGGATCCCCTCGGAGAAGTAGTGCATGAATTGATCCCATCCTCCCTCTCTAATGCCTCTTTCCTCCAACGGAACAAACAGGCGGCGCGTGCATGCCGCCCAGGACAGATGTTCGGGATTACTTTCACCTCGCTGCTTCATTGTATGCACTTTGGAGGATCCCAGCTGATGTGGAATGCTGCCTCCTCAGTTTGCCTGCCACCGCCTCTACAGGGCACATCTCTTCTCCAGCTTTATCATTCTATCCCGCTCTCCTGTCTCGCCGTCTTTCCCTTTCTACTCCTGACATCCGTCTATTAATATCAGAAAATAGTTTCTTTGCAAGCAGCAAAGTTTGTTGGCCACCGCCGTGTAACTGTCCAGTGTCTTTGTGCGGACGAACTGACATGTAAATAGCGTTTTACTGCTTTTACAAAGATGCCGCTAGACGCTGTGCTAGGATATTTGAATTTGGAGACGCAGTCCCAGTCAGACACCTGTACAGACGGCGTAGGGATGTAGAAAACACTCATAGCAGCAAGTCGGGAGGGAAAGCAGGTGTGTATTTGTGCGTGTTTCGTGAAGTGGAAAGCCATTGAGCAATGAGGCCCCTCGCTGAGAGGAAAGGAGGGGGAGTGACGTTATCTCTTCGCCAAGCGTCTATCTAATCTGGCCACTGTGAGCCACGGGCGGAAGTGGGAGCAAGACCAGGGACGGGGCCTCGCCGCATCTTTAATTACCGCTGATATCACCGCGGAGAAGAGGGGAGACGAGCGAGCGAGAGAGAGAGGAGCCCGCGTTCACTTTTTAATTAAGGCTCGGTAGTGTAACTCGTCAATGTACATTATTGGAAGAATGAACGTCAATGCCATTGCTTTTTCGCCCCCTCCTTTATCTCTGTCAATGATTCAAAGACATGATTTATGGTCGCTCGCCGTCTTTCAGGATCATCCATCAAAGCACCGGGCTCCGCCGCCGCCCGCCCGTTGTAAATCATTCTGAAAGCCTGTCACTCATTTCCATTAACCGTTCCTCTGTCGCTCTGGTCCCCGCCTCCCTCACCTCCTCTCTCTCTCTCTCTCTCTCTCAGTATCTCCCTCTCTCTTTCTCCTCGTCTTCCTCCCCCTGCTGGTGCACAGCCTCCAGTCACGTGGGGGTACGTGTTCCATCTCGCCGCCTCCCCTTCCCCGCTCTTTTTCCATAAATTAACCACTTTCAGACATGCTGTGGAGGAAGGGGCCATGCCATTCCGTTCTAGCGAGCAGAACCCCCTCCCACTTCATTACCGGTTAAGACCCCTCAGCGGCCCGGAATCTCAAAAGGGCTGAGGGGTGGATGTGATCATTATGTAGACTGATAAGTAATTCACTTAGAAACTTAACACCAATAGCGCTGAAAGCAGGTCACTCTGAATTAGGTATCAAAAAAAAAGGAACTTTTGGAATAGGGATCATTTACAAAACTAATTATATCAATGTATTTGTTAATATAAATAGATCTGTCACTTACATCTTAACCCATTTTAAGATATAACTGACAGATGAATCTGTACTAGTATTGGCACTGTAATACGATTTAACGATTTAATCTGTTTTTTATAAATGGGTGGTTAATATGACATGTTAAATAGTGACAGCAGTGTCCAGCTCCTACTATTTTAAAATCATTTAATTAGGTATTTTATATTTGAATTTATTTCTGATATCAAAACCACAAAAGGGTAGTCTGATAAATCATCTACTTTTTTGGAATAATTTACTCAGCATCATAACAGCCATGAAGATTTAATTCTGTGGAACAAATAATTTGTTTCTCTGCCACTAATACATTATAGAAGCATGTTAGTCATTCAAAGCGGGAACTCGTTTACCCATCAAGTCAATATGAAACTTAAGGAAGTGACTCATGCTGCTTCATGGACTATTCAAAGTTCATGCAGTAGGAACAGGGTTAGAATCTGTACTTTCTGTTGTGGTTTCTCCATTGCTTTCCAAATAAATTGTCTGTGCGGTTTGAAATCCCGCTGCCCTTAAACGGCAACTTTACTCCTTTGACAGCACATGCAGCAACACTCTTTTATGAAGTAGGAAAAAAAGTTGACTCAAAAGAGGACTGTCAATCTCTCTCAGTAGCTGACACTGCTCTGCGGGGAGCTTTTGGCCTTTCAATTGAGTGGCTTCCTTTTTCATTCTAATCAACAACTCGATATCAACGCGACAAAATATCCACCAACAGCAGAAAAGTAGCGTTGAGGGGGGGAAACTTTTCAGGGAATGCCTTTGCCAACACTTCTCACAATTCAGGCAGCCATTGTCTGCGGCGCAGGCTGTCGCCGAGTGACAACGCTCTCCCGGCGCATCCTGAAGTCAGTGCTTTTCAAGCAAGCGGCGGTCCCTAATCATCGCGCGGAGGACGTCTGACAACAACTCCCGACAAATTCGCCATTAAAATGAATAGTAACCATGAACAGAGGGTCTGTTTTGGAAGCATTTCCCTTTCTCTCTCTCTCCCTTTGGTGTACGCTCCCCGCTGTGTTGCAGGTTTTGGCGTGAGAGTCGTCTTCCCTCACTTTATTTGTGCCACCAAACAGCCTTTGGTCCCACAAGAAGCTGACAGCCCCACGCTTCTGTTGCAAATACACTGGGATGTCTCATTGTATTTAATGAAGGGAAAAACTGGCTATCTACTATTAATGAACTTGGAATATAAAAAATGCATCCTTTGCTGAAAACTGCACAAAACTGCTTGTATAAGGCAAAGTGCCGACTGGAGGGGGGCCAGAATCTAATGAAAGATCCATAGAATATTTTCTAGGGGAGGGAGGGTACATGAAAATGTAAATGGTTTTAAAGGGGTAGTTCACCTAAAAAAAATGACATTTCTGTCAGCATTTACTCGCTCTCATGTAGTTTCAAACCACTTTGACTTCATTTCTACCACAGAACACAAAAGGTGAGTTTTTGAAGAGTATCCTGGCTGCTCTTCTCCATATAATGAAATTGAATGGGGACTGGGAGACTCAAAATTGGAAGAAAAAAAAAAAAATGTTGTTTGTATAACTCAAGCATTTAAAAAGACCTTGAATATAATGCATAAATATATTATGCATTATATTCAATATATCTTTATAAAAAAATGTTGTTTGTATAACTCAAGCATTTAAAAAGACCTTGAATATAATGCATAAATATATTATGCATTATATTCAATATACCCCCCCCCCCCCCCTTCATTTTTAATTTTTAAGAGCTTTTTGAATTTTTGAAGAGTATCCTGGTCGAACTTTGCCATATAATGAAAGTGAACGGGGACTGATAAATTCTAAATTTACCACAAAAAAAAAAAAACATGAACGTTAAGCCCAATATTAATTCATATAACCTTTTTAAATTAGGGATTTTAGAAAGAAATTGCAAAGATAATGTAAAATGAAAAATAAAAGACATATATATGTTTTAAAAAAGTCCCCAAATGAAGATTGTAGGAAATATCCCTTATTACTAAATTTACATATATTTGAGTAATTTTATATATAATGCAGTTAATTTGATTAGAATTGAATTGACAGATTTTAAAGGGGACATATCATGAAAATCTGACTTTTTCCACGTTTAAGTGTTATAAGCACTGGACTGCTTCACAAACGAGGGTTAATTCAACGCTGGATTTGATCGATGAGTTGAATCAACTCCATTGCAACTACATAAATTTATCTACTAACCGGTCAGAAACGTCCAGTTTCATTCTAAAAGTTGTAACTTCTTCCTGAGTCTCTCCATCAGTGTCCGACTCCGGTTTGAACAATGTAAGGCTGAACACCGTTACTGACAATCCTCATTTTGGCTGCGTGAGATTCTCCAGCTTTGTTGTTGTTGAGCAACCGAAGCACAAGCTGTTAAAGCTCCGCCCTCTTCTGGAAAGCGGGCCGCAAGCAGCAGCTTATTTGCATTTAAAGGGACACACACAAAAACAGCGTGTTTTTGCTCACACCCAAATAGGGGCAAATTTGGCAAGCTATAATAAATGATCTGTGGGGTATTTTGAGCTGAAACTTCACAGACACATTCTGGCGACACCAGAGACTATATTACATCTTGTGAAAAGGGGCATAATAGGTCCCCCTTTAAGATAACAACCTTATTTATTGAAACATTTGGATGGTTGGACCTCAACAAATCTCCTTTTGTGTTCTGCTGAAGAAAGAAAGTCATACAGGTTTGGAACAACAGTGGGTCAATGATGACAGAAGTTTCATTTTTGGGTGAACTATCCCTTTAAATGACAGCAATTAAAATCATTATTGAATGAAAATCTTATCCTCCAGTGTAGTTCTCTGTTTTAGATGCGTTGCATCAGGTTTGATGTCACTGATTTGAAAATTCTTTGGTCAAATAATCAAATGTCACTGACGTAAGTAGACCATCTAATGACACCATATTTGATTTATTCTGTTCATAAACTATCATATGGCATCATTAGATTTTAAATAAGTTGTATGGACTTTTTATAATTTATGGTGCTTTTTTGACACATTTACTTGCATTATATGGAGATATTGTTATTGATATTGACAGTGGTGGACAGTAACAAAGTATTTTTACTTTGTTACTGTACTTAAAGAGATAGTTCACCCAAAAAATGAAAATTCTGTCATTATTTACTCACCCTCAAGTTGTTCCAAACCTGTATGAATTTCTTTCTTCTGCTGAACACACAAGAAGATATTTTGAAGAATATGGGTAGCCAAACAGTTGATGGACCCATTGACTTCCATAGTATTTTTTTTATTTTTTTCCATACTATGGAAGTCAATGGGTCCATCAACTGTTTGGTTACTGACATTATTCAAAATATCTTCTTTTGTGTTCAGCAGAAGAAAGAAATTCATACAGGGTTGGAACAACTTGAGGGTTAGAAAATTATTCATTTTTGGATGAACTATGCCTTTAGGGTATCTGTACTTTTACTCAAATACTTGATTTGTGTACTTTGTCCACCACTGGATGTTTATATTGAGAAGATCCACCTTTTGTGTTCCACAGGAGAAAGGAAGTCATAAACCCTTGATGAGAAGTGTCTGCGATTTAAATCTCTTGGCATTACACAAAGTCTTCAACAGTTTTTAAAGGCGTATTCAAATCTTCTGTATCCTAAATTTAGTGGTTGATTAAAATCAAACGTCTCACACGGTGTCAAAAGAAGAGGGCTTGGTTTGTCTTCAATGACGTGCGTTCACAAAAACAGGTCGTGATCATCACTTCTTTAACTATTTGCATGTTCTCAAACTCGAAAAATCAATTAGAACCTCTGAATCCCATTACAATGTGAAATCCCTTAATAGATAAAAAGAGGAGTTATGTGTTCTCTGATCCAATACCCCACTTCTTTGTCTTTGTATTCATCGGTACGTTCAGTCCTTTTTATATATGTCAGACAAGGTGACTGTGACAAAGGCCACGCGAGGGCTTTGTTCATATGAAGCACAGAGGACGGGAGAACGTGTCCCAGCGGATCTGTTTCCACCAGTACGTCCCCTCTACTTTCATTTAGGACAGTGGCAAGCGCTTCAGTACCTCAGCAGCTGTTTCGGAGGAAGTGAGGTGTCCCACGCTCTCGCACCTCATTGTGTCCTGTGACATTTGTTAATGTCACGACTTTGTTCTGTGTTTCAGGATATTTTGAATGTCTTATTAGCATTATGCATGCATTATGATTTAATGCGAGTCTTTTTTGCATGTCTTTTAGTGCGCAATATAACTGGAAGCCATATAAAATGATTTAGACTGTGGTCTAGCCGTTAATGCATGTGACATAAGCCATAGTGCTTGTGTGGGCGCATGAGTTTGAATCTAGTTTGTGATACTTTGAGCCGTGGTGCATTGCATACATCACCAGATCCTGTTCATTTCCTGATATTTATGACCAGGGCTTGACATTAACATTGAATTTTATATATAATATATAAATTTTTCAACTGTAGTCTTTTAAAAAGGCATCTGAAATAATAAACTAAGTGCAATGTATTGTTGTCAAAAATATTGATTTTTCGATACATATCGATACTGAAATGTGTGAAACGCTCATTTTCCGCAGATACATGATACCAGCTGCGCTTTGTTGCTCTCTCATCTTGAGTTGACACACAAACCCGCCTTCCTTCACTCACTCGTTTCATTTCTTCTTTTTCGCTGCTTATTGCACTTAAACAGTCAGTTACACACAAAATAATGTCAAAATGGCGGTCTTGGCGAGTATTCATGTAAACACAGTCAGTTATGTTTTAAGTGAACGTAAACGGTTGAGAAAGTAAACGCATGTGTAACAGTATAATGGATCCGTGCATCAGGTCTTAAAGAGACAGCAACCTAATATACCTGCTGTCAAATTATGAGATAATATTAAAAATATCTATATAGCAGTTTTTCCCCATGGTATCGAAGTCAAAATTGTGGCCAGTGAAAATGCTGAGTGGCTAGTAACCTTGGAAAACTCTTACTTTCTCTTCTTTAAAATAATATAGCAAGAAAGAAAAAAAAACAGTCAAACAAAATTAGCTGAATTTTGTTTGAATTCAGTTCATGACATTTCCTGGTCTTCTCCACATAATTTCCTGTCCCATCTTTCTCTTTTCTTAGATAGAAAATGAATAAGTGGCAAACACTTAACAAATTTTATTGCTGTCTTCGCATTCTGTCTGTCATCTGAACTCTCCTGTTTCGTCTTTAGCAGACTTATTATTGACTGAACAAAAGAGTATAGATGACAGGTGACAGTGCTCTTTAAAAGTGCGGCCGTCTCTCTCTTTCTCTCTCTTTCCACCACGTAAACATTCCTGACTGACATTCAATCAGGAAATTTAAACCAAAGGCTGATGATCTTTCATTAGCAGGAGCCTGCTTGCTTGACTGCTCGGGTTCAGATGAGTGGGAGGGGCGGGGGCTGAAGGGGCCGGCGGGGGCCAGTGCTCCTCCATCAGGCCTCATCACGCTCTTACTGGAGGAGCCGCTGACAGTCGAGGTAGAGACACTGTAGTGGCGTGACCCATGTCATAATGTTCCAAATGCTTCCATTTATTGGGAATGACAAAAATCAAGCACATTTTTGAATAACCCTTTAGATGTGTGTGTGTGTGTGTGTGTGTATATATATATATATATATATATATATATATATATACTATTTTGAATAAACAATTAATTTATTTTAAAATATATTTTGTAAAAAAAGAAATAAAAATGATGAATTAATCATTAACAGAGCTGTCAATTGTTAATCTTTAATTCATTTGGGGGCTTTTATAAAATTTGATTAAAATTAATTTATTAATTTCACTACTATATATATATATATATATATATAATCTCCAATTAATAAATTAATCACATTAATAAATATTTGCTCTTAGCCCTTAAATGAAGATTGTAGGAAATTTCCTTATTAATAAATTCAAATAAACATGTTTATTTTGATTAACTAATCTGCATATTATACTATTATATTTATATATATATATATATATATATATATATATATATACACTATTTTTGAATAAACAATTTATTTTAAAATATATTTTGTAAAAAAAAAATAATAAAAAAAAAATGATGAATTAATCATTAATAGAGCTGTCAATTGTTAATCATTAATTCATTTGGGGCCTTTTATAAAATTTGATTAAAATTAATTTATTAATTGCACTACAATATATATATATATATATATATATATATATATATATATATATAAATCTCCAATTAATAAATTAATCACATTAATAAATATTTGCTGTGAAAAGCCCTTAAATGAAGATTGTAGGAAATTTCCTTATTAATAAATTCAAATAAACATGTTTACATGTGTGTGTGTGTGTGTGTGTGTATATATATATAACAGTATAACATGCATATATGTATATATATATATGATTTTGAATGTATAATTAATTGATTTTAAAATATATTTTGTAAAACAAAAAGAACTAAAAATAATGAATTAATCATATTAATAAGGCTGCCATTAATTCATTTGGGGGCTTTAATAAAATTATAAAATTTAATTAAAAATAATTTATTAATATGATTACTATATATTAAAAAATTATATAATAAATAATAAATTAATCACGGTCATAAATATTTGCTGTGAAAAACCCTTAAATGAAGATTGCAGTAAATTTCCTTATTACTAAATTTACATAAATATATGTTTATTTTTATGAACTAATCTGAATTTTATACAATTAAATTGATTTGAACTTGATGTTAAATTATCAGCCCTATTTATTGAACATTGTTGTTTAGCAGGTAATAAGCTAGGCCATTGTTTGCTTCATATACTGATTTAGAACAGTTTTTACAGTGAAGAACTTTGGTTGGAGTCCCATTTTTGGGCACTTTATTTACAGTAAGGATGTGCGAGACTAGTCAGCTACACACATTATGAATGAAACTTACTGGACAACAACAGATCCTACAGTATATCAATATCCTAACGAATAGAATACCCTTAAATAATGTATCGTGTCATGTGTACAGATACTTTCCATACACAAGAACCTATCTGTCAGCGGCTTCAGTATGGTATTTGACTGTTTATTTAATTAATATTAAGTAGGCTATTTATGAATCGCTATACAGACTGTTTTTTTTTTGTTTGTTTTTTTACTCTTCTGTGGGTTTCTTAGATTAGTCGACTAGTTGGACAAAATTTATGTTTAAACATTGTGGAAACAGAATTGTGGAAGTAGAATTTTGTAGTAGAGGAAGAGGAGGAGGAGTCCAAGTCTTTAGCTCCTCCCACTGCTCACTCTCATTATCAGACTCTAAAAAGCCTGACTTCCATCATCGTCTGGATCATGGACGAGAGCCTAGTACAGCATGATCTGGTTCACTGTGACCAGAGAGGAAACAGGAGCTTGTGTACTGGTGCAGAAGGAGAGCTTTGAGCTAGAGCGGCCTCAGAGGAGCACTTTGTTTACCAGCGAGAAGATCACCAATGTTTGGCCGTTTACGGACCACAGATGTTTATGACACAAATGGCGAAGGATCAGTTTATAACAGATGAGGCCTTAGTGGCCATCAAGTGCTTTTTGTAAACATTATTTTTAATATTCAACAATGCTCATTATAAAAGCAATCTTTTATCTTCTAAAACGGTTTGCTTGTAGTTTACCCAAATATGTCCTTTCAAAGAAGTCTTTTGATGTACAACAGCGGTCGGAGTGACTCCAAAAGCTTCGGATCAAATCAAACCTTTCCCTGTGTCCTGCCTGAATTGTGAGACTCTTTTTGATTATATTATACCATTAAATATTTAATGCGTGGGTATATGAAAGCAAGGCATTTATCTGCATGAATTGCTCCTGTTTAGTCAAGGAAGTAATGTGCTTTAAGTAACATCTCTGTCATGCATACAAAAATTAACGCTAATCTCTCCGCCGCCTGGTTTCCAGCCAGAGCCCTGGAAGAGGTTTGTGATGCGTCTCTGTGAGTTGACATATACTCAGCATGAAAACAACACATTCACTGAAATACTGAAATATTTTACAGTGATATGTCACTAATATTATAGGTTTAATTGAAAATTGAAAGTATACTGTAATATTTAGTTTTAAATTAACGAGAAGATTAAACTATATTAAAATGTAAATGACACCAGTAAAATAGGCATAGATAAATACAATTTTAACTAATATTTTAGAAGAATAAAAGAATAAGAATAAAAATTAAGCATGCATACACATATTTTTAATTTTAATTAAATACATTTAAAATATATATATCATAATAAATAACTAGTGGATATTTCCCATACTTTGTCTTGATAATCATAGTTTGTCTTGTTATTGTAAGCATTCCATCAATCTTTATAATACGTTTCAGAGGCCAAACTGTTGATGACGAACATGTTTTTGAGCTTGATACAGATCTGGTATTTCTCACTTCTGGTCAATGTAAATTTTGACATGGGAGAATGTTCACAGCTCTCTCTCTGTGTGCCTGGGGCGCAACACTGGGAAAAGATTTAATTGGGCCTGTTAAGTATTAATTGACATCACGTCAACAGAGTCGTGTATTGGCGCCTTGCAGCGCTTTGATTTACTAAATAGCCAAACATCTGATGGCATGCTTATTAGAGTTAATATTTATATTGAGTTAAATCTACTCTCTAAAAAATGCTGGGTTAAAAACAACCCAAGTTAGATTGAAAATGGACAAACCCAGCTATTAGGTTGTTTTAACCCAGCGATTGGGTTTTTTTAACCCAGCGAATGGACTTTTAACCCAGCGAATGGACTGTTTTAACCCAGCGATTGGGTTGTTTTAACCCAGCGAATGGGTTGTTTTGACCCAGCGAATGGGTTGTTTTGACCCAGGGAATGAGTTGTTTAGACCCAGCGAATGGGTTGTTTTGACCCAGCGAATGGGTTGTTTTGACCCAGGGATTGGGTTGTTTTGACCCAGCGAATAGGTTGTTTTAACCCAGCGATTGGGTTGTTTTAACCCAGCGAATGGCTTGTTTTAACCCAGCGATTGGGTTGTTTTAACCCAGCGATTGGGTTGTTTTATCCCAGCGAATGGACTGTTTTAACCCAGCGATTGGGTTGTTTTAACCCAGCGAATGGGTTGTTTTGACCCAGCGAATGGGTTGTTTTGACCCAGGGAATGAGTTGTTTAGACCCAGCGAATGGGTTGTTTTGACCCAGGGAATGAGTTGTTTAGACCCAGCGAATGGGTTGTTTTGACCCAGCGACTGGGTTGTTTAGACCCAGCGAATGGGTTGTTTAGACCCAGCGAATGGGTTATTTTGACCCAGCGAATGGGTTGTTTTGACCCAGCGACTGGGTTGTTTTGACCCAGCGAATGAGTTGTTTTGACCCAGCGAATGGGTTGTTTTGACCCAGCGAATAGGTTGTTTTAACCCAGCGAATGAGTTGTTTTGACCCAGCGAATGGGTTTTTGACTCAGCGGTTCATTTTAAGCCAGCCATATAGTAATTTTTAATGATATTTAAACAATATATTATATAACTCAAGCATCTTTATTATTTAACGTGTATATATATATATATATATTTGTTCTTAATGCAATTATTTCTTACTATCCAGTTTAAAGGAAAATAAAGTTGTAATGCATTTCTACTAGCAGTGTTGCAATCTTTAAGTTTATTTATTTTATCTATTTTTAGGTTTAACTTTATTTTATTTAAATAATATTAAAATAATAATGTTTAAATATTATAATAAATTCATAAATTTAATTCTAGTTCAGTTTTAGTACTAAAACTGAAATAAAAATAAATGAAAGCTAAACAGAAATATTAAAAAAACATAATAAAAATATTTTAAAAAAACTAAAATTAAAATGAAAACTGAAAATATAAAAATAAAAGCTAATTCAAAACATTAACAAGTACTATAATTTTATAAAAAATAAAAATAAAAAAAAAGACTATAATAAAATAGTCTAGTAGTAAAAAAAATATCCCATCAACTTTTGCAGTCCCGGCAGGCGTTGATTGCGCGGTCTGAACAGTTACAGCACGTTGCTTTTGCATCTAGCATATTTCCTGTGCTACACTGCAGACGTGTTGGGAGTGGCAGGCGCTGGTAAATGAGAATGTCTTGCTGTTACATGCGATTTATCAAAGTCTTCATGCGCCGCAGCTCGGCACGCCGCAAGACTCTTGAACTCTATTTAGGGCACAGTTAGGTAAACCCACAGTGATCTTGGCTGTCATAGCTTATGACAAAAATCAATAGCCAAACCAGTGTGTCCAACAAAGGCCTGCCTGTGCAGTACTGACTGCAGTGGAGATTACAGCACTCACATGACCTGCTTCGTTAGCGTGTGTGTGTGTGTGTGTGTGTGTGTGTGTGCAAGCCTTTTTATGTGGGACACGAAAATCTTTCCTTTTCTCTCTCTCTCTCTCTCTCTCGCTCTCCGATTCCGCCTCTCTCTTTTTTAAAGCGTGGCATAAATCCGGGAGATGAAAATGTCATGGAGCAGGTTCATTTTGCAAAGAGGTTTTGATTGCCATGCGCGTGTAATTGATTGTTCCAAGGACAGGGGGAAATCTAGAAATGTCATAACAGCCTCTGCTTAGGTCTCTCCTGCTGCTAGACAATCAATGAGAAGTAAAAAGAGCTATCGATCCGTGCACGGCAAAAACTGTAGCCTGAGACGGCAAGGAGATCCGTGGCGAAAGTGCCACAGACCGCCAGACCTGTCAACAACGCCTCAGAATTAGAGGGTCTCCTGCGACGCTAGCGTTACCTTTCGCATATTCGCGGAGGGCCGGAGATGTTGCAGCTGTCTCCCTGTTCGCCCCTGAACCGATCGATGATAGAAATGTTACTGCTACGGGGGTAAATGTTTGATGATGTGCTGATAGAAATATTAGCATTAGGGCAGGCGGGGAAGCCGGCAAACAATTCGGTGGCATGGAAAATTAGAGAGTGACAGGAAAAGTTCTTGCACAAGGACTGCCTGAATGTTACGTTCGTTCCTTGAACTAATGCAAATCACACCCCTGACTGGATGCTGACTGACAGATTTACCCCCAACAGAACCTCACACGTCTCAAAGGGGATGATTAGCCCACTGCAGTGGCACGCTAAAAGGACACGTCCACCAAGAAAACTCGCATGCCACATTTTTTAGTGGTGTTATTACTGTTAGCCCTGTATTAGTGGAGAGTCTGTGACTGTGAGTTTCACAGTATTTGTGTGAACTGTGTCTAATTCTGTTGCAGCAGTGGTTAGCGCACATGATCTGGAGCGGTGCTTCTCCGCTAGATTTGGTTTTAGTAGTGGTGGCTTGACATAGTTCAAGAATTATTGTTTAATGTGTTCATGACTCTGTTAGCATCGGCCTTATTTGACTAGAATACACCATTTGTGGCATGAGTTTGATTGGATACATGGCCTTAAAGGGATAGTTCACCCAAAAATGAAAATTCTGGCATCATTTACTCACCCTCAAGTTGTTCCAAACCTGTATGAGTTTCTTTCTTCTGCTGAACACAAAAGAAGATATTTTGAAGAATGTTGGAAACCAAACAGTTGATGGACCCCATTGACTTCCATAGTATTTTTTTTTCCATACTATGGAAGTCAGTGGGGACCATCAACTGTTTGGTTTATCAAAATATCATCTTTTGTGTTCAACAGGACAAATGATGACAGAATTTTTGTGGGGTTAACTATAACTTTAACAAAATATGCTAGCTAAGTATAATTAGATGATTAATGTATTTTATTATACAATTTTCTTTTAATTTAACTATTAAATTTATTATATTTTTTATTTTTCAGCTATAATATAATGTAAATTACATCAGTAATTTGCAGAGAGGAATAAAAAATCAAATAATTTACTCTTATTTAGGTAAAGTTAAATAAATAAATTAATATTTTTTAATAATATTTTATATTTGTAATTTTTTTTAAAAATATCTGATAATAAATGGCTAGCAGATTTTTCTTTTGTAGAGTTTTTTTATTATTATTAAAAATTAGCATAATTTTTACTTGTTTCAATGATTCAACTTGTTCCTAATCCGAGCAGACGTATGACCTGCTGGGGTCGTGACCCACTATTTAAAGGGATAGTTCACCCTAAAATGAAAATTAAGTTGTCATTTACTCACCCTGGTGTTGTTCTAATGCCGTATGCCATTCTTTCTTTTTCGGACCACAAAAGGAGAAATTAAAAAAAAAAAAAAAAAAAAAAAAGTTCCCGCTTATGGTCCATATAATAGCAGTGAATTGCAATCAGCGTCAAGCTTTTTTTTTTAAAAAAAAAGTATCACAGAATGATCCAATGCAACACGTGTCCTATATTCCACGTGTTTTGGGGGTATACGATAGGGTTTGTAAAAAACGAACCGAAATATAATGTATTATTTACGAAAATATTGACCTTGGCCGTTGGTCTTCTGTGCGCGGCTGCGTTTGTGAGACTCTATTGGCGCCACAGTTCACTCCGACTCGCCCAGAAAAAGCATACAAGTTGTCAGTAATCAAGATTAATAAAAATGCGACATGAAATACAACGCCTAGAAACCCCCCAAAAAATATCTGTGTACTGTCTTCACTGTCTTGAATATCTCCAGATGGGAACTTTTTCTGATGACAGTCAGAATGACAGCTGACAGATGTGAACGCGATAACTTCTTGTTACGACGAACACAACAAATATATTATCTATACAGAAAAGAAGGTACATGTATTGCATGTTGTGTTTTTCTCAGTCCTGATTTCACACAACTTATGTGCTGGGTGAGTCGGAATGAAATGTGGTGCTAATATAGTCTCACGAACTTGCACGATGCGTAGCCATGCACAGAAGACCAACACCAGGGAGAGTAAATGATAACTTAATGGGTGAGCCTTTAAGAACCGCTGGTCTTGACAAGTTGGAGCTGTGGTGCTCATGTGGGTAATGCAGGTTTGCTAGTGACCCCCCAATAACTTCCTGATGCTTTTTACTATATCTTTCAAAAAGCCAAAAATGAAAGAAAAGAGAAAAATAAATTAGCCTATTCCAAATGAAAAGTCTAAAAGTTATATCTTTTTAGTCATTTTTATTTTTCTGTGTAGGTTTTATAGGCTGGTTCAATCAAGAGTTGAACAGAGACGTCTGATGGATCCTCATTTCGAAGCACTATATTAAATTACACACGCATATTACATTTTTTGTAACCCTCAACTTTTTCACTTCCTTTTTAATATCACACTCTTTTAACTGTCTTTCCTAAACTCCTTTAAAAAAAAAAGAGAGACCCATATAACTTCATTTTAGGTGCATGAAATTTCAAGCCAGCACATTTTTTTTCACGAGTACATTAAAATGATGGTGCCAGAGGAAATGATACAGATTACACTCACTTTGATCCATCAAAGTGCAAAATCAGTAACTCATTACAGTTTTTGTAGGTTTAGAATACGGTTCATCAAAACGTCTGACACCATTGTTCAAAAAACTTTAAATACATCACTGTCTCTTTTACAATTAAAATACGGTTTTGTTCCAGCCTTTGATCATGCTTACAGTAATAAGAACTGACTCTTAAGAAAAAAGCATAATAATACCGCTACTGTATATATGAATCAGATGTGAAAAGCGCATTTAATGCTTGCGTTTCTCTTCGTCTTCTGCAGCCATTTGGCTTGGAATCCGGCAGCTCTTTGAAATCCAGCTGCCGCTGTGTTATGCCAGGAGTCTTTCCCAATGGATTAATGTTATAAACACTTAGTGGCTGATTTATGATGGACACCTTCGGTTTTTTGACCTTTGAATATCCCTGTCTGAAGATATAAATTTGTTGTGACACAGATTGGAGGGTTTACAGAAGTTTATGACATGCTAAATCTCTGCACAGGCGTGCCAGTGCCTTATTTTGTAAGCCTACTTGGACCGACGGCTGTTTTCATTGCTCTGATATAGAGCAGAGAGCCCAACAACTGCGCGCGGGCCTGGGGCATACGAGACTGCTAACTGTGCCTCGCTTCTTTGAGAGGTTAAATGAATGAGGTGCCATACTTGCGTGATTACAAAAAGCATTCATGTATGCACTGCTTGGACCAAATCAAAATAATGCATATTGAATATTACTGAAATTAATACAAATGGCCCACGTCGGAGATCAAATTATGCTTTGGTTGTTCTATTGGCTCAAACATCAATAACAAAAGAGGGGGGTGGGATTCGACTGCTGTTGGCCTGCTCGTGTGGCTGCGTCCTGATGTCGACAGTAGTGGATTATGGGAAAGGCTGGTGTATCTCATGTCTGTGGGAGTGGTGTCCTTGTGTTTGATCTTGTACTCCGAAATCCTGCCGCTTGGCAGGGATCACAAGCTGGCTAACACAAGCTCCCTGTTACAAATGGGTAAGGAAGGGAAATGTAACCATTCATGAAGGGATTTCAGAGAGATCTGGGCCTGGAAGGTTAACATGTGCCTGTGGTTGTATTAATGTGTATCCCAGATGCTCGGAGAACGGAGAAATTGGAGCCTGGGGAACGGTGACTGCAATAATGCCACCCACATTAATCTATGAAACGGGGGCCTTTTCCAGCTTGATAAGGTTTATAAAGTAAATAATATCAATGTTTTATCAGAAAAATAATAAGTATTGCATTGTTGCCTTGCATTGTTCAAGCTAAATTAATATATTTTAATCATTTTATTCAGCAAGGACACATACATTTGTTTAAAAGTGACATTTTTAATGTTACAAAAGATTTCTATTTCAAATAAATGCTGTTCTTTATATTCATTAAAAGAATCCTGAAAAAATGTAACAGTTTGCAAAAAAATATGAAGCAGCACAACTGTTTTCATCATTGAGAAAAATAATAAATGTTTCTTGAGCAGCAAATCAGCATATTAGAATGATTTCTGAAGGATCATGTGACACTGAAGGCTGGAGTAATGATGCTGAAAATTCAGCTTTGATCACAGGAATAAATTACATTTTAAAATATATTCAAATAGTATGGAAGCTTGTTTCCACCAGTAAATAAAAAATAAAAATGGTAATTGCGACTTTTTATCTCACAATTCTGACTTTTTTCTCAGAATTGCATGATATAAACGCGCAATTGCGAGTTATAAAGTCAGAATTGCATGAAATAAAGTCGCATTTGCGAGTTATAAAGTCTGAATTGCGAGATATAAAGTCAGAATTGCATGAAATAAAGTCGCATTTGCGAGTTATAAAATCAGAATTGCGTGTTATAAAGTCAGGATTGCGAGATATAAAGTCACAATTACATGATATAAAGTCGCATTTGCGAGTTATAAAATCAGAATTGTGTGTTATAAAGTCAGAATTGTGTGTTATAAAGTCAGAATTGCGCGTTATAAAGTCACAATTGCGAGTTATAAAGTCAGAATTGCGAGATATAAAGTCACAATTGCATGATATAAAGTCGCATTTGCGAGTTATAAAGTCAGAATTGCGTTATAAAGTCAGAATTGCGCGTTATAAAGTCACAATTGTGAGTTATAAAGTCAGAATTGCGAGATATAAAGTCACAATTGCGAGTTATAAAGTCAGAATTGCGTGTTATAAAGTCAGAATTGCAAGATATAAAGTCACAATTGCGAGTTATAAAGTCAGAATTGCGAGTTATAAAGTCACAATTGCGAGTTATAAAGTCAGAATTGTGTGATATAAAGTCGCAATTGCATGATAAAAAGTCGCATTTGCGAGTTATAAAGTCACAATTGCGAGATATAGTCGCAATTCTTTTTTCTTGCAGACTTTATAACTCGCAATTGCGACTTTATATCTCACAATTATGAGAAAAGTCAGAAAAGAATTGTGAGAAAAAAGAATTGCAAGTTTGTATCTCGCAATTCTGAAAAAAAGTCAGAATTGTGAGAAAAAATATCGCAATTATCTTTTATTTATTTTATTTTTTATTCCGTGGCGAAAACAAGTTTCCATAAAATAGGAAGCGGTTATTTTAAATTTTAATAATATGTATCACCTCTAGAGTAAAATACAGCTTAAATTAATTGTAATACAAAGATAATTTGTTTAAAAGACAATGGTGATTTTATGCATAACAACTGTAAAATTAGCAAGTATTTTGTTTAAATTGTGAAGTGTAAGGACATGGTTTCCATGCTGAGCAGATCCAACAGCGTGTCCAAGTAAAGAAACATGCATTAAACCATTTTAATTGCTCTGAATGAGACACTCCTCAGACCTGTCCTGATTTTTTTATTAGGTTGAAGAGTATTACATGTTCACTAAAATGTAGTGTGGTTGACTAATGCATTTTTCATTTAGCCGTCTATCTTTCATCCGCAGTCCAAATAGCAGTCGATTGATTTCTCCAGGTGTCATGGTAACTCTGCTTGTTTAGATTGCAAATACTCTCATGGAGCAACTATCGTAAAAATCTCATAAACACAGAGATATGCAGAAACATGCCAGTCACTGAAAAAGTACGTTGCACCATGACTTAACTATTTTGTTGTAACAGAACAAGGATTGTGCAATAGTGCACAGGAAGACAAGGTTAAGTTAAGTCTCCATATTTAATTTTTTTTGATCCCACACATCCTGTAAACAATCTAAAGCTAAGCAAAGACTACACTGCTGTCTGTCTTGGTGCCAGTCGACTGGCTGAGTGATTACAAACAGTTGAGACACCACAGAGAAGCCATCCACACAATCTCACCCCTTTTATTTCAAAACTATATATACACATTGCAATACATAAAACATCATTCTCCTTTTGGAAACTGCTAGTGCATGAGCACATTCTGGGATGCAATCATCCGTCGTAGTCAGTCATTTGAGAAATCTTCATTGCAGAAGATCAAGGTCATGGTACGTCGGGAAGCTTTTGTACGGGCACGTCCCTTGTTCAAGGGACCCCGTTCTTTGGGTTTGTTTGGAAAGGCTAAATCCCAGCTCCATCTTTATCCATTTGCTGACATCAGTTCACCTCCAGGCCTACTCCTGAGGCACCTTTGAAATATTGATAAAAAGTCTTATTTTCAGAATCCAAAGGCACGGGACATGGTGAGGGCTACACAGCGTAGCACTTTTAGCCCTCATATTTGAGAGTTGCCCTCATTGAGCATCACCAGCTCAAAAAATATTAACCACATGAAAAGCAAGTGCCTGGTCCGGGCTGTTAGGTCCTATGTATATTTAACTGAGCACATCTGTGCGTAACAGCACTTGAAATTCAAAGTGCTATCCAAATATGTGGTCATAAAATATAGATGATCTTGATTTTTCTTAACCGCAGCGATTGATGTAATTGACGGACTTGGATATATTTTATTAAGTGAATAATACAGTGCGGTTTAAGAAGTGATGAAAGATTTAGGAAAAAATTTTGAATCTATGCAATAGTGGTTAATTTGTAGCCAGCAAATATTCAGGAGGGATCAGAAGGATGCCAGGTTGTATTTAACTATTTTTAACTTATCTGCATTTATGCGGTCTTATGATGTTTATGCCTCATTTTGAATGAGAATGATTGACAGTAAATAATAACTTTTTAGACATTGTGAACTCACTTTTTAACCGTTTAATCTTTTAAAGTGAAATATATCTTCAGAGCATGTTCAGACTCCTTAAAATATTTTACTTTAGGCCTGGAGATGTGCCGGAATCAACTAAACTCCTATCAAATTATAGTTATACAACTAAACTATTGCTCATCACCTAGAGGAAATCACCTTTTGTTACTCTGCACCCATACAGCTGTTGTAAACAAATGAAACCTTAAGAAAACTAAGTCAGTGACTTATGAATCACACATACTGCCAAATTGCCCACTATTACCAAGAGAAGATTACAGGCACACAAGCTTCTGGGAGAAAGGATTACAATGCTGTAGTTGAAGAAGGATGACAGTATTACACAAGGATTTCTAATAATAAATGACATCAACTTCATTTTTGTGCAATATTCTCCTGTTTTTCAATTTTAAATCTCTGGTGCTCTCATATATTGTATATACGCTAAAAGACATTCAACTTTTGATTTTTTACAATTATATCTAAGATTATTGCTTTAATGCATTTATATAACTAATTATAGAAGAATACAATAAAAATTATCCTTATGTGAATAAAAAGCACAAACTGAAGGACAATTTTTCTCAGGAAAAAAATCATATATGTGATTATTTGTGATTCATTTCATTAATCACTGTATCGTAGTTCATTTGATTACAGTTCAGTTGACAGCACTAATAACACTTTTTCTCTATCTGTTCTGTTTTCAGCATACGAGCCAGATGACGATGTCGGTGTCCAAGAGTCGATCGCAGGGGAGGAGGAAGGCGAAAATGAAATGCAGACAGAGGAGGAGAATTCTGAGAGGCCCACTTCCAAGGACAAAGAAGACAAAGACATAGACAACAAAAGCAGCTACAGCTTCCAGAACTCTCCGGTCAGTGTCCTGTCCAACCAGGAGGTTGAGCTGGAATCCCGTCTGAGCGATGGCAGTGACAGACTGTCTGACTTTAAGACCTCACCACCAGGAAGTCAGAAGGACACAGAGAGCCAGAGCTCAAAAGTGAAGGATGACATGCACAGTAGCCTGGAGAAAATGAGGGCTGCCTATGCCAACTTCCTTTCAGACTCCTACTGGTCAAAGATTGGACTAGATTTGAAGGTTGCGAACACTGGCAGCAAAGCAAACTGTGACAGCACCAACGGGAGCACCAAGAGCGAGTTTGACTGGCACCAGGACGCACTTTCAAAAACCCTGCAGCAAACGCTGTCCCCGAAACCTGTGTCAAAGCCTAATCTATTCAGCTCTGTCCACCTGTACAGGCAAAGTAGCAAAGCGTGCGGTGCGGTCTTTACGGGAGCGAGCCGCTTCCGCTGCAAAGACTGCAGTGCAGCGTATGACACCCTGGTGGAGTTGACGGTACACATGAACAAGAGTGGCCACTACCAGGATGACAACCACAGCAGGCAAAGCATCGCCTCCACTTCATCATCCAAGAACCGGAAGAGGAACCTTCAAGACATGGAAGGCAAGGAAGATGCACAAAAGGTGCTGAAGTGCATGTTCTGTGGCCATTCTTTCGATTCTCTACAAGACCTAAGCGTCCACATGATCAAAACGAAGCATTACCAGAAAGTGCCTTTGAAAGAACCTATTCCAGTAATCACTCCAAAATTAGTCCCACCAGCAAAGAAACGTGCATTTGAAGCCACGAGGCCTTGTTCGCCTGACTCCACCACAGGGGTCTCAGGTTACAGTGAGGCACAAAGATCGTCCGGCCTTGCCAACGCTCCCAACAACCGCTATGGTTATCAGAACGGTGCTAGTTACACATGGCAGTTTGAGACATGCAAATCTCAGATCCTCAAGTGCATGGAGTGCGGAAGCTCCCACGACACACTCCAGCAGCTTACCACTCACATGATGGTCACCGGCCACTTCATTAAAGTGACAAATTCAGCCTCCAAGAAAGGCAAACAACTAGCCCTGGATCCTCTAGCAATAGAGAAAATGCAGACACTTGCTGAACCAACAGTGAACGAACTTGAAGGAGAAAAGGTTTCTCCAAAAAGCACAGCATCTGGTGACTCTGAGAGGGCCACTCCGAGGGATATGTCACCAGACAAAGCTGAGAAAAATGGAGACAAGGACGACAAACAAGACGAGGAGGACCGGAAGTCCACTGAAGCCAGTTTCAAGTATCCGTACTTGCGAGAAGAAGACCTTGAGCAGGGGTCCAGCGGAGGCGGTGACATTCTCAAGTCTTTAGCAAATACGGTGGCTTCGGCAATCAATAAAGCTCAAACAGGGACCCCCAGCTGGAGCGCTTACCCCAGCATTCATGCGGCATACCAGCTATCAGGGGTGATCAAGACTGCCTCCTTTTCCTCTTCTCCTCCCATCCAGCTCAAGCAGAATCTCAACCACAAGCACAGACCCATCGCACCCAAGGGGAAGTTCTATCAGGGACTTCGGGGACTTGAAAGTTTCCAGGGACATCACAATTCGGACATCAAAAAGGAGAGGGGTGGCGCATCTGACGGCAAAGAGAGCCAGAGCAGTAGGTTTGATCTGGTGGAGAACGATGACAGTGATTGTCAAGATGATTCCTCTTCCTCTTCAAAGCTAGATGCAGACTGTGTAAGTGAAGAGAATGACACAATCAAAGGGAAGTTGAGCCCAGCTTTCTCTGACAGAGGGAACCCGTCACCTAGCCCCCCTGCCAGCAATGGGCACAGCAGTTCTTCAGAGCTTGTCAGCGACTCCCAGGAAGTCCTTAACATAAACCCTCTAAGCGCACTACAGTCTGTCTTGAACAATCATTTGGGTAAAGCAAACAAGCCCAGGCCCGAAAGCTTCCTCTCCCATCGCACACAATCCATTTTTTCAGAACTGAGTAGGGGTTTAGAGAAACCAGCTTCAGCACACTCCGCATCTGCTGCCATCAGGGCCAGCAATAGCTTCATGTACACAAATGACGACCAGCCAATAGACTTGACGAAATACAAACACAACAAAGCAAACTCTTCCCTCTTACTGCAGTCCTCCACTCCAGTGCCCCAGAAACATGCGCTCTCTGACATTGCTGACATGGTGAAGGTTCTTCCAAAAGCCACAACCCCAAAGCCCTCAATGCCAGCGAGAGTGCCTGCCATGAAGCTGGAGACGGACGTGCGGCGATTCGAAGACGTCTCCAGCGAGATGTACTCGGTTCACAAGCGCAAAGGTCGACAGTCCAACTGGAACCCCCAGCATCTGCTCATCCTTCAAGCCCAGTTCGCCTCCAGCCTTTTTCAGACCTCTGAGGGCAAGTATCTCCTCTCAGACCTCGGCCCTCAGGAGAGGATGCACATCTCCAAGTTCACCGGGCTTTCCATGACCACCATCAGCCACTGGCTCGCCAACGTAAAGTACCAGCTTAGAAAAACGGGAGGGACCAAGTTTTTGAAGAACATGGACACTGGCCATCCGGTTTTCTACTGCAATGACTGTGCATCGCAATTCAGAACGCCCTCTGCGTTTATATCCCATCTTGAGAACCACCTGGGTTTCCAAATCAAGGACATGAACAAACTACCCATAGAACACGCGACTAAAGTAACAGAGCCCGAACTTTCAAAGGCGCTCAATGTCCGGCCGACAGATTCTTCTCAGATCACAGAAGAGGAATCTGACTCAAAGTTCAAATGCAAGCTTTGCAGTCGGACATTTGCCAGCAATCACGCGGTCAAACTTCACTTAAGTAAAACTCACAGTAAATCCCCTGAGAATCATTCACAGTTTGTGGAAATGGACAAAGAGTAGCTTTGTTGGTTTTTACTACTTGTAGTTATCTTGTTGGTAAATAACTGTAATTGCTCTGCTTTTATAAAACACGGGTCAAACTGTCTACTTTTTGTTTTCCCCTTTTTTCTTTCCATAATGTTTCAAGTAGCATTACGTAGAATGCTTCAACTTCAGAATCAACATTTCATCATATTGAGGACTAAATGGACACACTGGCTGGGTTAGAATGAAGTGTACTGTTAGAAAATAAATAATCATAAAAAGATTAAGAATACATTGACGTAAGTCTTTGCACCCTGTTCAAATGCACCACCAGTAATGAAATGTATTACTGCTTGAGACATAAATGCTGATGTTTGCATGCAATAGCTCTGGCTATGACTACTATTTATTTGTATGATATGGCAAGTTTTAACTGTATTACGTTTAACAACAAATTGATCAATGCATTAACTGTAATTTGCAGATCTGATCATGCACTTGTGTGAACACACAGGTGGTCAGACAGGTAGCCAGACACATTAAAAACATTTACTGAAATGTACAGTATATTTGCTCTGTAAAATGTTTGTGTCGCAACGATAGAACAGAAAAGCACTTTAATAAAAGTTTAATCACGTTTAGGCGCAGATTCAGTGTGTGGGCTTACAGATTTGGACAGGTTTGACACGAGGAAGTCTCACATTAATGTATATTTAGCATTGCAGAAAAAAAGCGTCTCATCGGAAAATGCTTAGTGAGACAAAAGAACACTGCACCTTTTATACCAATACAAATAAAGCATTAACATTTTCTAACTGTCTGCAAGTCTTCACTTCAAATCCATTATTCATTTCTTTATTACTGACTGGAACATAACAGAATTGTAAATCACATTTTTTTTAAATATTTTTTCAGTATGTTCTATCTTTATAGGAAATTGTTTTATGTTTACCATGTAGGGGAGACTGGGGCTAGTTGTCACAAGGGCTCAGTAACTATAAAGTTAAATTACACAAATGTGTTTTACTTTTTATTTTACTTTGGAATTCTGTCCTTCAAAGTAAATAATCTTTTGATGAAACAAGTGAACACAATGAAACCAGGTAGATTTCTATTAAAGGCTGAACTGTGTACAATGATTGGGGTTTTTTTATGTTTTAAATGTACACAATATTTAAGTACAGTATGTATTGGTCAAAAACCAATTGTTTTGTAGTTTTAATGTTAAGTAAGCATTTCAAAGAATATTTAAAGGGATAGTTCACCCAAAATGAAAATTCTGTCATCATTTACTCCCCCTCAAATTGTTCCAAACCCGTATAAATTCAGTGGTTCGAATCAGTGGTTTGGAGTGTGTATCAAACTGCCACGTGATTTCAGTAAATGAGGCTTTGTTACGTCATAAGTGTTTCGAAATGTCAGTGGTTCACCACTGGGGGGCGTGACTTTGGCAGTTTGATACGCGCTCCGAACCACTGAATCGAAACAAAAGATTCGTAAAGCTTCGGAGCTTCATGAAGCAGTGTTTTGAAATCGCCCATCACTAGATATTGTTGAATAAAGTCGTTATTTTGTTTTTTTGGCGCACAAAAAGTATTCTCGCCGCTTCATAACATTAAGGTTGAACCACTGTAGTCACATGAACTGTTTTAAATAAGTCTTTAATAGCTTTCTGGGCATTGAAAGTGTTAATTGTCTTGCTGGTAATGGAGGCCTCACTGAGCCAATGGATTTTATGAAAAATATCTTAATTTGTGTTCTGAAGATGAACGAAGGTCTTACGGGTTTGGAACGACATGAGGGTGAGTAATTAATGACAGAATTTTCATTTTTGGGTGAACTAACCCTTTAATACCAGATTGCTCTTGAACTTACCCAATACAAAAAAAATGGTGTTTTGAATGAACTTCTTTTTCTGGGAAATTGTGGAATTTTTCATCATTTTTGTAGCCAAGACTACATAATTTGAAAAATACTCACTGGAGTTAAAAAAAAAAAAAAAAAGATAACTAGCTCCAATCTCACCTATAGCATTTGACCCTGATGATGTCACTCTAATCTTGAGAATCGCATACGATACACCTCGACATCTTCCCATAGTACCAAAACGATGAAAAATGATAATTGCCCTCTGAACTCGCAACATTTTATGCGTTTTCCTTCTTTTTTCAGCAATCAAGCCACCAATTACCACTCCCCATCGTATCTGTTTTATAACAGGAAAGTGACATTTGATAGTAAATGGGAGAAAGCACCTGGTGATTTGCGCATCCTGACACCGTCGTGCCCTCCATTGTTGGAAATGAGCAGGCAATCACGATAGCTCATCAGATGACTCCTAATGCAGTTAAAGTATTCCGCAATAATTCCTCCTTGCATTTATAATTACAGCCATAGAGCTCACACCTCAGTGCACAGATTAAAGCCATAAATTATTTAGCGCCTTGCCTCACCGATGGATTCCTGATTCCCTCCGTTGAGCCATTATGCTTCAGAATACCAACTTCCTTTAAATGGAAGCCTGAGGATGATTTAAGATAGGCTGAACAATATGACAAAACGAACGCAATATTCCGGTCATTTGTGTTTCTTAATTAAAATTGAGAGTGTGCCTCTGAAGTGTCTCGTCAAATGAAAGCGTGCCACGGCCGCTGTAACTCACAATTGAGTCATTTAGCCTTTGCGGTTAATGGTGAAATTTGAAATGACCCTGCCACTGGATGGGCACGTGTGACGGGGGAACATTTGAAATGGTTTTCGAGGTAGCCGCTCAATGTCAGAGATTCACATTAGGGCCCTGGATCCTTTTCGTCATTGTAATCAGGGGGAGGAAATTAGCTGTTTCTAATATTAATTCAGAACAATAATTCAAAGTCATTTGAGATTTATTGCCACATTAAAGGCGAGCTCCAATCGGATACACAATCAGGGGTTTAAACAACCCCGCAATTAATTAACTGTGTCTCTTATGTTTATATGGGATGGCAGTGAAAAAATAAAAGCAACACCGCATGCTAAAAGAACAATAGGATGAGAGTAAATGAACACGCGTTTATGGTGATTATTACATTATTGTCATGATAAATATTGCTGGGCAATTACCAAAGGCCTTTTTTAAGATCTGGGATGTGTCTCATTTCACTCCCTAGTTCTCTATGATGTAAATATTGTGAACACAAATTTGATCATTATTGATGAGGGTTAGTTCACCCAAAAATGAAAATTGTCATTTATTACTCACCCTCATGTCGTTCCACACCCGTAAGACCTTCGTTCATCTTCAGAACACAAATTAAGATATTTTTGATGAAATCCGATAGCTCAGTGAGGCCTGCATTGACAGCAAGATAATTAACACTTTAACATCAGTGTTTTGAAATCGCCCATCACTAGATATTGTTGAAAAGTTATTTTGTTTTTTTGGCACATAAAGTATTCTCGTAGCTTCATAACATTAAGGTTGAACCACTGTAATCACATGAACTGTTTTAAATATGTTTTTAGTACCTTTTTGGACATCTGAAAGTGTTAATTGTCTTGCTGGCAATGCAGGCCTCACTGAGCCATCGGATTTCATCAAAAATATCTTAATTTGTGTTCTGAAGATGATCGAAGGTCTTACGGGTGTGGAACGACATGAGGGTGAGTAATTAATGACAGAATTTTCATTTTTGGGTGAACTAACCCTTTAAAGGACTTTTTTTTCCGTCAGTATAACAGTAAAGAAGATTTTTAGCTGAAACTGTGGCCCTCTGTGATTCATATAATGGAAATCAATGGGTGCCATCACTTTGAGAATTAAAAAAAAAAACATATGCAAACAATGCAAAATGAATACCCGCAGCTTCTGACGATACATTGAGGTCTTAAGAAGCGAAACGATCGGCCTATACAAGAAACTGAACATTATTTACAACATTTTTACCTCTAATCCACAGCTTTGGCAAACTATAACTAGAATTAGAGGTAAAAATTGTGTAAATAATGTTCAGTTTCTTGTATAGGCCGATCGTTTCGCTTCTTAAGATCTCAATGTATCGTCAGGAGTGGCGGGTATTCATTTTGTTTTGTCTGCATATGTTTTCAAAAGGCTCTACACGATCTCAGCTGAGGAATAAGGGTCTTATCTAGCGAAACGATCAGCCATTTTCTTAAAAAAAAAAAAGAAAAATGTATATACTTCTTAACCACAAATGCTCGTCTTGCACTAGCTCTGCGATCCGATCATCATGTTGGAAAGGTCACACGTGACGTAGGCGAAAGTACCGAGCAAGTGTTTACAAAGTGAATGTGCAAAGACTAAGTCAAATGTCCTTTACAAAAAAAAAAAAAAAAGGTAAAACAACGATGTCGGATGATTTTTTTCGCCCTACCGCGGTACTTCCGCCTACATCATGCGTGACCTTTCCAACGTGATTACGTAATGCATGGCGCATTGCAGAGCTACTGTAGTGCAAGGCGAGCATTTGTGGTTAAAAAGTATATAATTTTTTATTTTATTTTTTTTTTAAGATAAGACCTTTATTCCTCGTCTGGGATCATGTAGAGCCCTTTGAAGCTGCACTGAAACTGCAATTTGGACCTTCAACCTGTTGGTCCCTGTTGAAGTCCACAATATGGAGAAAAATTCTGGAATGTTTTCCTCAAAAACCTTAATTTCTTTTCAACTGAAGAAAGAAAGACATAAACATATTGAATGACATGGGGGTGAGTAAATTGTCAGGAAATTTTAATTCTGAAGTGAACTAATCCTTTAAGAAATGTACAGTAAGATAACAACATTTCTGGTTCTGCACTGGAGCGATTTTAAATAGGACTGCATAAGAAGTGTGTACTTGATACTAAATTAGTGAGCGTATTGAGACACACCCCTGGTTATCATCTTCCACATCACTGAATGCTTTTGGACCCCTGCATTCTGTCATTTTAAAGTCTTAGTCATTTAGAAGGAAGATTTCGGGGGGAAAAAAACATCTACATAGAGCTTCCCCCTGAATGCCTAATCTAGCAAATGTGCTTGTACCGTTTTCTCCAGCCCATGTGGATCATCTTGTCAGACAGCCACTTGAGAAGTGTCAGTCCTCTGCCTAATTAAGTCACAGCGGTGGAAAAGGGCCGTGTGCATCCAGACACTGATTTTAAACCGCACAGAAATAAAGCATTTTAAGCGCACTAACTGGACTGAAAATAAACTCAAATTTGTGGGCAAAAATGTCACAGAGTCGTTAAGTGTCACATGTCAAATGAACAGCAAAATAATGGGGGACCCTGGAGTGAAATGTTCAGAAAATGACTTGTGTTGGAACATTTTCACAGTTTTTTTTTTTTTTTACTCTAAGAGACAGGTTAAAAAGTGGGCACGTCGTTTAACCTGGGACGTCAATTATTTATGAATTAGATTGCGAATTTATATCAAAAAGTTTTGTTTGCGGAGTATGGCAGAGAGTATCTCTGGATAATATTATAGTCAGGTCAAGTCACCTTTATTTATATAGTGCTTTCAAAGCAGCTTTACAGTGATAAATAGGAAAATAATTATTCAACGATGCAAACAGATTTCATTTCTGCTGTAAAGCAGCTTTAAAAAGACAATAGTAAACAGTCATTATTCATCTGAAATCAATTCAGTGTTGATTCAGTTTGGTTCAATAACTGTGTAAAGTTCATCAATTTTGGAATTAGTTCAATTCATCTATAAAGCAGCTCTGGAGAAAACAGTGATGTCATCATCAGCTCAGTTCAGTTCTCATCCAATATTATACACTGGACGTCCTTAAAATCAAACATTGATTTTTGAAATATTACCTTGCCATTGGTAATAATCTCGCTAGCCACAACGAGCACAGCACGAGCCGTTATGTCCGATTTGCGAACAAATGACTTTTATGAACTGGTTCTTTCAATGAGTCAGTCATGAATGAGAGTCTTGTGAGTTAAGGCTCTTTCACACCAAGAACCAGTGCTGGGGAAAGTTACTTTTAAAAGTAATTTATTATAATATTGTGTTACTCCCTAAAAAGTAACTAATTTCGTTACTTAATTACTTTTTATGGAAAGTAATGTGTTGCATTACTTTTGCGTTACTTTTTCTCATCTGGGCTGGGCTTGCTTGTTTGTTTTTTAATAACATAAAAAAAAAAAAAAAAAAAATAAGCATCAGGCTGAAGCAAATGCAGATTCACACCTGTACAGTAGAGGGCGCAGTTCAAACAAACCTTTCAGCTGTGCCGCCATTCTGGATTGAAGCAGAATAGGATACAGGAGAATAAAGTTCAACACTCTTACTTCAGCAATAATATATATATTTTCTCTCAACATGGAGACAGGAGAGCTATCAGTCAATAAATGGGGAAAAAAGTAACTTGAGTTACTTATTTGAAAAAGTAACTCAGATATTTTGTGGTAAATTTAAAATTAACCCATTACTTTACTAGTTACTTGGAAAAAGTAATCCGATTACGTAACTTGAGTTACTTAATGTGTTACCCCCAACACTGATGATAACTACACTATAAAGTATAGTTCATAGAACGTTTAGAGTCTTAATAATCATTCTAAATCTATTAGAATAGGGAAGTCCAGACCACATCTATACGATAACACCATAGAGGAACGATATCGTTGGAATCATTTTCGGAACTAATTTTTCTAACTGATGAAAGATAAAAAAACATTGACAGCCAATCAGAATCCACCTGACTTTAAAGAGCTTGAGCATTTAAAGCAGCAGACGACAACTGCGTAATCATGCATTGGTGTTGGCGCTAATAGTTCAACACTATCTCACGACCAATTCGTACGTATTTTACTAGTGAGGTTGTACGAATTCATACGATTTGTCTAAACCCCAGTGACTGGTAGGTTTAGGGGCGGGGTTAGGGGTAGGTCATTCGTATGAATTCATGCGAATTTGGCAACTCGTAAAATACGTACGATTTAGCAAAAAACGTACTAATTTTTACGAATTAGCCATCTCATAGAATACATACGAAATGTTGTGAGATCGGGTTCTATAGTTAGGTTATCATTGTAATTATTGTTCTTGGTGTGAACGAGCCTTTAGCAATTTCAATTAGACTCACTCAGTCATTGTTCAGAGCCGTTACTGTCTCCTTCACTGAACCTCGAGTCATATTTCGGTTCTTACTGTATTTTAGTTAGCTTATGTACTAGCATAGCATACATCTACCTGATTAGCCTGCTAGCTTAGCGTATATTATATTAGGTATGTTTTTTGCTTCCAATATCTGCTTCCAGTTTGTTTAATAATGCAATACATAGGTATTCATTTTATATTTCAAACATGTTATTTGTGCACTTCATAGTGAAATTTAACATTTAACATTCAAATATTTTGTAAAAGAAAAAAAAAAGATTTTTTTTTTTTTTAAATAGACAAATGTTCTTACAAAGCATGATAACTTGATATTTATTTTTATAGTTATGTTTAGACATTTTATTATTTGCATTCAGCAATGTTTTTACATGTTGTTTGTGAACATGATTCTTATTACTGGAAAAAATACTGACAATCATGTTAAACTTATAACTCTGCAAGCTCTTAAACCCATACGGAAATGAGCGGTCACATCGTAACTTCCTCTTAGACTTTACAGGGCTTTAAAGAACTTGTTATATGCATGCAGTCTGTATAGGGAGGGAGGGTTTGGGTTGGGCATATGGGCTGTGTTTTGAGCTTTGGGTCAGTGAACCCTGGCTATGTTTACAGGATGAGGGGGAAGGCTGAATCCTGATGGAGTCACAGCTAATTCATATCTCTATGAGTGACAGATAACCTGGGGGCTACCGGCCTGACAGCAGGACCCATTACATTCTCCTGGCTTGCATGCTCACAGATGGCCTGCACGTGACTGCTGGAGTTGGCACACACACTCGCTCATGCACGTATTAGCTCAGATATACACATGCCAATAGACAAGACTGTCAAAATAGATTGAGATGTAGCAACAACAGTAACCCGAGGCCTTTTGCGGCTCCATTTAATGGAAACACATAACTGATGTTCCATTTTTCCACTGTCAGCAATAGGAACGGTGCTGATAAAGGCAATTCATAACCAATAGACGCACGCTCACATTTATACAGTACTGACATGCTTTATTCATGTACATATCACACTCTACATCACTCTTACATCACATAAAGCTGCTGATATACTGTTCGAGAGTGTTCAGAGAAAGTAGAAAGAGGAGAAAAATGGACTTGAAATGAGAGAAAAATGAATGGGAAAAATCATAATGCTCAACATGGTGGTTTTTGGCAGTCATTAGTCCATTCTCAACAATGTACATGAATGTTAGCTGGCCAAACATTGAAAAAAAAAAAGTTCTAGGGTCATTGACGAATAAGGTTTTTAAAAGTGTAAAAAAAACCATAATGGAGATATAATTAATTTTGAAGTTTTATTAAGTGTTAACAATGAGATTATGTGGTTTTTATAATCAATTAACACTGCTTTTAACATTTTTTACAGGATGGACAAATTCACCAAAAGTCATTCGGTTTAACCAAAATTTCGGTTTTACCGAATTACACTTTTGGTTATACCGAATGATGATATTTTCAAACAATGCTAACAGGCAATCTAGCTAGCTAGCTGGTTAGCTGGCTAGCGAGCTAGCAAAAGGGCAATCAAACATTTTATATTTAGTACAAGTTTTTAAAATATTACAACATTTTTCGTTTTATAGCGGTTGTACCGAATGACCTGATGTTTCGGGACATGCGTATGAGCAAGTGAAAACATGAATTTTTCAAACAGTTAAGAGAGAGTTAGTTACTTTGCTTCACGACCATGTGGTCCTTTGCAGGTGTTTGAATGATGTCACATCCTGTCACATGATATTGACCGCATGACTCGATCCAAAATGGTCCCTTTATATTGGTTACTCCGAATGTCTGGACATTCTTTCTCATAACAAAGCAAAGACTTCTACACATAATTGTAATACCATTTTGCACTATGTTGATATATGATGTTATAAAATCATGCCAGAATAAAAAATAAATACATTTATTACATTTTAAGATATTTTAATCACAAATGAAATGGCTGTATTGGCCTTTGGACGGTTAAACCGAATGACCGTTTGGCACTTCAAAATCTTTAAAATACCTTTATATGTAGCAAAATATAATTAAAACCTTTTGGATTCAATAAAAGAGATCTAGTTGTTCTACCTTACATACTTTGGATGTCATATCTTTGTTTTATATTATTATTAAGGCCTTTGGACAAAAAAATGACCTGTCACGTCATTGACACTTTACCCTGTTGTTAATGTAAATTTTTTTTTTTTTTTTTACTGTACTTTTTTTACTTAAAAATTAAGTTGTTGAACAAACACAGACATCACAATTTAATTTAAAAACTTTTTAAAAATTGTATTTTGCATTTAATAAAAATAAACTTTTTTAAGATTTTTTTTTTTCCATTTTAAAGATTTTATTTTTGCTATAAAACACCCACCACATTATATATATATATATATATATATATATATATACATATATATATTATTCTTTATTTGTTGATAGGTTATTTATACTGAAACATTTTATAAAAAATATTTTAATATCATTTAATATATTTTGAGTTTCATTGTCTTTAATCTCAAATTCAAATTATAAAGGCATCCTGTTGGCCTCTTTCCTAAATTCATAATAACAAGCAGCGGCCACCAGATAGCAACATGCTACAATCCACTCAGAACACCACATAGCAACACCCTAGCAACCACCCACAACATCTTAGCATCATTGTGAGGAATCTTCCATGTACAAACCCTGCATGTTTTCTTCAAAAAATATAAAAACTGACATTACTAAGTAAGCTTGCCAACCTCTTTTGGAGATTTTGGTCTTTCCCCCTTCAAGCAGACAGAAGCTGCACTCGACTGAAAATAGCTGTCCGAGGGTGTTGGCAAGATTGCAGCTGACTGTTCTGAATTGCTTTGGGATGGTATCTGCTCCTAACACAATTCCCGTACAATCGTCCTACAATGCCGGGTATGGTTGTGTTGGGAGCGCACACGGGGGGTGGGACGGCTGTCTGTGGCAATAGGCCACGTTCGGCACATTTCTGCTTTGCTAGCCAGGAACAGCTGGGGCGAGCGGTCGGACCGTCGTCAGGAATCAGCATGGCAGCCGTGATTGTGCTGACGCCGGCAGAGGGCCTGGCCAGGAGATCAGTGCCCAATGAAAATGTGTGATTTGTTGCTTTTAGATTTCGGTGATGTCAGCTCCAATTTGAAGCAGCTCTCCGGCCCTCCGGGCTAGTCGCTGTGACACAACCACGAGACATACTGATGAAGCGCTGGCAATCGGGACCCAGCTCTTTAATCCAGGCCATAATGGAGGCCTAAACCGTTGCACACTCTCTCATTCGGATGTGCTATTGGCATTCACTCGCCTTTGAAAAGAAAAATTAAAGGGTGCCATTGACCCCATACATCTCTATGCAGTGTAGAAGTGGCTTGTGATAAGCACAGCTTGATTATAGTTTTTCACTCACATACAAACACACAGTCTCTATTGAAGTACAAGTAGTAAATTGATCAAAAACACAATAAATCACATGACATCACATTCAGAACTAGATACACTCTAATCGATTGTGATTGAATAACAACAAAGTCATGTTTTATATTGATACAAAAAGAATCATCAGCTTAAGTCAGTTGAGAAATTTAAATTAAAATATCAAAAATGCATTTATCAAAATGTTTAAATCATTAAATGCATAGCAACTGGAATGGAACACTATGTAATAACTACTAAACAAGATTCATCTCATCTCTTTACTTTTTGCAAGATATGTTTCTCTTGCAGCCGAATCAGTGCTGAGTTTTCGATCCCACTTTATATTAAAGGGTTATTTCACCCAAAAATGAAAATTATCCCAAGCTTTACTCACCCTCAAGCCATCCTATAGGTGTATATGACTTTCTTCTTTCAGACAAACACAATCGGAGTTATATTAATAAATATCCTGGCTCTTCTGAGCTTTATAATGGTAGTGAATAGTACCTTAGATTTTGAAGCCAAAAAAAGTGCATCCATCCATCATAAAAGTAACCCATACGACTCCAGGGGGTTAACAAAGGCCTTCTGAAGCGAAGCGATGGGTTTTTGTAGGAAAAATATCCATATTTATAACTTTATAAACTATAATCACTGGTTTCCGGCAACAGCCATACGCAAGTCGAGTTCTGGTGACCTCTGACCTGACGTATGATGTAGGATGTAGGAGCATCGTAAGCTTAGACGCCTCTTGCGGTTCAAACAAATAGCAACAAACTCAAGCTCCGACGACATAAAAAGTCTCGTTATAGACTTCTAATTTGTGACCGGTGTTTTGTTTTGCTCTATCCTTTGTGCTTCCGCGTTCATCAATACGTCATACATCGGGTCAGAGGTCACTCTTCCGCCGGAACTCGATTTGTGTATGGCTGTTGCCGGAAGCAAGTAATTATAGTTTATAAAGTTATAAATATGGACATTTTTCTTAGAAAAAGGCATCGCTTTGCTTTAGAAGGCCTCTATTAACCGTATAGAGTCATATAGATTTCTTTTATGATGGATGTATGTGCTTTTTTGGGCTTTGAAATCCATTCCATTTTAGCCCCTTAAAGTCCCCCTGTGGTGAAAATCAAGTTTTTAATGTTTTTATATGTCTATGTCTAAGACAAACCATGTGCAAATTCATAAGTCAACACCATTGCTATTTTCTCCATTGAGTATTTTCTCCTTAAAATGCACTGAACTAAAGACAGTCTCAAAAACGCGGTTTGAAACCGCTGGTGTTTGTGATGTCACAAACTGCCTTGTAACCAATCACATCAACGTGTGATCGTCATCAAGTGGATCTCTGAGCTGGTGTGAGTGGAGGCGGGGTTAATTTACATATTCATAAAATTACGTATACTAAATGAGGCAAGGGTGTAGAGTTACATTCAAGCTATTTAAAGGCATGAAGATTTTTTTTTCAAGGAAAAAACATTTAAATATGTCATTTTGGTGATTAAAGATGAGTTTTAAGGGATAAAATTTATGACTACAGGGGGACTTTAAATTCAAATTTGATTTACAATTATGCATTCTGTTTGCCTCTCTCCTCTCCTAATATTCAGGAATTGAATTGGAATTTAAAGTCGTTCTCAGTTAAATTCTCAATAGCAAACCGAATAGCGATGCTAATAAAACAAGGTTTGCTACATCAACCTGTCAATCATACAAAATGTTGAAACACCTGGTTTGATCAAGCCTCTTTAAATTCACTACAGCAGCGATACAAATTAAAATTCCATGTTACACATTGTTTCATACGGTGCATATTGATATAGAGCTACTGTAATCTCCATTGATGGGTAACACTTGAGTTGCTCAGAGTCTACAATCACTCTTTTTGGAAGAGCGACACTCCATCTATCCTTGAAAGCACGGCTGTCTCTCCTCCGCGTTTCTCTCTATCGCTGACTGTGCAACACTCTATTTCAGCCGGCCTTTTGAAAAGGTGACTGGAAGTGAGTGACGCTTTGCTAAAACCTTTCAAACGTTCTCGTGCAGGTAAAAAGGAAACGTAGACGCTGCTCAATCATTGAGCATGTCTTTCTGGGCCGACCCAGCGTCAAACATAGAAATGAAAGAGAATGAATATTTAAAGACAACCATTACAAGTTGAGCTTGCCACAAGGAAGACAGAGAAATGGAAAGGAAAAAAGGAAAATAGCGACTGCCCTGAAAATTATGACGCTGTCTGTTGGTCTGAGGTACACGGTATGATGGAGAGCTGTTCCAGATATTGCTGTACGCCAAAGAGCTATTTAAAGTGCGAGAGTTCCTTTACCTGAAACTTTTATAAAGCGAGGTTTCAGATTGTCATCTCTGTCAGTTTTGTTTTTCAAACACGTCGTCTATAGTTAAAATGTTTTGAGAGGCTTTTAGAAGTGCATCTGAAATCAAAATTGGAGTTTTGCGGCTTTTAGTTCACGTCTGGTAGATTCGAGGGCATCCATATGCCAGTGCACTGCTAAAAGTTAACAAAATTAACTTTTAACAGATATACATGATTAAAAATTTACATTCTCTTCCAGAAAGATGTACACCGGCAGTCAAAAGTTTGGAATGAATAAGATTTGTGATTGTAATTTATTCCTGTGATGTCAAAGCTGAATTTTCAGCATCATTACTCCAGTCTTCAGTGTCACATGATCCTTCAGAAATCATTCTAAAATGCTGATTTGCTGCTCAAGAAACTTTTATTATTCAGCTTTGCCATCACAGGAATAAATTATATTTTAAATAGTGCTAACGCGTTAACGCACGCAATTATTTTTTTCAGTTTAACGCATTAAAAATATTTAACGCAGTTTTTTTTCTCCATCATCCTTCAGGTAGCGTTACATTATATGATCACGCTCTTACTCGTGCAAATGCTTTTAAACCATTCAAGCGCGACAAGACACAGATCCGGGTCTTAAAGTGACAGCAGCCTATTAAACCTGCTACAGTCTGACATTAAAGGATTAGTTCACTTCAGAATTAAAATTTCCTGATAATTTACTCACCCCCATGTCATCCATGATGTTTATGTCTTTCTTTCTTCAGTCGAATAGAAATTATGGTTTTTGAGGAAAACATTCCAGGATTTTTCTCCATATAGTGGACTTCAATGGGGACCAACGGGTTGAAGGTCCAAATGTCAGTTTCAGTGCAGCTTCAAAGGGCTCTACATGATCCCAGACGAGGAATAAGGGTCTTATCTAGCGAAATGATCGGTCATTTATATACTTTTTAACCACAAATGCTCATCTTGCACTAGCTCTATGATGCGCCACGCATTACGTAATCATGTTGGAAAGGTCACGGAAGTACCGCAGTAGGGCGAAAAACTCCATCTCATTTTCTCCTCCAACTTCAAAATCGTCCGACATCGTTGTTTTACTTTTTTTTTTTTTGTAAAGGCCATTTGACTTAGTCTTTGCACGTTCGCTTTTTAAACACTTGCTCAGTACTTCCGCCTCCTTCACACATGACGTTTCCAACGTGATTACGTTATGTGTGGCGCATCGCAGAGCTAATGCAAGATGAGCATTTAAAAAGTAAATAATTTTTATTTGTTTTTAGAAAATGACCAATTGTTTTTCGCTAGATAAGACCCTTATTCCTCGGCTGTGATCATGTAGAGCCCTTTGAAGCTCCACTATGTAGAAAAATCCTGGAATGTTTTCCTCAAAAACCTTAATTTCTTTTTCGGCTGAAGAAAGAAAGACATAAAAATCTTGGATGACATGGGGGTGAGTAAATTATCAGGAAATTTTAATTCTGAAGTGAACTAATCCTTTAATGTTAATAAAAAAAAAAAAAAAAAAAAAAAAAAAAAAGAAAGAAAGAAAATCACTCACTGCTCTTAACTGAATAACTTTTGTAGCTTTAATAAAAATTAATCTATATTTGAATCTAAATTATGCAGTGAAGACTGTGAAGTGTTTGATAACTTTATTTAATTTCTGAATATTTCCTACCTGTTAGATCAAATATTTAAAATATATTGTCTTTATGTTGTTTCTACATTAATTGGAGATTAAATGTGAAATTAATATAATATAAAAATATATTTAAAAACTTTAATGTTAGGTGCAATTAATTGTGATTAATTACAAGAAAATGTGCGATCAATTAGTTAAATTTTTAATCGATTGACATCACTAATTTTCAAAAATATTCACCTAGAAAACCGTTCTATTAAATTTTAATAATATTTCACAATATTAATGTTTGTACTGTATTTTTAATCAAATAAATGCAGTCCAGGTGAGCATAAGAGGCTTCTTACAAAATATTTAAAAATCTTAATTATTCCAGACTTTTGACCGCCAGTGTACAGCCAAAAAACATAAACTTTATACATGTTGGCATGAGACTAGCGTGACAGAATCACTTAATAACCTAATTTGTGTAAAGATTTAACCAATCTTTTCTCTTCATTGTCCATGAAACCAGTTAACTAAGCAAACTTTGCATGATGCAACCAAGAAAAGAAGATTGTTTACATGGAGTCACAGGAGTTACGCCAGCAACACACAACCAGAAGTTCATCTGCCTAGAAAAATAGTCAAAAAATACAATTAAACAACTTTAACATTGTAGGTTTTTACTGAATAATTCATATAAGTGATTCACCAAAACACATTTCTGCTTTTAAATCCTTTGCAAAACTGGCCCAGTTTGCTTCAGTATTAAATGTTACTGTAAACATGTTTTTTTTTTTTCATTGATCATCATCTTCTGACATCTGCCACAAATGCTGTCGATGTTTACATGATAAAACAGGTTTAATTCAACTCTGACCTCACCTTTCAGCTCATGTAGGAGGAAGAAAGAAAGATAGCTGATTGACATAGCTGTTTGTGATTATGAAGATCTCTTAGTTCACAGAAAAGAGCTGAGCTTTCATCTGTCACCCGAGTCAACATCTGCCGAGGTGTTAACATCACATAGATGTAAAAACAGCTTCTCCCACACATGTGGTCATATTAACTGACAATGATTCATTTAATCTCGGTTCATCCACACTCAGATACTGCAAACAAGACAGAAAGTGTAAGACGAACAGCAAAGATTTCTGCAAACCGAAAACCGAGATTTGTCAACCTACAGATAATGTAAATGCAGTAGAAACAAATCAAATCTAGGTACTTTTTAATACTCGTATAATGAGGACTCTCATTTTTTTTTACCTAAAATGCTCATGTTTTTGTATCTTTATATTAACATACTATTTATTAAAACCACATCAGTCTCAAGTTACATTTTTGAAAAAAAAAATGAGTAAAAAATAATTTCTAAAACAGAATAAAAATCATATTTTGTCAACATGATCTTATTACACTGAAACATACATTATTAACATATTAGCAGCATCCAAAACATAAGCATTTTACATATGAACAACATTAGAGACATACAAATGTCTTTCAATCCTTTTAGGTTTAACTGTAATAAAAAAAATGTAAACGCATTTAACGCATAAATGCATTTACATTTTTATTGTCTTAAAAAATGGTCCTAAATAATACAACTTTGTTTTGTTGATTTGAATTTGCCTCCTTCAGGAAAATTCCTCAAGGCAACTACTGCTTTCTTGTTCAACAAATTTTCAATTAATAACATAGACCTTGTACATAGACGTCAACAACTGACAGACAAACCTCAAGATCGGTGACAATCACTATTCTGGTCTAATTTGGGTTTTAATGTAGTTTCAAATAATTCACGTCTTAGTATTTGTATGTTCAGTATTTTTAGTTTTCAATGCCATCACATTTATTTAATGCATTTGTCTACTTTTCAACCCTCTGGTGCTGTTCGGTCAGTTTTAACCAAAAAAATTTTACGTTTTGTTTTTTTACTTCATCGGAATGGTACGAAACTTGGTAAAAGTTTTGGCAATTGCTGTGTGAATACACACACACACACACACACACACACACACACAAAATCATGGACATGATTCGAAAAGGTTAAATGGTCCTGAAAAAAATAGTCACATTTGTATTGTTTGCGGTCAAAAATGACTGCATTGGAAATGAATGGTAGACGAATTTCATCTAGTGGAAACTTTTGGTACAAACAAGCTCATTATTTGAGATATCAACATCAAATTTGGAACACAACTTGTTTAGATTTATGGCTTTGATTTTCTCACAGTTTTAGAGTAAATATTTTTTAAACCTTTTTTTTTTTTTTTTTTACTTCAGTAATAATCTGCCAAGTGTTAGAGGTCACTCTTCCGCCAGAACTCAACTTGAATGCGGCCGTTACCAGAAGCCAGAGATTATAGTTTATAAAGTTATAAATATGGATATTTTTCTTACAAAAACGCATCGCGTTTTAGCAGTTAGAAGTTTTTATTTTAATTTAGCTTTTTTATTTACAACAAAAAAAGCTAATTGCCTGCACAAATATAATATTGTTAACAGTTTAATATGTAACAATAAAGTTTACAATAGCTTTAATTAAAACATTTAAAAAAGCAAAACACACCTGATGCACATTCTTTGTTCTTCATTTTCTAGAAGTAGAGTTTAAAAACCTTGCTGTATTTTTGTGTAGTTACTTGAGAAGGTACACAGGCATCTTGCTCCGACGAAAGTCACTTGAACCCACCTGACATCCTACACAACTTCCCAATAGAGTGGTGCAGGGATGATGTCAGGTTTCTTTGAGATTTTCCTATGGGGTTTTATAATGGGGGTTTTCAATTTATGAGAAAAATAAAGCCTGTGGTAAACATAACTTGACGATACTTTGTTGTTTTGTTCTACTTATTATAAACATTCCTTTTCAAAGAAAAACATAACTGCTACAAAATTAACGTTTTCGTTATGGGTGTGTGTAATTTACTTTTTAGAACAAAATGTCAAAGTATTGTCAAGTTATTATGGAATCTTGTTTCCACCATGAAATAAAAACAAAAAAAGTTAATTGCGACTTTTATCTCACAATTCTGACTTTTTTTCTTGCAATTGCGAGTTTATATCTCTCAATTCTGACTTTTTTTCTCAGAATTTATAATTTATAATTATAAAGTCAGAATTGCTAGTTATAAAGTTAGAATTGCGAGTTATAAAGTCAGAATTGTGAGAAATAGAATTGCGAATTATAAAGTCAGAATTGCGAGATATAGTCAGAATTGCGAATTATAGTCAGAATTGCGAGATATAAAGTCAGAATTGCGAGATATAGTCAGAATTGTGAGATATAAAGTCAGAATTGTGTGATATAAAGTCAGAATCGCAAGTTATAAAGTCAGAATTGTGTGATATAAAGTCAGAATTGCGAGTTATAAAGTCAGAATTGTGTGATATAAAGTCAGAATTGCGAGTTATAAAGTCAGAATTGCGAGTTATAAAGTCAGAACTGCGAGATATAGTCAGAATTGCGAATTATAGTCAGAATTGCTAGTTATAAAGTCAGAATTGTGAGATATAAAGTCAGAATTATGTGATATAAAATCAGAATTGCGAGTTATAAAGTCAGAATTGCTAGTTATAAAGTCAGAATTGTGAGTTATAAAGTCAGAACTGCGAGATATAGTCAGAATTGTGTGATATAAAGTCAGAATTGTGAGAGATAAAGTCAGAATTGCTAGTTATAAAGTCAGAATTGCGAGATATAAAGTCAGAATTGCAAGTTATAAAGTCAGAATTGCGAGATATAAAGTCAGAATTGCTTGTTATAAAGTCAGAATTGCGAGATTCATGTTTTTTCTCGCAATTGCGAGTTTTTATCACGCAATTCTGACTTTATAACTCACAATTCTGACTTTAACAATAACAATTCTGACTTTTTCACACAGTAACTGAGAAAAAAAGTAGCAGTTACCTGTGAGATAAAAAGTCGCAATTACCTTTTTTATTTAGTGCCGGAAACAAGCTTCCATAAGTTATGTTTACCACAGGCTTTATTTTACACATAAATCTAAAAGCCCCATTATAAAACCCCATAGGAAAATCTCGAAAGAACAGAACCAGCTTCCGGGTTCTGATGTCATACCTGCACCACTCTATTCGTAAATACGAACTTCCCAGGAGGAACGGACCATATTGTCGCTGGCACCACAACACAGGGCTTTAATGAAACAAAAGAAACACTTGTGTCACTGTTGTGGACAGTGTTACTGTACAGTGTTTAAAAAGTTAAATGAATATGTTTTGTTCTTGTATTTTTGATTAATTTCTCATCCGACATCAGCTCCTCGGAGAAAGTGAGGTATTTTTTTTCGCCTTGACACCTCATGAATCCTGAACCCTCCTAATAATCGAATAGCACCCACGTTACCATTGCGAGCTCGTTGACCCTTTTATGTTCCCTTCGAGTCAGTGTTGATCCAGAGAACACACAGTCATCAGGAAAATACAAAGTGAGGCAGAGAGAGAATGTTTTGTGTTTATTCAAGCAGGCAAATTGCAATGCACATTTGGCCCATTACAGCGCATCAACATCAGAGAGCAGCACGCTAAAGCGAGCGAGAAGCGTACACTTATCATTATTTTATAACATGTCTAATGACAGATTGACAGAGGATTTGCAAATGTGAGCCGACGTCGATTTTGCCAAGTTCAGTTTCCGCCGCTGCCTGTGTGATGCAAGCATACTTACGTGTATAATTTGATTTTGCAGTGGATTTATTAGTACATTTTTATAAAAAGAACCTCCACGCCCCGTCGGTGTGGTGAATCTAAGATGTTCTGATGTTTTGAAGCCATCAGACTATGAATAATAGGAATTATGACATTTAGAAGGCTTAAAATGGTGTAAATGCTTCAAAACAATTTCATAAGGAGTCAGAATGTACGTGATGGTACGGGCAAGCTGTTAGCTTTGATCATCTGCAAAATCATCATGCAAAAATAAACCTGACCGCAGCGCTAGTTCATGGCCCAAATGTCTTCATATCCTCATGAAAATTCCTCAGTACCAGGGTTGACGTATCTACATACGCTTTAAGATACTCTGTGAATTTAAACTCTCTCCCTTTTCACCCACTTTCTGTCACGTAATTTTGATTCAGTATGTAGCAGTAGCGCCCGCCTCGTGTGCACCCTACAGAGTGAATGTGCAAATGAGGTGCAGGATTCCTTTAATCATTGCTCTTTGCTCAGACTCTAGCAGATCAGGGTTCACAAGAAGAAAGCTTGTAATTAAGGTGGACATGTTAGATATTAGATTAACTGTATTAATATGGAAACACTTGAATTGAATAAACATGAAGCTCCAGATAAATTGCTTGCCAAATCTTCACACTCGCATGACAGCAAGGTAAGACTCGCGCTTTATGTGAGGATGTTGATGGAAATGATTTTTAGAAAGGCAGCCATAATCATCATTATGATTATTACAACTGTAACTGCACTCACGATATGGTATCACCATGTTTTTGGACAAATACCATGGTATGATTTGATGTACTTGGAGTACTATGCAAATACCATGGTATCTATCTATCTATCTGTCTATCTGTCTATCTATCGGTCTATCTATCTATCTTAAAGGGGTCCTTGATTATGATTTCACTTTTTTTACTTTAGTTAGTGTGTAATGTTGCTGTTTGAGCATAAACAACATCTGCAAAGTTACGACGCTCAAAGTTCAATGCAAAGGGAGATATTTTCTTTTACAGAAATCGCTTTTTAAGGACTACAACAAACGGCTGGTAGGGACTACAACAAGCTTCTGCCCAGGTTGGTGACATCACAAACCCCAAAATTTACATAAACCCCGCCCCTGAGAACACGCAACAAAGGGGGTGAGGCCATGTTGGGCTGCTTTAGAGAAGAGGAAGAGTTGTTGTAGTAGATTGTTGTTGCCATGCCATCTTTTTACGCCGGACAGCTTCACAAACGAGGGTCAATTCAACGCTGGATTTGCACCAAAGATTAACATGACGGCACATGCTAGTCGATGAGCTGAATCAACTCCACAGCAACTACATAAATTTATCCACTAACCATTCAGAAACGTCCAGTTTCATTCTAAAAGTTGTAACTTCTTCCTGAGTCTCTCCATCAGTGTCCGACTCCGGTTTGAACAACGTAAGGCTGAACACCGTTACTGACAATCCTCATTTTGGATGTGTGAGATTCTCCACCTTTGTTGTTGAGCAACCGAAGCGTGAGCTGTTAAAGCTCCGCCATCTTCTGGAAAGCGGACCGGGAGCAGCAGCTCATTTGCATTTAAAGGGACACACAAAAACGGCGTGTTTTTGCTCACACCCAAATATAGGGGCAAATTTGACAAGCTTTAATAAATGATCTGTGGGGTATTTTGAGCTGAAACTTCACAGACACATTCTGGGGACACCAGAGACTTATATTACATCTTGTAAAGGGGGCATTATAGGTCGCCTTTAAAGTACCATAGTATTACCAAGTTTTTAGAGGTACGCATTGAAGCTCCTGAAAGTACTATGCAAATACCATGGTAGGCCTATATAATTATGGAATCATTTAGAGCCATGAAATATATCAAAGTACCATGGTATTACCACATTTTCAGAAGTATGCTTTGAAGTACCGGAAAGTATGCAAATACCATGGTATATAAATATGGTAATCATTTAGATCCATGATATATAACAAAGTGCCACAGTATTACCACGGTTTTAGAAGTACGTTTTAAAGTACCTGAAAGTAGTATGCAAATAGCATGGTGCATAAATATAATTTAGGACCAACATACATATTTATATCAAAGTAGCATAGTATTACCATGCTGTCTGGACAATTACCATGGCAATATCATGGTATTCTCTGATGTACTTCAGAGTAGTATAGCATATCATGGTATTTAAATATGGCAATCATCTAAAATCATGATATATAACAAATTATTATAGTATTACAATGTTTTAGGAAAAGTGCCATGGTAAAACCATGGTATGCTTTGAAGCACCTGAAAGTACAATGCAAATACCATGGTAAATAATTATGTTAATCATTTTGAGTCATTATATATTGTACAACGTAATATTACCATGTTTTGGACATATACTACCATAATATTATGGTATGATTTGAAGTACATAGAGTGCCATTTAAATACCATGGTATCACTTTAAAAAAAGTACCATGGTCCTACAATGGTATTTTGGACATGTACTACGGTAATACCATGGTATGCTTTGAAATACATTGAAATACAGTGTAAATGCAATGGTCTCACTTACAAAACAGTACCATGGTAATGTAATATCATAGTATTTTGGACATGTACCATGGTCCTACCATGGTATTTCGTACATACCATAAAATAAAAACCATGTTACATACATTTCAGTACCATGGTATAAGGTCAAATTCACCCTTGAGAGCATTGCCAACAATGGCAATTTTGAAATGGCTATTTGTGTTTATTGTCGTAACCTTTTATGTAATAATGTAAACTGCCATAATTTGCACCAATGAATCGTTCACAATAAGACCAGGAACGTGTAATAGGAAAGTAAATACGCTCAAATTTGATTTCATGTTGACTTTAGCTCTTAGCCAAAGTGTAAGTAATTGTACAATAAGACACAGCAGAGACTGTCCTTTGAATATACAAGACACAGGAAGCATAAGTTAGTGTTTAACACAGCAGTCGGCCCGAGCTGACAGTAAAAAAAAAAACAGCGGAATCAATAGAACACTCTGTTATCTATCTCTATATCAGCGTTTAAAGAGAAAGATTATATGTCAGGACTGGGTCTGACCGGACGGAGGCAGAGATACATCATTGTGAAGAGTCAGTGGTCTTTTGTGTGTAAATCATACGTCACATGGCCTCTGAGTTCATCCTCAGGCCACGGAATACATTTACAACAGACGCAGACCTCCATATTTTTCCTCTGATTGGCTGTTTCCTGTAGATGTATGTAGATTATTGTACAGCGCTGCATTTGCCTGATATTTATCGTGGTCAGATGTGCCGTATCTTTAACAGTGATTCTTTGTGTTGTTATATGTACTGTAGATCTCAAGTAATGGCTTCATTTTTGGAAGGAAAACAAAGCATTAATCGTCATGATGAACAGTCAGTCTGACATCATGAGAGTCAGTTCTTACATTAAAGCTAAAGGAACAAAAGCAGCCTAATCCACCAGTGTTAGGTTAACGCAAGTGCTAGGTACTATATCACACATTGTTGCACTCCAAAAGTGTGTCATAATGGAAACCTAATACACATTTCAGTATGTGGTTTAGTTTTCTCTTCCAGGTCAAATACAGTCACGTTGTAGCAACAATCTGAAGAGAAAATCCAAAATTAACCAGTTTTTAATCGAATACATTATATATATATATATATACACACACACACAGTGGTGGTCAGAATTATTGGCACCCTTGGTAAATATGATCAAAGATGACTGTAAAAATAAATCTGCATTGTTTATCCTTTTGATCTTTAATTCATAAAATTAGCAAAAATCTAACCGTTCATTGAAGGAAAATAATTGAAAGTGTGGGGGAAATCACATTATGAAATAAATGTTTTTCTCCAAAACATGTTGGTCACAATTATTGGCACCCTTTTATTCAATACTTTTTGCAACCTCCTTTTGCCAAGATAACAGCTCTGAGTCTTCACCTGTAATGCCTGATGAGTTTGGAGAACACCTGACAAGAGATCAGAGACCATTTCTCCATACAGAATCTCTCCAGATCCTTCAGATTCCCAGCTCCATGTTGGTGCTTCTTCTCTTCAGTTCACTCCACTCATTTTCTACAGGGTTCAGGTCAGGGGAATGGGACAGCCATGGCAGAAGCTTCATTTTGTGCTCAGTGACACATTTTTGTGTTGGTTTTGGATCATTGTCCTGATGGAAGATCCAACCACGGCCCATTACTGGATTTCTAGCAGAAGCGGTCAGGTTTTGATTTTTTATCTGTTGGTATTTGATAGAATCCATGATACCATGTATCTGAACAAGATGTCCAGGACCTCCAGCAGAAAATTAGGCCCACAACATTAAAGATCCAGCAGTATATTTAACCGTGGGCATGGGGTACTTTTTATCCATGTGTGCACCTAACCCATCTGGTGGGTTTGCTGCCAAAAAGCTCTTTTTTTTAGTTTCATCTGACCATAGAAGCCGGTCCCGTTTGAAGTTCCAGTCGTGTCAGACAACTGAATATGCTGGAGATTGTTTCTGGATGAGAGCAGAGGATTTTTCTTGAAACCCTCCCAAACAACTTGTGGGGATGTAGGTGCTGTTTGATAATTTTATTTAGGCTTTCTGAGACTCAAGACTCAACTAATCTCTGCAATTCTCCAGCTGTGATCCTTGGAGAGTCTTTGGCCACTCAAACTGTCCTCCTCACCGTGCATTAGGGCGATTTAGACACACGTCCTCTTCCAGGCAGATTTGTAACATCTTTAGTTGATTGGAACTTCTTAATTATTGCCCTGATAGTGGAAATGGGGATTTTCAATGCTTTAGCTATTTTCTTACAGCCATTTTCTATTTTGTGAAGCTCAACAATCTTTTGCTGCACATCAGAACTATATTCTTTGGTTTTTCTCATTGTGATGAATGATTACGGGAATTTGGCCTTTGTGTTTCCTCATGTTTATACTCCCGTGGAACAGGAAGTCATGGCTGGACAATTTCATGTTCATGATCACCCTGGTGTGCTAAAAAAAAAAAAAAAAAAAAAATGTAAATATGAATGGGAATATACTTCAGAGATATTTTACTCATAAAAAATTCTAGGGGTGCCAATAATTGTGGCCAACATGTTTTGGAGAAAAACATTTATTTCATAATGTGATTTTCCCCCTACTTTCAATTCTTTTCCTTCAATGAAAGGTTAGATTTTTGATAATTTTATGAATTACAGATCAAAAGGATAAACAATGCAGATTTATTTTTATAGTCATCTTTGATAATATTTACCAAGGGTGCCAATAATTCTGACCACCACTGTATATATATAGCGCTATCAAAATAACATATTATATATTTATTGTATAATCAAAATAACCTATTGCAGCAACATCTCTTCTCTGATGCTGTGTTTACTGGTGTGAGGGCAGGACAACCTGTCACTCACATGAGATTGACCAATAGAAAACCACAACCATCCAATCAATTCCCTATGGAATTGACAAAATCAAGTCACGCCCTACATTTTTTTCTTTTCCCAAGAAGCCGTTTCACTCAGATATACATCATAATAAGAAAGAAAAGATTTCATGCCAACTTCAGGTATGCATTTGTACTTGACCTTATTTTAAGCATCTGATTCTCTCTTGTGCTTTTCAGCCATTTTCCAGCTAGATTGTCTTCAAATGGTTGCTCTGCCAAGACAGTAGCTGACCTGAAAGAGAAAACTGATTGTATGAAAAAGGTTTACGCAAACTTCTGTGTAATACATTTATTCTGCAAGGATGCATTAAAATGATCAAAAGAGACAGTAAAGACTTTTACATTGTTACAAAAAAATATATATTTAAAATAAATGCTGTTCTTTTGAACTCAAAGAATTCATCAAAGAATCCAGAACAAATTTATCACGGTTTCACCAAAAAAAATATTAAGCAGCAGCACAACTGTTTTCAACATTTTCTTAAGCAGCAAATCATCATATTAGAATGTTTTCTGAAGGATCATGTGACACTGAAGACTGGAGTAATGATGCTGAAAATTCAGCTTTTCCATCAAAGGAATAAATGAAAATGTAAAATATATTAAAATAGAAAAAAGGTTCAGCTAACTAAGGTTAGGAACACATATACTGGATTTTAGCATCCGTACAAGACTCATAACATAACAGCACCTTTTGCAAATTAAGTTGTCTCTAGAATAATTTATCATTTATCACATGCTTTAGAAAAGACAAACACATTGCCGCTTGGCACAAACAGACGGAAATGTGATATTAAGATACATGAACAAAGCAGATAAGAGACATCCAACCCACTTAAACCAATGCAAAACAAGGAATTATATATTTTTAAATAAAGCGTTCCTGCTCAGAGATGCTGTGAAGTGATATTACCAGCTTTCTCTCTAACTGGATCTTTACAGGAATAAGATTAACAGCCGGTGATCGTGCGGCGTTATGAACATCAGCTTAAATGTGGTGGGTGAGGAACGAACAAACACGCTCTCTTATTTGCTTCAGTGTGAACTCAGACAGTCATCTAAACCCTGAAAAAAGGCTGTGAAAGCCGTAATTGGCAGGCTGCTCCCATTCCCAAGCATCTTCTATTAAATTTTAGAGTGCCAGGGAGCACTTTCATTTTGCTTTAATGAAGTTTTTAAAAGTTTGACTGATCTTCAGTGTAAGTCATCCAGAATGCCAGACCATTTGTGCTCGCTTCCCACTTTTTTTTCATTATCGCTCTCTGTTATGACTCTCTTTCTCTGCATCTCTGCCATTTTATTATGAAGGATAGAGCCCCCCTTTCTTCATGGCCAGGGCCTCCATCATTTTGTTGGCTTTATTTTACAGAAGAACTACATGTGTACACCTAAAACGCCCGTTTTAAAAAGATCAACAGATGTAGATCAGACTTTCTGGAAAAATAAAAGGTTGAATTCATTGTTAAAATTTAGTTTGTTTTGGCCTGGCATCTGAGCCATATATAGAGACCAAACTTGATGGCGGACTTTTTTGACTTGTACGCAGAATACACTAACAATACCCTAGTAATCAGTGTTACTTAAAGCAATCAATTGTATAATTTTTAACCACAAATGCTTGTCTTTGAAAGTCTTTGGGATGTGCTGGAGAAGACTTTACCTCTTTACCTCAATACAAGATCATGACCAAAAACGGATGCACCTCTTGATGGAATCAACATCACAACATTTATTTCCATCAAGAGGTGCATTGATTTTTGGTCAAGATCTTGTATTGACAATGCAAGAGGTGAGCACTCTGTACAGTCTTTTCCAGCACATCCCAAAGACTTTCAATGAAATTAAGGTCTGGACTCAGAGGTGACAATTCATGTGTGAAAATGATTCTTCATGCTCTCTGAACCATTCTTTCACAATTTGAGCCTGATGAATCTTGGCTTTTTCATCTTGGAATATGGCCATGATGTGTCTTCCTACATGGTTGTTTAAGAAATGAAAAGCTACACACTCCACCACTTAGGGTTAAAAGAACTGTTGTCAAACATGCTAGAAACATAATAATCACTGCAATAATGATCCAGTCATAGACTCTTAAGCATATGCCTATTTAAATCCAAACAGCAACCTTTTTTTTTTTTGGCCGGGCAGTGTATAAGCATCAGAGACCATTGGTGATGCAACCAAAGTGGGCATTTAACCTTATGCAAATACACATGTAGCAAACTACCAATGAAACTGTAGATAGTGAAGCTCAGTTGGATATAGCAGTCAAGTAGAAATGCATAAATGCAGATTGGTCCATAAAAACACCTTAAATTCCATCTGCAATACTTGAAATCTTGACAGCACGCGTCAAAAAAAAAAAAAGAATGTTAAGCGAGCTCTTCCAAATAAAGGAACTGAAGCCATTAATGTGCAGGAATTACAAGTTGTATTGTTTGTGTTATGGTTTGTAAATTCACTCAAGTGTCCACAGACAATGTCCTTTTTGCAGTCAGGGTGGAAAAAACCTGAAGCATTTGAAGGCCTTAGGCTTCCACTAATACAAAAAGTCTAATCAGAGCAGCAATCCCTGATGTTAATGAAGGTGTCACACATTGCACAAAGAAAGTTGTGCCTGGCAATCTTCCATTTTTCGGCTGCCTACACCAGTGACATTTCATCTCACATTCAAAGAGCGCCTGGGCCCTTAATGAAATGCATAATTAACATATTCTAATTGTGCTGAGCTCGGTGATGGTTTTGACAGAGCTCACTTTCCATGTCTAATTCAATGCTAATTTAATCTGTTCTTTTCCCGGCGACATGACCTTTCTTGATTGAGTTTCACCGCAAAGAATTTTTTGATGGATTGATTTATCAACCTCTTGGAATGCAACAAAAGCATCACTTTGAGACAGGAGGGGGGGGGGGGGGTCTTCAATGGGGAAAAAACTGAGAATGAAGACAAAATCAAGAAACAAAAGGGGGGAAAAACAACAAAATTAAAAAGGAATAAAGTCACGCAACCTGAAAAATGTTTCTGATGATTTACTGTGCTATTAACCCCTGGTGCACAGATTCACTCATCGTCATCCGGAGCTGTAATGGCGAATTTTCCCAGCCATTTAATCTCACTTGCTGAGTGTCAGTAAACCAGTGAAGTTGCATTACCTTTTTCATGCAGAGTATTGAGCACAGTGGAGATGCTGGAGGGTCTTTTAGTACCCCATCTGCATGAGAATGACCTGGTTTCCCCTCCAGCCACAAATACTTGTATGCATATTCCATAAATATATTGTATGCATAAAAGCATAATCCCTATAACTTAACTGATACAACTCTATAAACCTCTAAAGGCTAATTTCAGAGTCCTGTGGTGGCACACAAGTTGGTAGTGCAGTCCTGGCAAAAATGAAAAGTCTTCTTTCTTGTGAAACGTAGGCTTGATGCTACTGAAATGCAGCATGAAAGTGAAGAAAACAGAATAAAAATGTATTAGTATGACATAATAACCTAATATTTAACAGAATAATACATATTATGCTATATTGCAATAAAACAATACAAACAATAATGGCAATATACAGTAGACCCTATCACTACTAAAGTTATAATATTATTACAATTATATTCTATAAATATTATTTAAAATATCTTTTTAGAATGTTTTCTAATTTTTAGAAAGAATAAAAAGGAAACAATTAATAGAAACAATAATATAATACAATCAATTAATTGTATTGTTTCAGAATGCATAAATGATCTTCTTTTGTTGAATTTATACTAAGAAAAGTGAACAAATAAGACAATTAAATCATCACAATTATTTGTGACAATTAATCGCCAGCAAAAAAAATATTGTGAGTGTGACAGTCTTATTAATAGCTGAAAACAATCAAATGAGCAAAATAATTAATAAACACACAAGAGAGGTAGAACTCTGTACAGGCAGAACTTCCTGTGCGAGCAGATTCGGTGTGGATCTGTGCATGACCACTGCTGCGAAAACAATGTCTTTACCCTGTAATTTGACTGGATAATAGAAGCCTTCTGTAAAACTAACCCCGCTGGTTTAACATCACAATACCAGTGGCTTTAAAAAGCATTTGGAAACTTTTGTAACACTTAAAATGTCTGAATGTCAGATACAAAATATCAAATCAAGTGTTTTTTCAGAACTTATATTTCTGGGCCATTTTTTTGCAATGTATTTCATCAAAATAAATCCCCCTTCTTTTGATAATTTGTTGCAAAATACTGTATACACAACTATGCAAATAAAAATGCAATAAGCCAAATTTATTGGGGTCACTATATATAGTTTGAATGGATTTTGTCATAAGATGAAATCTTATGGATTTACACAGAGATTGGTATGTCTATTAGTAAAATCTGTAGACTTTAACAATCTTTGTTTCATTATATGCCAACAGTGAGAGTTCAAAAATGGCAAAAAAGCACTTCTTGTGTTTTTTGCCTCAAGTTTGCATGCCTGTAACTCAAGAAGAATTAAAGATATCTTAATATCCTTTTAGTTTCTGGTTCTTGACAAACTTTCCTTTTGGTATCTTCATTTTAAAGGCCCTCGATGGTTCAATCCCAGAGATATGGAGATCTTAATGCGGCTCCATGAGTAAATTGGCAAATTGTACACATTTTCAGTGGTCAAAAACCAAATGTGGGTTATTTTGCATACAGCTGATACTTTTTTCTTTTAAAAAGGAGAATATCTAAAGAACAAATAATGTTAAAACTAGAAATAAAACATACCTGTCTGAGTGCCATAAATATTCCTTTTCCAAAGTTTGCATGCCTGTAACTCTAAAAGTATTCAAGATATCTTAATATCATTCTAGATTCTCATTCGTAATAAACTTTTCTTTTGGAAATTTAATTTTTAAGGCCCTTTTTTAAGATATTGGGACCCCAATGTGACTCCATGTACAAATTGTTGAATTTTACCCATTTTCAATGGTCAAGAACCAAATGTAGGTAACTTTTTAAGCAGCTGATAGTTATTGTGTTTAAAGAAGAATGTCTGAAGAACAAATAATACTGAAGCTAGAAATGTACCTTGTTACCCTATATCAAAAAAATTGAATACAACACACCTCTCTGAGTGCCAGAAACAAAAACATTGACATCTTAATGTCATTTTAGATTCTTGTTCTTATGAAACTTTTCTTTTGGAATCTTCATTTTGGGGAAGTTTGCGAAATTTGGTTGATTTGATACAAAATGACCCTATATAAATAAAGGGGACTTGACTTGAACTCACTATCACCAAGCCACTATTTAAGAGAAAAAAAGCATGCCAAAGGCATCACAACTTCAACAGCCTTCCATCTCAAAACAAGTCGGGACTTTCTGTGTCACCCCTTTATTTTGAAGAACTGCAAGTTCACTAAACTGCTCTCTGTTTGCCATTCGCTCAGCGAACATTGCGATTCCACCTCAGGATGGAGCTTTCAGCCCACTCAGAGACCTGAGAGAAGCATACGACAGCTCATAATCCAGCAGCGCTACAGTAATTCCCTTCACCTGCCATTTTGCTTACCCCACATTTAGAGTAGAGTTAGCGCAGAGAGATGCTGGGGAACTGCGTTCAGACTGCAGCTGTCTATCTTCGGGAGAGACGAGGGATTATACATTCGCTCGTACGCGCTCACACACAACCGTAATTGCAACACTGCCGGGCCCGCCCTCATTTGCATCTTTCCCTTCCGCAGACTTTGATTGGCAGCTGTACATGAAATGCCACATCAGTTGAAAGTATGTTGTGAGCTGGCACTAACGATCCCCGTGGCTCCGGGGAGACCTGCCATATTGTAATTTGGTTATCAGGCATGAAGGAAATAATTCTAAGTGCCAGGATATGTGAGACAGAATAAATGCTTCAGTGCCACACGTTGCCCAGGGTGACAGTTTTTATTTAATGTACAAGAGGCTCCTGTTGCCGGCAGCATTTGGGTAGGGGATCAGCAGAAGCAGATTCTCTCAGTCTTTCCGTGGATTGGAATAGAGAGTGGAAGGAGGAGCAGGGGTGGGAATGTCGACCGCGGAAGAGCGTAATTTTTTAAGGCAGGTGTCCGTCTCCGGAAATTCTGTACGCTGCAAAATCTGTAATTACCTCCTCAGTGGTTCCATAGGATGACAGAAGCGAGGGCCTCCCGTAGAGATGATGCTGAATTGCAGGACAGACTGGCAGAGAGCCGCGGAAGACTGTGGAAGATTGCCTTGTGCGCTCTGGCGGTTGAAGGGCGGTACTGATCGCGGCTTTCTCTTAAGCAGCGGAGGCCTTATTTGTTTTGATGCACTGGTTTTGCATGGGGAGCCAGACCCCTTGAGATGGAGCTGTCACATTGCAAAGAGAGGCCCTTGACGCTGGCAGCAGCCCCCGGGCAAAATGAAAACAAGTAAGTGGCATAGATGGAGGATGCCAGCTTGCCTTTTTCCTGAGCAATCCAATGAGAGTGAAGCAGTCCAAACTCACAATGCAGCAGTACCAGGAGTAATCAATGCTTGCTGATGAATGCTAACAAAAGTTTATGCGAAGTAATTGAATGAAAGAAAACAAGATAAAGTTACATATCATTCCACAGGTAAAAACATATACAAATGCATGCACTGATCAAAGAGGCTTCGGAAAGAGGAGAAAAGCAATCAAGAATTCACACGGCGTCTCTGGTATGGCCAACCCCTGCCTCACACAATTAAGCTAATTATTAATGAATTCGAGGGTTAAGAGAGCAGCCCCTGCCAAGATCTTTCAAGTAAGCTGAGTGAAAGGCGCGAAGCCTGACATTCCCCGGCCAAGCACGGTTCGTTTGTCCGTAGGGATAGAAGCCGCTCAGTTCCAAATGCCATGTGTGGGGGACACACACAATGGGCTCTGCGCGCCGCTATTATCCCTGGTGTCAGCAGCCTGTGCCCTCCTGCGTGAAGAGGTCTCCTTGTCAGCAACCATGCCACTCGGCAACACATCATTTGGTAGTCTGTCAATTTCCCCAACGTTATCGGACCGGGTGTAAAAATAGCAGACAGACCTGTCATCCAAAACCCTTACTCTTCATCCGCTGGAACCCAGTCCGAGGGAATCCAGACCGGTGACGTTTAAGGAACGCATGAAGGTCATCTGTTCGCCGCACTCCGGTCTAACATGATCGACAAATGCAGGCCCACACAAAATCTTGTCTCGCCCACAGACCGTTGGCTGAACGTCTGATGCATATGGCTCACTTAACTGGAAACACTTCAGGATTTTCGAAGTCGTCATCTGGTTGGTTGAATTCTACAGGATGTCTGGGAGACGTTTGTGTCACGTTCTTCAATGGTCCGCCTGGAAACAAATGCCGTGACGCAAAACCCTCTTGTGGAAGAAGAATGCCATCGTGTTTACAACTGTGACAATGAACGCTTACCAGAATCAACTAAACACTGGATTTTCAAATGTATGTGAAGTTCGCGGCTCCGTTGTTGCACTAAACTTGCACAACGTTCTTGAATGAATAATTTATTAGATGCACGCCGGTCTGTTATTGTAGGGACATCGACTTTATCATTTTTACGCCCCTAAACATGACACGGAACAAAACGAACTGTGATCGATTGCGTTACATGCTAGTCAAATGTCCTCATGGGCGGTCCTTGGCCAATGAAAGCTGCAATAAGAGTCCAGACCTTCTGCTATCAATCTGAAGGTCTGGCTACGTGAGACAAAATCTGCACAGGTAAAGCATGTTCAAATTAGCCAAAACCATGCAGAAACAAACATGCAAATGGCTGCAAGATGTATAGAACTTGCTAAAAGAAAGAAATCCTGCAAGCACAGAGTCTGTGCAGGTCTACAGGGCCTGAAGCCTATAATTTATTACATGCTAGGTTGGGTACACATTCTACACAACATGGCCGAAAGTTAGTGTGCACCCACTTTCTAAGTAACATGTTTGGCCATTACAACAGGTGCAGAATATCAAGTATACACCCATGTGACTTCCAATGACCCTGTGCAATGTGCAAAAGTCTTCTGTGGAAGACTGACCTGAACCCTTAAGCCCAAGACACACCAAGCCGACGTCAAAGAACTAGGGGCGACGAAAGCTGACTGTGTTGTCGCCTCTCGTCGGCTGTGTCTCGACCAAAAAGCTGCGCACCAAAAGGCAACTGTCCACTGGCATGTGCATTCTGCACCTGTGTGTAAGTAAATATCTGTTTATATAAGCAGGTATCAATAGTCTATTTTCGTCATTTAAAAAGGGAGACTGAAACTAAGACTGCAGATATACAAACTGTAAACAAAGCAGTGCTTGCATACCATTTTGAATATCAATCACTGATCACTTTCTTCATTCCAGTCGGCTCATGTTATTATGAAAATATTCGTGCATTCGAATGCTCAGGTAAGATGACGTAAAACTATAACAGCCTTCTGTCTGTACCGTCTTGACTTCATGACTTTAGCTTTTATTCTCACGCACTGACTCGTTTGCTAAGCTGAGCAGCCAATCAGAGTTCTCTCTCTCACCGATGGCCTGACGCTGATTCAACATGCTGAATCGGCCCAAAAAAAACCTGACGGCATCCGACTAGAGCCAACGGTGTGGAACACACCGAAAAAACTAGCCCGACCGACACTCAAAAATGACCCGACGGTTTGGTGTGTCCCAGCCTTTATGAACACCTTTGGTATGAGTTAGATTCAGAACTGTGTGACTTCCCTGATGCTGAATGGGAGCAAATCCCTGCAACTCCTATGCAAATTCCATGTTCTTACCTTGCCAGAAGATTCAAAGCTATGTCTTTTTGCCATGTATTTTATCTTGAATGCATCTCATTCTGCACGACCAGATGTGCGATCATCTCGACCTAGTTGTACGCATCAACCACCTCCAAAATTTTATTCCACAAACCAAACCCATTCCTCATTAGACATAAAAACCTTCCATTGCTTCAGGAGAAAGTGCATCCAAAGGCAAAGCATTGGCCCTTGATGGCCCTCGGTCCCAGAGACTGACTGGTTGACAGGGTGAGGAGAGCTGATTGATCTGATGACAGATCCTTCTGAACCTCAGCCTCCATTCTGCTCTCTGCGGCGATATCTGTGGAGATCATTGACGCGCGGGGTTGATACCTGATCAAACAGGCCTCTGAACTGCCAAACACGGGGCATCATTAGCAGCGGCTGCCCGTCGCTGGGGAGATGTCGGCTGGACGATGGCCATGTGGTGTTGATGCCTGGGGAGACGTCTGGTGATGTGGGTGGTCGGTGGGTTGAATCTTCACCTCGGGGTGTGTGTGAGAAAGGTCTGCTGTTAACTATCAGCCAGCAAATCAGCCGTCAGCTCTCGTACGAAGGGGAGGAGGACTGAAAGAGCGCACGTACAACTAAATCCACCTTGCACAACCAAACAATTTTAAGACTTATTTCCAAATCATTGTCTTTTACAATGTCTGTTTACATTTTAAAAGTGATATTTAAGGCTATTTAACGCCAAAAGATGTCAAAAACAATTCTAAGTTTAGAGCAATAAAAATAGCAAAATATGAGAGTTTTTGCTTAAAATCTAATCTCTTTTCCACTCACAAGCACTTTTAGACAATCCAGCACAATTCAAATGGTGTGTTTAAGCAACAAAAACACAAATTCAGACACAGTCCAGGGGTGTACTGTAAATCTGCAGCACTAATTTTCAAAATAATGAAATATCAAAATGTTTGGATGTTTTATTGCGGCCTCTTGCAGTGCATGAGAGTTTCTTTCATGACCTCTTGGAGCAAGTCTTTGTTTTCACCCTTGGCACTGTCAGATAAACTCATATGCGTTTCTGGGGATGGGAAACATTGCAGGCATTTGCAGATACGCCCGAGAGAATTAGATTGTAAACCATAAGTTTGAGGGGAGAAATAGACTTTGCCAGTGGTAGTTTTTGAGATGTGAGAGCTTGTTTACGTGCCGTTTTAAGCGTAACTCTAGCTGACAAAAGAAACCAGATGGAATCACTTATAATTATGTTACAATAATGTTTTTCCTTTGAATAAAAAGACTCCCTTTACCATAAATTATTGAGTTTGAAAACCAGATACACTAGAAGGAGCAACATCCTCTTCAAAAGTCAAAATGTAAACTTACGTACAACAAAATTAATTGCATACTGTGTTTTTATGTTTTGGAAGGGAATCGTGCTGCTTCCACACTTCCTGGTTACAGAAATCCAACGCGACTGCCGCCCGTCTGGATTGTATTTCCTGTTACCTTCAAGAAACTAGAATTAGAAGTGCACTGTCATATGTTCTTACAACCTTAAAGAAATAGAACACCCAAAAAAAAAAAAAATTACTCACCCTCAATGAATGTCAAGAATGTATGGAAGCTTGTTTCTGCCATAAAAATAAAAAATTAAAAAGGTAATTGCGACTTTACTCTCACAATTCTGACTTTTTTTCTCAGAATTGCGAGATATAAAGTCATAATTGCGAGTTATAAAGTCAGAATTGCGTGATATAAAGTCAGAATTTTTCTTGCAATTCAGATTTTTTCTCAGAATTGAGATATAAACTCGCAATTGCGTGTTATAATGTCCAATTGTGAGGAGAAAAGTTGCAATTGCAAGTTATAAAGTCAGAATTGCGGGATAATATACTCACAATTCTGAGAAAAAAAGTCAGAATTGTGAGATATAAACTCGCAATTGCATGTTATTTCTTGCAACTTTTCTTCTCGCAATTGTTATCTCGCAATTCTGTCTTTTTAACTCGCAATTCTGACTTTTTTTCTGAGAACTGCGAGATATAAACTCGCAATTGCATCTTATACAGTCAGAATTGCAAGATAAATAATAAACTCACAATTCTGAGAAAAAAAGTCAGTTGTGAGATACAGTATAAACTCGCAATTCTGACTGTATAAGATGCAATTGCGAGTTTATATCTCGCAGTTCTCAGAAAAAAAGTCAGAATTGCGAGATAATTGCGAGAAAAAAAGTCAGAACTGTGACTATATCTCTATATTATATATTATATCTTTATATCTTTATATCTCTGACTTTATATCATGCAATTCTGCCTTTATAACTCGCAATTCTGACTTTTTTTTCTGAGAACTGCAAGATATAAACTCGCAATTGCAAGTTTAAATCTCACAATTTGGAGAAAAAAAGTCAGAATTGTGAGATGCAAACTCGCAATTGCGAGAAAAAAGTCAGAATTGTGAGATAAAAAGTCACAATTACCTTTTTTATTTTTTTATTTAGTGGCGGAAGCAAGCTTTCATAAGAATGTCTTTTTAATGCCTGGATAGTTCTTGAAGACCCCATCTGTCAAATTATGTGCTATATTCCAAGTCAACTTTTTCAAATGACAGTGTCATTGTCATCAATTGACATTGGGCCAGTTTGAATATACCCAATAGAGAATGAGTTTTAAAAGCAAAATATGACCTCAATTTCAGTCTGTTTCTCACACAAAGCCATACTATGACTTCAGAAGTCTTGGAATATTGCACCAAATGGAGCTTTTGACTACGAAAATATTGCTCAGAAATTCTCCTTTTGTGTTCCACGCAAAAGAAAAATAGCCTGCTGTTTTAGAGCGACATGAGGGTGAGTGAATAATGACAGAATTTTCATTTTTGAGTGAAATAACCTTTTAACAAATGGAATAAAGTGAATCCAACCCTCCTCATTTAAAACTTTTGAGAATGGGAAACACATGGTGCAGGTACCAAAAGTATTGTAAAAAAAGAACACAAAGTACAAAAGCAAGTACAGTCTCCAGAAGACAGTGACTGCCTTGGCTTCAGTCTTATCGTCTGTGATTTCGCGGACTTCAAACAATCACGCCGCGCTCTTGATGCAGGCGTGGCGGAGCGGATCTTCACATTTAGCTTTGACATCTTAGACAATTGGGAAGAGAAAGGCAACCTTCACAACTTTGAAGCGCACATGAAACTTAGATCAACTGTATTTTTAAAGGTGCGGCGGGGGGACTCGCCATCCTCAAACCAGGCCTAAATCAACATTTCAAAGTCTCCACTGAGCTCTTCACTTCTGAGTCGGATCACAGAGCTGTGGATTGGCAAGGCCTCATTTACATGGTTCTGAAACAGACGGCTACTTCATCCCGTGGAGAGGAGGGGGGATTCTATCAAGTACACTTTATAAAGCCTAAAAATATAGCTATTTCTTCCACAGAAGGAAGAAACACTGAAAAATAACTACACTTTGAGATCAAAGGTGGGCATAATTGACATGTTACATCTGCGCAAATAGAGCAGAAGTGGGTGGAACGCTGAACGATAACCAATAGTCACACGGGACGGTAGGGGTGGGCGGTATCACTTATGAGTCATTTTATATCACAGTAACAGGACATATCATGATATAGTTATCTTTTTCTGGAAGTTTAACAAAACAATTTCTATTAAACAATTATGTGGCAATGCCTATCTATATGGTTAGGAACTTTATCTCATTTGCAACTTCATGGACCAATGGATGTGCTCTTATGTTTTGATTTTCACCATGTCTAGACGGCAAGGGAGCAGTGCAGATTGATGCAACATTGTTGTGTGTTTGTCATTTTTATTAGTTTTTTTAATGTCTATAAAACTATTAAGTTATAGTTTTAGTTATTTTATAGTTCAACTTAAACTAAATGAAAATGAAAAAACTAGCTGAAATAAAATACGTTTTTTATATTTTATTTTATTTCAGTTAGTTTATTTTAAAGGGGTCCTTGATTACGATTTCACTTTTTCAACTTTAGTTAGTGTGTAATGTTGCTGTTTGAGCAAAAACAACATCTGCAAAGTTACGACATTCAAAGTTCAATGTAAAGGGAGATATTTTCTTTTACAGAAATCGCTTTTTAAGGACTACAACAAACGGCTGGTAGGGACTACAACGAGCTTCTGCCCAGGTTGGTGACATCACAAACCCCAAAATTTACATAAACGCTGCCCCCGAGAACACGCAACAAAGGGGGTGAGGCCATGTTGGGCTGCTTTAGAGAAGAGGAAGAGTTGTTGTAGTAGATTGCTGTTGCCATGCCATCATTTTACGGCGGACTGCTTCACAAACGAGGGTCAATTCAGTGCTGGATTTGCACAAAAGATTAACATGACGGCACATGCTAGTCGATGAGCTGAATCAGCTCCACAGCAACTACATAAATTTATCTACTAACCATTCAGAAACATCCAGTTTTTTATTCTAAAAGTTGTAACTTCTTCCTGAGTCTCTCCATCAGTGTCCGACTCCGGTTTGAACAATGTAAGGCTGAACACCGTTACTGACAATCCTCATTTTGGCTGCGTGAGATTCTCCAGCTTTGTTGTTGTTGAGCAACCGAAGCACAAGCTGTTAAAGCTCCGCCCTCTTCTGGAAAGGGAGCAGCAGTTCATTTGCATTTAAAGGGACACACACAAAAACGACATGTTTTTGCTCACACCCAAATAGGGGCAGATTTGACAAGCTATAATAATTGATCTGTGGGGTATTTTGAGCTGAAACTTCACAGACACATTCTGGGGACACCAGAGACTTATATTACATCTTGTGAAAAGGAGCATAATAGGTCCCTTTTAAGTAATGAAAATGTTTTTTTTTTTATGGTTTTAGTTTTTGATTCCCATGAACATCGCATCTCATTCACTATGTGTAGGAATGAATTTGTGCGTGAAAACTGCATCTGAACATTTTCACAAACAAATCATGATTCATCAGTACCTTTCTTACTAAAATTAATTGTAAATTTATGAAAAAATGTAGTCAACTGAATCCATCCATCAAGTCTCTGTGGCCTTATAAACATGTATGAAATAAAATTTTAACATTGTTATTCATCTTAAACATATATAAAAGAGTAAGAAAAGGTATGTTATAGCTCGAGCTGCGAGGTTCTTCTGTATAAAAATGCAGATACGCCCATGTACAGTGGGTTATTGAACAGTCCAGTCATCTGTAGGTCTATATAAAAGGTGTTTAAACTAGTTTTGAGGGTGGCACACTTGGCATTGCTCGAGGATCTTACTGCATGATCGCGGCCTAAAGGAGTGCGATAAGTTTGCTGTGACGAACGCCCTTAAATGGAGATGGTTTGTGCATGTTTTATGTAAATTACTAACCTCAGGCAAGGTTGCTTATTTTACAATACTCAAGGTGAAGTACAAATTCATATGTGTACAAAGGTCGAAATTTTCTCCTTCGCGTATAAATACAAATAATCTACACAATTATTAGTGAAGGAGAAAGAGCCCAACACAGCAACACTGGCTCAGCCAATCATGTGAGTTTGGGGCGGGGCTATCTGACCAATTGCAGACTAGGATGTGTTTGACAGTCATTATTTTGCATTTCTGTTTAATGCCGCAGAAATTACACTCTTTACCTGTAAGTTAGTAGCGTTAGTCAGTTGCTCCTCAATGCTGATACCATCAAACCACTCCGCACTACGGGAAGCTGGAAAGAGATCTTTTTGGATTTCCTTCCAAGCAGACGTGCAGATTTATAGCCTGTAATGGGGAATGCGAAAGAGGGAAGAGAAAGCATAAAAGAGAGGAGAAAGTAAGTTTGAGTGACTCCTTGAACGAGCAGGATCTGTAGTCCTGTCAGCTGATTAGCCCTCTTGATTAGCATTTATAAGAGGCCCTGGTGCTCTATTATTTGCATTCCTATTTAGCCATGATTTTGTGGAGGGCGCTCCGTGATTAAACTTGTCACCGGTCCTGATTGACAGGGTCAAATCTTCACATTCCACTCGTCTGAAATGGAAGTGCGCGAGAGAGAGAAAGAGAAAAGGAGAGAAAAAAAACAATTGTCAGCTATTCTTCGCACTCCTGACGAGCTTTGTGAGGGATCTCTTTCAACTTCTCTCATGCTTATCCCTTTCCCCCCCCAATCTTTTCTAACTCTATCACTTTTTCTCCCTGCGTCTCCTGTCATCTTAGATAGGTCAGGAATGTTTTAATTTTAGGGATAGATTCGGCCTGTCACGGAGGCGAGATGACGTGTTTCTCAGGAGATGAGACGTGAAGGGTGTAAAACAATAATAAAAAAAATAAAGTGCGAACAAAAAAGAAAAAAGAAAAGTGCTCACTTTATTAGACAGATTTAATTACTCTGAATAGGGATTAAAACAGGCCATTCAGTGAAGTGTGAAATTAACCCTTGATTACTGATGAATCTCTGAATGAAGGCTAAAACAACCGTTTGGTGAAAAAAAACGATACTCTTCAACGGTAATTGTTTTTGGAAAGGAGATCGCATTTCCCCGCTGCATTACCATGCCTCTGGTGTGGTGGGCTGATGTCAGGTGACTACATTATTAACAGTGAAAATGCTAACAAAGACATGACATTATGTGAAATCCAGCACTGCGCTTGCATCAGGGACCACTAACCTTTCGGAGAGACTGGACTGCCTCCCCAAGGATGAGCTCTGGGTAAAAAACAACAATTAAAAATGCAGAAATGAGCCGAGTTGATGCAGTCTGTCCAATCTGAAGAATATACGGCAGAATGAATATTAGACGTGCTGCCTTAATGGGGCCGAACTGTTGCTGGTCACCATTTCTGTGAAAATACCAAGAGCAAGAAAAGCAGTAAATTATTGCAAGGTATTTCATTCTGAAGATTTTTGATGTTTTTGATTGGGGGTAAGATATAATACAATATAATATAATATAATATAATATAATATAATATAATACAATATAATATAATATAATCAATTAATAACTAATCGATTTTAATTTTCGTAATATAATATAATATAATATAACATAACAACTTTGAAATATATATAAAAACACCACATTGATAATAATGAAGTAATAATAAGTGTAGTGTGTTTGCAAAATCTGTCATAAGCACTAATAACCATTAGTAAACAGCATTAATAACCAATTAATAACTAATACATTTTAATTCCGTAATGTAATATAATATAATATAATATAATAATAAATTAATAACTGATCGATTTTAATTTCGTAATTTAATATAATATAATATAATATAATATAATATAATAATAAATTAACAACTGGTCGATTTTAATTTCGTAACATAATATAATATAGTTTAATATAATATAGTTTAATATATTATATTATATTACTTTAAATTATATTATATTATATTATATTATATTATATACATAACTACATAAAAATCTGCAAAATCTGTCATAAGTTTACACTAGCGGTAATGTGTGCATTTTTGCAACAAGACTTTTAGGATAATTAAAATTTATTTTGATTTTAAAAAGGGAGAGAGATATTTTTGTCTCCTTTTCAAGAATGGCATCGCCTATTTAGCCTTTTAAAGATCTTTTACATATTTTGTACACCACCTCATAATATGAGAGGTCTGATTCGGCTACCTGAGTTATGATTATGTTTATTATCATAATATACAAATATAACTTCACAGTTTGTCATTCATACCTGCAGGTGTCATAGTGTAATCAGGGAGAACGTTCAGATGTGACAGCGAAGACACTAAGACAATTAAGACGCAGCACTGACATTCTGATTGTGATATACACCATTCAAGTACAAAATCCTGTAATAGGTGCCTCAACGAGAGTGTGCGCGTGCTCATATAATTAGTAGTAATTAATGATGAAAAAGTGAGGACCCGTTTGTATTTCAAATTATCCCATTAGCTCTTGTCATACCCGTGTACACAAAACAGCTTGAGTTCAATTAGTTTTTTGTCACACAAAAGTGATTATAAGCAGCCAGTGCAACCTGATTCATGGGATACCTCATGTCTAATCTCAGCAACTGATTTAGTGTAGAGCCCCGGTACTCAACCTGAGGCACGCAAGCATCATGTGACGTTTTGGCGGTGTTGTGTTTCAAAGTCTCAGCTTTCACCCAAAATATGTTTTTTACCTGAGATTTGTAAGATATAATAAATTAAGTTTTGTGTCACATGACTAAGTCACATTTTAAGTGACATGGCCTTATAGACCTTATGCGCCAGAGAAACACGCACGCAGCATCAGAAGTTTGTCTTTGAACTTGTGTTTTTGCGGTAGCTCTGTATTATGTAAGGGTAACATAATCAGCGACAGGAAATATAATATATAAAACTGACATTTGGATATTTGACTTAAAAGTGACAAAATGTTTACTGCACACGTAGGCTTACTGAGGCATACTGAGTGTCAGGATCCCAAAATTTACCCATTGTTCCTGCTGATGCTTCACGTCTTATTGCCTGTATCCACTTTTGTCTCCTTAAAGGCTGGCTTTTACGGTTCGGTAGCTTATAAAAACTTAGTTCTGGGTTTTTTAGCTTGTTTGCTGTACACCTTGTCACACAGCAGCTTTAAGGCATTGTTCTGTTTTTTGTTATAAGTCAGAAATGACAAGGAGGCAGCCTCACGCAATACAAAGTCAATGGAGACGGTTGGATTGTTTTCCCCCCCGGTGGGCGTGGTTTTCAGATTATGACGCGTGTCGCTCTGTCTCTATAGAGTGGTGCAGGGATGATAATAATAATAATAAATTAATAATAATAATTCCTTACATTTATATAGCGCTTTTCTGGGTACTCAAAGCACTTTACATATGGAAGGGGGAATCTTCTCAACCACCACCAATGTGCAGCATCCACCTAGATGATGCGACGGCAGCCATATTGCGCCAGAACGCCCACCACACACCAGCTTATTGGTGGAGAGGAGACAGAGTGATGAAGCCAATCAGTGTATGGGGATGATTAGGAGGCCATGATGGACAGAGGCCAATGGGCAAATTTGGCCAGGATGTCAGGGTTACACCCCTACTCTTTTCGAAGGACATCTTGGGATTTTTAACGACCACAGACCTCAGGACCTCCGTTTAACGTCTCATCCGAAGGACGGTATGATGATGTCAAAACCCAGAAGACTAATTCACCACGGGTTTCCTTGAGATTTTCCTGTGGGGTTTTTCAATTTATGAGTAAAATAAGGTCTGTGGTAAATATGGCGAACTTTTTGTTCTACAAAGTAAACTCACACCCCAAACATTCTTATCTAGTTACTTATTAGAAACACACTGTATGTTTTTAAAATAAAAATAACAGCTTTAAAATTAACGTTTTCAATATAGGTGTGTGTAATTTACGTTATACAGCAAAATGTATTTTCATACTGTTTACCACAGACCTTATTTTACTCATAAATTGATAAAAAAAAAAAAACATTTTAAAACCCTATAGGAAAATTTCAAGGAAACCAGTAGTGAATTAGTCTTCTGGGTTTTGACATCCGTGCACCTCTCTATTGTGGCTATTAAATAACTAGCAGAATTAACAAAAGGTCACTTAATTGTAGGTGTTGCCCAGTGCTCAGTAACTAGGACATTTAGTTAGCTAGCTAGCAAAGGATAAATTTTCCCGTGCTGAATTTTATAAAAGCTGAAAATACTGAAAGCCCATCTCATCCCTTCGCCAGGAGTTTGATTGACAGGAGATCTAACCAATCATAACGCCGAATCCGCCATTTTGTCCAACAAAGCAGTCAGGGGAGTTAGCAGCATAGATATACATAATAAAGGCTAGATGTCTCGTCCGCGCTGCTGGCCAATGGAGGTCGACGTCCGCACCTGGCGGCCATCTTGTCACAGTCAGCTCGCTCACTCGTAACATTGTGTTTTAATGGTGCATGTACTTTTTAAATAACCATAACTTGCTCAATTTTCTACCGATTTTCAAACTGTTTGGTTTGTTATAAACGTCAGAGATGTACTTATGACACTGCATACTTATGAATAATTATAACCATGGACTTCCATAAGAAAATAACATTGAACAGAATATACACACGCACAAGGTATTTATGTTAAATCAATATATAGGCTACTAAAACTCAGTGTACAGAATGGCAACATGAGATATATATATACACTTTTATAATATGAATATTACTATTATAATAAAATAATTTGAATTATTACATGTTTATTTTAACTTCTTCAGGGTTGGGCCATTTATTAGGCTGCACAAAAGTATGGCATCTTCTCCTATAAAGCCAGCAATTTCCTGTATCATAATGTAAGATGTTTTTAACAAACCGATTGGAAATCATGTGCAACTTAAGTTATATTGAAAAGAAAGCAATCCTGCCTCTCCCACTGATGTAAAATTGCTGGGTAGCAGCTAAACTGTAACTACTAGGTCTCACTCACAGCTTCTTGTTATTAGCCAGCTAATAACTACAACCACATCCACAAAGATTGTAATTTAGACAAAAGATTAGTTGTCATAAAATCGTTATTGGTGTCAGTAAAACCTATATAATTGAACAGCTCAATTGTGGTCTCAGACTTGATAACTTGCAAGTAGCCGTGATACACAACTATGCTGCACGATTAAGTCGTTTTTCGAAAAGAAAAGCTGCAATTTCAACATGTTCAAGCATCCAGAATTATAGCCACGTTAATAACGTTTGTAAAAAACCAAACCATTTGTAAATCCGTCAAGATTTCAGCTAGATAAGGGTATTTGTGCTCGTGCAGATCACTCACCTTACATCAGGTACCACAGAGCCCGCCAGAAAGCTTGCCTGTGACAAGATGGCCGCCGGTGATGACGTTAGAGACTCCGCCGTAAGACATCTAGCCTTTATTATGTATATCTATGGTTAGCAGATTAACGTAGGTGGACTTGAACTTGAAAAATTATGTGTACTGACGTCTTTCCTTGATTGAAACAACATTCCTTATAATGTTCATTCGTGTTTATTTGATGCTATAAATGAACTAGTAGGAAGAGATGATCGGTTCACAAGCCGCTTGAAATGAGGCGCTACAGCGATCTGTCATGACACATTAAAGAGCCACAAAGCGGTATTGTTTAAATTTCTTTAAAAATGACAAAATTTGAGACTTTGTTTCATATCAAAAGTAACCTGCTCTGTCTTGTCTGTCGACGCGTTGTCAGTGTCCTCTTTGTTCCGCGATGTATTTCTCACTGCGTGAGAACATGATGTGTGGCGTGAGAGCTGCATGCCTTGTCAGACGTAGCAACAGTAACTAAAGGGGGCGGGTCTTTGCGAACTGTCAATGGTGACGTTATGTCTCGTAACTGTGTCATCTCATACAATGTGACTTAATGTTTCACAGTTGGAATTCGAAATTATGAGAAATAAAGACTTAAATAAAATTCGAAATAAATACTTAACGTTTTTTGTCTTCCTCTATAGCCTATATATAGAAATATTTCCATATACATCTGTCAGTCTCCAAAAAAGATAGAAAAACACCATAAAATGAGTCCGTGCATTTATGTGTATTGTAATTGACAGCATGCGAGACATATAGACATTATAGCATATAGACATTATGTTGAGAATTACCCAGAATATTCCTTCAAAACAAGCATCTCTGCCAATTATTATGCAGTTTACCATTTGAAACTGCCTCTAAATAATGAAGAGTGACATTTTGAAGCATGGGCAGCAGTGTTCACCATCACGTTTAGGTTGATACCACGTGAAAATATATAAAGTACCTCCAGTAAATCACCATACATCCTGCCAGTTGTGCCGGTACTTAAGGGCTCTTTGCTCCGACCTTACTTAACCTCTTGATTGATCCTTCCATCTGTCTAATTCAGAAAACAGACATAATCAAAAGCTTTCAAAATTGATTTCTTTGCATCAGATGTTGTAATGCACCCAAGATCACTTGGCAATGAGCATAAGGACAAGAAACTAAAATGAGATCGAATCAATCGGTTTAACATGTCGGTAACACTTTACAATACGGGTGCACTAATATGCATTAATTCATGTTTAACAAATACAGATTGATGTTGCACCATGTTTAAACTGGATGCGACCATTATCGAGTCATGCCGCAACAGCTGTTTACACTGGACATGACGGACCATTGCAAGTCCATTTGTCCTTCATAACAGAAGTGACGTTTTGTTGTGTTGTGTTGCATCATGCCGCATCCAGTGTAGTATCACTATCACTGATTATAATGGGTTCGATTCTCTTTATCCGGTCTTGACACAGTGTTACGAAATAGCAGTGCCCGGCCACATGTTCTCAGTGTTCCACCTTTGAATCCTTGACCTCAGGCTTAACCTGACATATTCCTGTGCCATGAACAACAAGGTTCTGGATGCATCAGTTCATCTGGTACAGTGGAATCACGGTTGGATATTGAAATCCATGGCTTAGTGTAGATGTCAAAACCATAATGGCATATTACTTAACAATTAGTTAAGTGCCTCATGTGCCTCAATAGTCATGTGCCTCAACAAGTAAAGTCATAACATAATGATACATTTGCAAATCATTAGTTAATGATTAATTAAAGCAGACAACTGGAAGTTGAAGTACATGGCTTCAAACCATTGTGGTAATTAACACATTAACTTACACTATTAGTTAATAAAATAAGGAATTAATACATTATGACACATTTATTTAATAACAATTCATATATTACTTAATCTATTAATCATATAGAAACTTTATTAGTTGCTGATGCAGTAATCATTAATTAATGGTTTAGTTCTTCATGAGTCATACATTAAAACATGATTATCTGTGCATTAGTTAAGCATGAACTAATGCATATTAGTGCACCCGTATTGTAAAGTGTTACCAACATATCGATAGAAACCTCATATTCTAACAAGCCTGCCCACTGTGGTCACATGTTCTAGTCTGAACGTTTAAACGTATCCTCTGCACATTTTGTATTTCTCCCTGTGAGCTTGCATAGGGGCTGCTATTTCTAGGCTGAGTGAAATTTTAACAGATGTTGCTGTTAATTACTACAGGAGGGGGGAAATGCGATTTAAACACTTTTATTAATTAGTTCCAATGGAAGTGCGATGCCGGGGAGATGGAAAAGCTTGAGGGACAGTCAAGTACTGAGGTGTCAACAGTGCCAATGTCTGAGATCAAAATAACATGCTTCAAATAGAGCGCAGTCTCAAGCTTTGAAAGAAACCAGAATTGCCAGAAAACACAATTTTTAGTGAGAAAAGTAAAATAATAACATATATTTTATGTCTCATTTCATATATTTTATAACTAAAAACATATATTATCACATAACATACATTGCTAACACTCTTTTGAAGCTTTTTTTTCCTAGAGATTCTGCAAATATAAAATATAAATAAATATAGGCTAAATAAAGATTAATTGTGGGCCTAGTTGAAGTTACACAGTGAAAAGTTTTTTCTAATAATTGGTATTAAAAACATTTAAATATGTAACATATTATATTAAAAATATAACCATAAATATATGCATATAATTAATTATTTCAATTATACTATTATTATGTGAAAAATATTTTGTTTTATTTAATATTTTTATCTAGTATAATTATATATATATATATATATATATATATTGGTCTGGTTAGTTATTAAAATCGAAATACTGAATAAATGCGTTACATGCAATATATTTGAATGATTTTAAACATTTAAATACCATACATGTATATTTAATAAATTAATATTACATACATTTATATGAAAATTAATTGTAGGCTTGTAAGACATAAATGCTTTTTTTAAATCATTTAAATAGTTTTTAATGTTTTCATGCAGTACATCAGTTTTAATAACTTATCGGAAATCAGCTCTTTTTCCAATTTAGTTGTCATTATCTGAAAAATCCATTATCGGTGTCAACAGACTTCCAAGGGGGTCTCAAGATGATTTAAAATGATTTAAAATAAGACAAAACAAGAATAAAATAAGCTAAAACAACTAAAAATCTAGATATTTTGTAGTATTTGGTTATTTTTTTATAGAGAATATACATCTTGTTATGCCAAACTCAAAATATTGGGTAGAAATTGTGTGTTTGTGTATGTGTTTTGGGGTTGGCTTGAAGTCAAATAAGGTTGAGATCCACTGCTATAGTAGCTTTAAAAAAACTAGCCCTGCTTCTAGAATTCTCTCTCTTGCTCGCTTCCTATATAACCAGCTTTAACTCAGAAATTACGGACAGCCTGATGTGACTTTGACGATGTTCCTCTGCACTGGGACACACTTGCCATTTTGAGTTCTTTGTCTGGCCAGCATGTACAACAAAACAGACACCGACAGAGAATAGAGCATCTCAGCTGGTCCGCGGTGCAGAACCGCGTACATATCGTGAAATATGTACGCTGTCTATCCTTTAATACACCCTCACACGTCTCACTCCTAAGACTGGATGGACAGGAGAGAAAAGGCCCAGTGGAAAAATAAAGTGCCATAATGAATCTAAAAAGCATGATTCACTCCCATCAGACGTACTCAGGGAAGTGTCACGTTCTCCCAAGCTCCCTGACCACTGACAGGCCTGTTGCGGAGAGAGAGGGGAGAGCAGGGGCACGCAAGAGTATAAATCCTAATTACACCCGGTATTGCCCGCTGCAAATGGCCGTCTTTTTCAAGGCAACAGATTTTTTTTGATTTTTTTTTTACCTGTGAATTGCAAAATGTATTAAATCCCCATAGGAGAAACAGGGCAATAGGCTTTATACATGAACAAAACACTCGAAAAAAAAAGACAGGAAATAAATGTGCGTAGAGCGGGGGAAGAAAGAGGCAGCAACCTCTGCATTGGGCTTTGAAAGGAAAGGTAACGTAATCAATTAATCCTGGCAGTAATTGGGTGTTGGGAAAAAGGCAAAATGCAGTAATGAAAGTCATCCGTTGTGCTCGTCTTTCTCTCCCGGCCTGACGAACCCTCCCCCCCATCATCTGCGGGATCTCAGGTGCTTAGCCATGCAAATCTGTCTGACAGCTCAGTACATCTCTGTCTGCCTAATTGGACAGTATAGAGTTGTTTATGGATATTGAAGACATTTAAGGCTCAGTCGGGGGCTGCTCAAAAATCATTAGCCGTGGGCCTCTGATACTGGACTAAGTCTTCTCCCTCCGCCGATGTCAAACTCAGCCGTAAAAAATGTTTATCTTTGTCACCTGCGTGGAAAGGGGCTCTGGAAAACCTTGCAATGTACGCGAGGAACGACTTAACGTGAGCGAATGTGCGAGGCTTCAGTCGTGACAGCTCAGACAATGGTCTTCCAATTAGAGACGTACTGTGGAGTTAGCAATGCAGCGTAACGCAACTCGTCAAAATAATTTGCTCTAAAATCTTTTATTCCTTTTCTTTAATTTATTTATTTAAAGTACTAGAGAACAGTTTGAGATCGTATCACATGGTACAGTCATATTACTGTGTAGAGAGCACCTGGTTGACCACCATTTAAACACACAAAAAAGACAAGAGCTGGCTGAAATCCCCAGTTCCAGTCTGATTAGATGGTTTTCAGTTATGGAGGTCAGGGTACACTTTTTTTTTTTAAAACAAATTTGTTTCTTAGGCTGTTACAATGAGCACTTTAGAGCAAGAACTAGTAGCTGCATTTTATTGTATTTTTAAAATATACAACAAATGTAGCATTCATTTAGCTTAACTCAAACTAGACTAAAATACTGTAACATATATTTGTAACATATTTCAAATCGGCCAAAAATTCTGACAACAAAACTAGCATATATTTAGCATTAGCATTAGCATTTAGCATTCAAATCGAGCCAAAATACCGCATTTTTAACATAATTCAAACCAGCAATAAAATCTGGCAACAATAGTAGAATTCATATAGCTTCTTATCTCAAATAATGCTAAAATACTATTCAATATTTGTAACATATTTCAAATCAACAAATAATTCTGACATAAAAAAGTAGCATTCATTTAGCTTCTTAGCTCAAATCAAGCTAAAATACCACATTTTTAACATATTTCAAACCAGCAGTAAAATCTGGAAACAATAATTCATATAGCTTCTTATCTCAAATAATGCCAAAATACCATTTAATATTTGTAACATATTTCAAATCAGCAAAAAAAATAAATAAATAAAAATCTGACAACAAAAGTAGCATTCATTTAGCTTCTTAGCTCAAATCATGCTATAAATACTGTTTTAACATTTCAAATCAGCAATAAAATCTGGCAACAATAGTCAAATTTGTATAGCTTCTTATCTCAAATAATGCTCAAATACTATTTAATATTTATAAGCAAAGAAATCTGTCAACAAAAGTAGCATTCATTTATAGCTTCTTAGCTCAAATCATGCTAAAATACTATTTTAACATATTTCAAATCGGCAATAAAATCTGGCAACAATAGTAGAATTCATATAGCTTCTTATCTCAAATAATGCTAAAATACCATTTAATATTTGTAACATAATTCAAATCAGCAAAAAAACAATCTGACAACAAAAGTAGCATTCATTTAGCTTCTTAGCTCAAATCGTGCTAAAATACTGTTTTAACATTTCAAATACACAATAAAATCTGACAACAAAAGTGGCATTCATTTAGCTTCTTACTTCAAATTGTGCTAAAATACCACATTTTTAATATATTTTAAATCAGCAATAAAATCTGACAACAAAAGTAGCGTTCATTTAGCTTCTTAGCCCAAATCGTGCTAAAAATACCGCATTTTTAATATATTTCAAATTAGCAATAAAATCTGACAACAAAAGTGGCATTCATTTAGCTTCTTACCTCAAATTGTGCTAAAATACCACATTTTTAATATATTTCAAATCAGCAATAAAATCTGACAACAAAATTAGCGTTCATTTAGCTTCTTAGCTCAAATCGTGCTAAAATACCGTATTTTTAACATTTCAAATCAGCAAGAAAAACTGGCAAGAAAAGTAGCATTCATTTAGCTTCTTAGCTCAAATCATGCTAAAACACTGTATTTTAGCATATTTCAAATCAGCAATAAAATCTGACAACAAAATAGCATTTATTTAGCTTCTTAGCTCAAATCGTGCTAAAATGCCGTTTTAACATTTCAAATCAGCAAGAAAAACTGACAACAAAAGCAGCATTCATTTAGCTTCTTAGCTCAAATCATGCTAAAATACTGTATTTTTAACATATTTCAAATCAGCAAAAAAATCTGACAACAAAAGTAAAATTAATTTCTTATAGCTCAAATTATTTATTACTGTTTTCCGTTTGCTAAGTTAATGCACATGGAGTAATCTGGAGTAAACAAACTATCTTATTAGACTGAAAGCCAGGACAGCCACCATACTGAATGTCTCTAAACAATTTAAGATTTACCTGCCTAAAAAGGCTGCATAAAGGCAGTGCTTGATGCGGACAACCTTCATCACCAATAGTGAAAACCCTGCCTATGGAAGACCAGCAACAAAACAGCTCACACTCACCTACATTCAATACACAGATTCAACAAATAGAGCAATGAGTGTTAAATAAACAATGATCTATATTAAGTAAAGAGTTTATTATTGTGTAAATCGATGCCTTTTTTTCTTTTCTTTTTTTTCTTTTGGGGAAATCGATGCCTTCATAATGAAAGTTTGCTTGCCGATGACCTAATAAGTCCACCATAATGTCCCACATTCTCAGTAGTGTTAGAAGTATTGGTGAAGTCAAGAAAGAGAGATTCCCTTTCCTTTCCTCTGCCTCTCTCTCTTTCCAGCTATAAAGCAAAGGACCAATCAAAGGCAGACTCGGTTTCTATTATCTGTACTCAACAACACCCCCCCAGCCCTCCTTCACCAGTGCCCCCATTACAGAAATGTTTCTTCCCATCAAAGCCTTTACTTATCACTTCACCGGTGACATTGAACTTCCCATGCCCCGGCCGCCGAGACACATCTCTGAACCCTCACAATCACTCTTCATCCCCAGTAACAATTTAGTAATGAAGTATTGATTTCCAGATTCCCTTCTTATGGATGATATTAGATTTGGTTTGATAAACTGTGTCGGGGGCCCCTAATCTGCTCCGTCCCTTTCCCCGCTGTCTGTAAAACAAAGTGCCACTAGAGGGATAATGACCAGGGAACATCGATGAACTCATTTCATCAATTTGTAACACTTGACAATGAAAAAGGGCCACCGTTTTTCACACACCAATGTCAAAGTTTATTGCTCAGGGTAGGGTCTTATTGGAAGCCCGACATCTTGGCTCTAATTTATGGGCCCCTGTGTGCTGGTTACTTTGAAAGGAAATGTTTGGATACGGCTGGGATATTAGTGTTGCACCTGGTCTGGCTGGTTTTTACACAGCCACCGGGGATCTATGCATCACGTCGGCAAATACAACAACAACTTGCAGCCGCCGAAGCTATCTGGCCATTAGGAAGGGAAAGTAAGGGGGTCTATGACATGCATAAGTCATGAGATGATGCTACATCTTGGTCAGACGGACTCCTGAAGGGATGAAAATAATTCACCTACTAGAGCGGGCAACAAAGGCCCCAGCTTTTTTCACAATCTGCAGAATGTGGACTCAACTAAAGAGTCCTGTGTTTACATTGGTAGTATAATTCAAGGTACTGGCGTTTCATAATGAGTTAATGCGACCTAAGGCTCAGGGGTCCAGTTGAGGCCTCTGATCGCATTTTGTAACATCTTGTAACTGGAGCATTATCCTTAAAAGTACAAATTTTACCATATCTACCCCTAAAAGGTGCATATTAGTACCTTAGAGTAGTAATACAGTATGTACCTTTAAGGTACTCTACTACAAACCCTTTTAAGGGTAAATAAGGTACAAAGATGTCCCTTTGAGGGCTTTGCCCCATTGATAAGCTGTTGTACATCAAAAGTTACAATTTTTGCGCATTTTTCAGGGGTGTTGGAGTTGGTTTTGTCTTAAACTGACCACAGGACATTTTGCCAGATGCTTGGCTTCTATTGTACATAGCCCCTCTCTTAGGTCCTGTTTACACCTGGTATTAAGATGTGTTTTGGTCGATTGGATCACAAGTAGACGAGGGAGACACATTCCCGTTTACACCTTGTGCTTTAATCCATGTCTTTTGTCCACTTTCAACCACTTGTGTCCTGATTTCTTCGAGGGGAGGGTTTATCTGATCGCATTTTGATAAATCTTTTTTGCTTTGCAATATCATGTGAACCTTTTTACATTTTAACATTGTATACTTCACTTTTTACGCGTATGCGAGAGTCAGCGTACAGTGCGCGTGACACGAATTTCGCCATCAGAAAAGTACACGCGGTTACAAAAATCCGGCGGGGCGCGTATTTTTCTGATGGCGAAATTCGTGTCACGCGCACTGTACGCTGACTCTCACGTACGCATAAAAAGTGAAGTATACTTTGGGCTTTAGTTGTAGAAAAAGCGTAGATGCGTGTATCCAAGTCATTTGTAGAGATCCAACTTTGCAATGTTAAAATGTAAAAAGGTTCACATGATATTGCAAAGCAAAAAAGATTTATCAAAATGCGATCAGAGGCCTCAACTGGACCCCTGAGCCTTAGGTACGTGAGAGTCAGCGTACAGTGCGCGTGACACGAATTTCGCCATCAGAAAAGCACGCGAACCGCCAGATTTTTGTAACCGCGCATACTTGTACTTCAACCTTGCCCTGGGGGTGTCGATTCACAAGGTAGTCAAAGAAAAACTGCATAAACAAAACAGAGCGGAACGCATGCAAGCTACAGCGACAATGGATGCCTACATAGACGAGAGATTGTGCGAAGAGGTTAGAAAGTACTCTCATTTGTACAACTCTTGCATGAAAGAATACAAATATATTTACATGGGTTGTAACTTGTGGCGACAAAACTGCAAAACTGCGCATGCGTTGAACGCCTATGTACACGTACGAGTCAAATGAAGTATACATTGCAAGGCTGTGCGCTCGACTGTGCGCGTACACTAGCATACTTGTAAAAAAAACAAAGTATACCCAGGGCTTTAGTAAAGAGCCAAAAGAAAATGCACCAGTCCCTCGGACATCAGCTCTAACTTCAAGCCAGTGTGCCATGAGATAATGTTGTATCCTGCCCCGGCTGATGGACAGCTGAATCTCTTTAGCCTTTGTTCTTTATTTACAACAGTCAGACTGCTCTGCACGCTGGCCCGATTTCACAGGTGAATGCACGCTATTCTCTGGGAAAAACAATTGAGGTACGGCAAGAGGATATAAATGAAGAAAAAGACCAAGTCTCTCTGAGGTGGAAATAGATGATATCTTTCTCAAACACCACAGAGTACCTCTCAAATCACCTTTCTCCCGTAAGTCAGTAAAACAAGCTCATTTATTCTCCTTTTCCATCGTCTCATCCAAACGGTTACTAGCACTACAAGGTATTACATGGCTGAGAAGTGAGTGGCTGAGTGTTTTCTTTGTCTTCTTCAAATGTGTTTGTTAGAGGCCCATCCCTCGGAGCACCAGAGGCCCTTTACTGCAACTCAGGCATCATGGGCTCTGCTCTCAGTAATCACATTGCCTCTCCCCCGCGAGATCTACGTGCATAGTGCTTATCAACTAGATTACCGCCAGGTGAAGATGAATAACCCAATTTGCGGCTCCTCATTTCGGTGGGTGTAGTATTCAGTGTCAGCACACATTAGCGGATAAAGTGTATTGCTTTGCCGGATGGGTGTGGCTGAATCGCCTTTAAGATTGAGACATATATGCACTTGGGCAGATGAGATGCGTCCTGAAGCATAGCTTGGACCATGAGTTTGAGTCATCTTTATCTTACTGCTGATCACAGAACATTTGCAAAGAATTTCAGTCGGGGTAGACGCCACATTTAATGCCAACATGTACAGTCTAGTCAATAATTTGTTCTTCTGTATACCTTGGTGTTAATTGTCCGAAAACTTCAGAAAACATGGAGTGTGAAGATTAGATGTGATCTTGGACAGGAAAACCTATTGTGCAAACTACACGTCTATACTTTACCGTCTAGTTTTCTTTTGTATCAAATTAATTTTGGCATCTATTCTAGATTTTGATTGCTGGTGTCCTCAGAAGGCTTCTTAACCAGCAAAACTTCCTTGATCAGTTGGCATCACCAGAAAGACCATACTAGTCAACTCTGCTGGATGCTACACAAGTTTCACTGGTGAACAACATAGCTACACTGGTCCTCCAGCTGGACCCACACCTAAAATGCATAAACCAGATCAGAACTGCATGGAAATTCATGTTGGTTTATGCCAGGACTATTCCACTCTGGTCCTGGATGGCCACTGTCCTAAAGAGTTTATCTCCAACCCTAATCCAGTGCATTTGAACATGCTAATCAAGGATTATTTGAATAAGATTGGTATGTTGGATAAAATTTCTGAAAGACATTGGTCCTCGAGAAAAACGAGGTTGCATAGCCCTGGTCTTCTCAGCAGGGTAGGCATACACAGTTCATATCTACATAGCTTAGCATCTTCCATTTTTCACTGTTTCTGCGGGTTAATGAATACCAGTGACACAAAGAACCAGAACGAGTTTTGATGGGTCCCAAGAGGTGTTTTTCCCCAGGCCTTGCACTTGAACGCTAGTGCCTGAAAGGGACGACTACACTACATATTACCGCCGGTAATGCATCGCAGCGTTATGGATGGCCCTACTGTCCACCGCCTCTCAGTGCAAGGGAGGTCAGCATCTCGCAAACGAGTACCATGCTGGCCTCTGAGGTGATTACTGATAAAGAATGACATGCTGAAGGGAGACGCAGGGGAAATATACGCCAGTCTCCTGCCTTGATACTTTTCTTTCATTGGGAAGGGCTGTGCGTAATGTATAAATACAGGGGGAACGAAAACTCACCTCTCCTTATGAGGCACTTCATCTCCAAAAGAGGACAGAAGGTCGAGTCATCAAAAATGCAGGAGGGTTTTGGTAGAGGATCCACATGTTCTCTCTGATATTGCGAATATTTTTGTACATACTGCATTTTCTCTGTAAGACACTCCCTGTCACAGTGAAATGGCCTGTGACATGAACACTGTAAAAGACAGAGAGGAAATGGTTTATAACATATTTGTTTAAAGGGTGAAGGGTGGCTATAACACAACACACATCTAAGAAACAACATATTTAAATGTTAGGAAAAAAATAGCAAAATTGTACCTTTAGGAGTACAACATCTTGTAACTGGAGCATTACCCTTAAAAGTACAAATTTTACCATATCTACCCCTAAAAGGTGCATATTAGTACCTTAGAGTAGTAATACAGTATGTACCTTTAAGGTACTCTACTATGAACCCTTTTAAGGGTAAATAAGGTACAAAGATGTCCCTTTGAGGGCTTTGCCCCATTGATAAGCTGTTGTACATCAAAAGTTACAATTTTTGCGCATTTTTCGGGGGTGTTGGAATTGGTTTTGTCTTAAACTGAGCACAGGACATTTTGCCAGATGCTTGGCTTCTATTGTACATAGTCCCTCTCTTAGGTCCTGTTTACACCTGGTATTAAGATGTGTTTTGGTCGATTGGATCACAAGTAGACGAGGGAGACACATTCCCGTTTACACCTTGTGCTTTAATCCATGTCTTTTGTCCACTTTCAACCACTTGTGTCCTGATTTCTTCGAGGGGAGGGTTTATGGCCAGGTGAATGTATGGGTTTTTTCAGATCTTTCAATCTAATGGACAAAATAAGCTCACGCAGTTTATATATGAACGTGCCTGGAAACGACGGAAAAATATACAGAGAGCATCAGCTTTCATTTCTTCTCTGACAGCTGCAAAACCACGCCAAACACTGTGAATGTGTGTTAGAAATCAAGAATGGTGAGAGAACATTGTGCTTGGTACATTTTTCGTCTTCAAACCAAACTTGGGTCTTCAGCCGACAAAGTTTAAATCCCGTCTGGCTAGCGCGCTTCCCATAATGTTTACACATTAGGTCAGTAGGTGGAGAGTAGGCGATCTTTTGTGGCTGTTCGAACACATTTTACCTCATGAGGGTTTACTCTACGAAAGCAATCTGGTTAAATGTGTTTTTGATTACCTCTGGAAGTGGTCGAAAGTGGACAAGCTCAAAATGTTTTAGACCCTGTTTACACCTGTATTTAGCGTCGTCTACTTGTGATCCGATCGACCAAAGCGCATCTTAATACCAGGTGTAAACAGAGCCTTAGGAGATCTGAAGAGCTGGGGGAAAAAACACACCACCCATAGACCCTCCCGTCAAAGAAATCAGGACAGAAGAGGTTGAAAAAGGACAAAAGAGACGGATTAAAACACCAGGTGTAAACCGGTCTGTTTCTCCCTCATCTACTTGTGATCCGATTGAAGAAAACGCATCTAAATACCAGGTGTAAACAGTGAAGCCTAATTGGTCCATGATCCTGCTTCACAAAAATCTACAGGTATATGTTAAACATAATATGTTCCAATTGGTTATGATTGTATTGCATCACACAGTATTTTCGCTTTCTGTTTGGACAAACACAGTACTTAACTGGTTAGGACACATGGTGCATTTAAATTGTGCATGTTGTCAATTACCACAGACCTTGGTTTCTAAGGACAGAAAACATGTTAACATTTATATATCCACAATGAAGTCCTAGCAGGCAATCGTAAAGCATTGCTAATATACAATTATCACACTATTTCAAAAATATGATACTTGAACATTTTTTTTTAAACATGTTAGCATGACACTAGTGCAAAAGAATCACAAAATTATGTATAATCTTTTGATTATACAGCATGGCTAGCTAGAATAATAAAACTAAAGTTAATAACACAGGCTTTGCATTTCTGGTTCTAAAACCTCCAATATGAAGTGTATTAGCATAAATGTGTTTCTCATTTATTAATACACACTGAGGGGCGAGTTGAAATTTCTGTCACAAATACTATCCATAGACAATTAGTTAATGTCCATTACAGAAGATAATTCTGTTCTTAGATCTTGACCCGAATCCCTCATAACAAAGGATTTTAAGTGTTTTCATACCCGCACACAAAGAAATAGACTGTTAAAGGAGGAGAGAAGAGAGTCCATACTGTTTGAGCCTCTATGTGTGCACACATACACTTGAAATATTAGGTTGTTAGCAAGCACCATTACGAAGTGAGAAAGGGAGGCGAACAGAGAGCCATTCTTTCACGAGGAGGTGCCATGTCCCAACCATCACACTCCCGGCACATGAGGGCTCCAATGGCACCTGAGGGGGAATCTCATGGCTGTCATCCCAGAAAGCCTCCTGCACTGATGCAGGCCTGCCATCTGCTCTCCATATGAGATAAAAATGAGGAATTGTCTTCGAAAAGCCATCTTTCTCTCTTCTTCAACTCACCAACTGAAAAATCGTTGTTATTGCTACAATATTGTGGAAGCAAAAAACAGGAAGCCACACCATTAGCTGGTTGACTAACATAGTATAATTACCTTAAATGCTAACAGAGTTGCTGCATGGGCCATTCCTGTTATGCAATACCTTTTGAACTCTGTAACTTTTTAAAAAATAAAAAATGCGTAAGGAAGTATTTCTATAATACTGTATATGAGACTGATCAAAGTTTACACATTTGCAAGAAAATGAACAGGATGGAACCTAACAGGTTAACTGCTAAAGTTAACCTTTTCCCATTGATAGAATGAGAGTTAGCTTACATGGACATGTCAACTTTACGTTTTTTAATACTCTTTTGAAATGTTCATATTATCATAGCAAATTCTGTAATTTTATCAAATTTTTAGAGTGACACAAACCAGCTTTCTTCATCCAGCATGATGTTTGCATTCAGTCATACATCGTTTTTTTACGCCTACGCTAGTCGAATTCACAGCCTTGCAAAGTATACTTTATTTGACTCGTACGCATACACAGGCATTCAATGCATGCACAGTTTTAAGCAATCTGTCGCCACGAGTTACAACCCATGTAAATATATTTGTATTCTTTCATGCAAATGAGGGTACTTTCTAACCTCTTCGCACAATCTCTCATCTATATAGGCCTCCATTGTCGCTGTAGCTTGCATGCGTTCCGCTCTGTTCTGTTTATGCAGGTTTTCTTTGACTACCTTGTGAATCGACGCCCCCAGGGCATGGTTTCCACCTTGTGGATAAACAAATTACTGCAAAAAAAAAAAAAAAAAAAAAAATGAGTATGTGCGACCTGCACGTACAAAGCACAGTACGCCTTCCGATGGTGAAATTCGCATCACGCGCACTGTACACTGAGCCTCGCGTACGCGTAAAAAGTGAAGTATACTTTGGGCTTAATACAACAATGCATCACAGAATCCATTGATTAAAGGGTTAGTTCACCCAAAAATGAAAATTCTGTCATTAATTACTCGCCCTCATGTTGTTCCAAACCCGTAAGACCTTCGATCATCTTCAGAACACAAATTAAGATATTTTTGATAAAATCCGATGGCTCAGTGAGGCCTGCATTGCCAGCAAGACAGTTAACACTTTCAATGCCCAGAAAACTACTAAAGACGTATTTAAAACAGTTCATGTGACTACAGTGGTTCAACCTTAATGTTATGAAGTGACAAGAATACTTTTTTGGCACCAAAAAAACAAAATAACGACTTTATTCCACAATATCTAGTGATGGGCGATTTCAAAACACTGTATCATGAAGCTTCGAAGCTTTACGAATCTTTTGTTTCAAATCAGTGGTTCGGAGCGTGTATCAAACTGCCAAAGTCATGTGATTTCAGTAAACGAGGCTTTGTTACGTCATAAGTGTTTCGAAATTTCAATGGTTCACCACTGGGGGGCGTAACTTTGGCAGTTTGATACACGCTCCGAACCACTGATTCGAAACAAAAGATTCGTAAAGCTTCATGAAGCAGTGTTTTGAAATCGCCCATCACTAGATATTGTTGAATAAAGTCGTTATTTTGTTTTGTTGGTGCACAAAAAGTATTGTCGTCGCTTCATAACATTAAGGTTGAACCACTGTAGTCACACGAACTGTTTTAAATATGTCTTTAGTAGCTTTCCGTGCATTGAAAGTGTTAATTGTCTTGCTGTCAATGCAGGCCTCACTGAGCTACTCTGCAACCTCTAAATAAGTACGTTCTATATAATATGAATGTGTGTAGTATGAATATAATCCAGACGTACTACATTCGCCATGTTGTCATTATCATGTGACCTACAAAAAATTGTGAGTTTAATATTTCATGAATGAAAAAAACTGAAAACAAAAAGGCCCTGCACAGCAGGAATAAAAATACTACACTGTATTTAAGCAGACTTAATTTTAAGCATACATACGGTTTGATACAAGCTCCTCCTGTAAGTAACCTCTCCATGCCTTTTGTTTTGTCACTCTGCTCAAATTATCCCCGGCCCCCACAGAGCCTACAAGAAATAGCATTATTTTATGACACTAGGAGGAGAAAGAAGAAAAACAGAAGAAAAAAAAAGGAGAGAGAAAAAGGGAGATGGGCAAAAAAGGTCCTTCAGGGAACATGGTGTAAATGAACTTCCAGGAATGACACAGGCGAGCAATGAGGCGTGGATAGAAAATATACGCTGCACATCATCGGATAGAGATGCCAGTGGAAATGGCTTCATTGAAGTGTCAGCCCTCATCCATCAATCAATCATCCGCAAGAAACAATAACGGCCGCGGCGATGGTGCGGCTTTTATGGGGCTTACTCATGGGTATCGGCAACAGCACTTAAGGGTGGCTCTGACACAGGAGGAAAAAGCGAGGTTAGGGGTATGCAGACGCATTTCACATGCAGGTAGAACGCAGGAGGCAGAAAAAGAGAGCGAGTGGGGCGGGGGGGATCACACTTAGTGGACGTGCTTTTGCAAAAAGAAAAAGAAAGAAAAGGCGAAAAACTCCCCTGGCAAAAAGAAAAATAGCCCACCGCCCCATGCTCCTGATCCAGAGTGTAGAAAGGTGGAAAACAAAGCTGTCTTCCATCTATCATTCACCCTCCATCTATCACTTCTGCGCTGTGTTTTGAGAGCGTGTGAGATTGTGATGTTTAGACCATTGTAATATTTATGGCTCGATGATAGAAGGGAAGACGGGCTCAGACAGGCGGATGTTAGATGTATATTTTCACGGGGTCGTGACCTCAGTCCCGCATCTCCCTCAGCGGTTTCAAATACGCTAACGCAACATCTGGGGAAGAGCCATTACACTTTATGTTTACGTGATGAAATTACAGTTTCCCGAGCAGTGAACGTTTTGTCGGACAATCAGAATATGTGTATTTAAAGAGACTATTTAAAGAGGTGTTGGAGACCATTTAAAGAAATTATTTAAAGAAACAGTTCACCCAAAAATTAAAACTAAATAATTTAATCACCCTTTTGTTGTTTCAAACCAAGCGTGCCACACGAGTCCTGAAAAGTGAATCCAAAACGTCTCGATCGCCCCCAGGTGGCTGGATGCAGTATAGTCATAAACCCCGCCCTCTTCATGTAATGTAATGGGACGAGACAAAATAAAGAGTCAAATTACACGCCAAATATTTTTTCCCCAAAGATGGTTTCTGTCATTTTAGGCAGTTTTTATCACACTGATGTTAGTTAAAGTGTTTGTTCTTTGAATACGTTTTTAGTTAGTTACTTGATGGTATAAAAACGCGGGTTTGACGTCATGATTGACAGCTGAGAACTTTTTCTGGATCTTCGGGAGGAGATTGGAGCTTTAACCTTAATTTCTACATTTCCAGAACTGTTTATTTCACACCGACATAATGAGTGGATCTGAAGTATTAACCGATTCTGGGGGAGTTTGGGCAGGACCTTGATATCGCGCCTCCACTTCGCGCTCACTACTGCGCAGACTCGGGCTCCAAGTTCACTGTGCGCAGACTCGAGACTCAAGATGTCAACGCCATATTGGCACACTGGCGGCTTTTCATCTGCGTTAGATTCAATATGGCGTCTAACCTGACTACACCAGACGCAAGGGGCGCAACGCGGCAAAAGCAAATAGAATCCATTATAATCAGTGATGCTGTCTACACTGTATACAGTAAACTGGTACCCTGTTCTATTTCTGACGTACTTCAAGTGCTCGTGCTACTTCTGAAACAAAGAACAAATGGATTTGCAATGGTCGCTTTGTAACATCCAGTGTAGACATGCCTCAAAGCTGTTGCGAAGCAACGACTGTCATGTCCGGTGTAGACATGGTGTAAGGTTGATACTGTTGTTTTTCTGTGGAAAGCAAAAGGAGGAATTGCATTAAAACAAGGTTTTAACTGACACCAAAATGGCAGGTGGAACATTTACTTTGAATAACAACCAGAGGCGGCCTTTGCAATTCGGAGGCCCGTTTCAAAGTAACAGTTGGAGGCCCCCATCATTCAGTCAAACGCTTCTTTCAAAACGTGGATTCATTCAGTAACGAAACATCACTGTGTTACTCAGAGACACGCAATGGCTCTGTGGATTTCTTTGGAAATTTTTTCGTTTGTGAAATAGAGCATAAATGTTCTAAGTCTAAAGTCACCTTATATTAACTTCTTGTTTATTGAACTGTTGTATGAAATCAGTAGGCTATCACATTTGCATTCGTGCTGATATTCAGGAAAACAGCACTCTATATCCTATTATAAATATTAAAAACAAGAACTCATACAAGGGCATTTTTATTAAATTTGGTGGCATTTTTGTTAATTTCCATGATGGTGGGGGGCACGTGGAGGACCCTTCTGTTGCAAGGCCTGTTTCAAGTGAAACGGGTGAAACATAGCTACTGATAACAACCTAAATTTCAGTCTGTTTTTCACACTATACTATCATATGACTTCTGAAGACTTAGAATATTTTCTTATGTACTACTATGTTTTGTTTTTTTCTTTTGTTTTGTTCTACAGCTAACTACGAAACCTTGTAGTATGAGTAAATAAACAATGAATTTTAATTTTGGGGTGAACTACTCATTTAAAGGGATAGTTCACCAAAAAATGAAAATTCTTTCATGATTTACTCACCCTCAAGTTGTTCCAAACCTGTATGAATTTCTTTCTTCTGCTGAACACAAAACAAGTATTTTGAAGAATATGTGTAACCAAACAGTTGATGGACCCCATTTTTACCCCATAGAAGTCAATGGGGTCCATCAGCTGTTACACATATTTTTCTATCTTTTTTTGTGTTCAGCAGAACAAAGACATTTATACAGGTTTGGAACAACTTGAGAGTGAATAAATGATGACAGAATTTTCATTTTTAGGGTGAACTATCCCTTTAAGATTTCAGGAAACACTATTCAACAGCTGGGCCTGCTTTTTGTCCAAAAAAAAAGTGTTAAATAGTTTTTTTGCCCCATTTTCATGGAACAATGACAACAATGTCATTTCTTAAAATCCTCATCCCATTAATGGGTTCAGCCAGCAGAGAGCAACGTGGGTTGATGGAACCAGCAAAATCTTTAAACGCCGCAACAGTCGCTTTTACTGTACGCACGTCTTTTGATTTCCCCCAACCAGGTCTCTTGATGGCTTCTTAGCAACATGAAACATGACACATCATCCATTATTCTGAACGTGTGCCTTGCTATCTTAGCCCGCTCCATATGGTCCTGCTTGTCTCCAGACACCCAAATCCCTTTCCTGAGGCCAGCGGCTGTTTTTTCCGCAAGAGCCATTATATCTCCCTTCTTTCTCAGAGGGATCCACCGACGATGATGAGCAATCACAGTGAACGCCGACTTTACATTTCTCAAAAAAACGCACAAATCGGATTCCTTCAGTCTCACCGTTGCTGGCCCAGTTGCTAATTCATGCAAAGTTGACAATCTGAAGGAGGCGATTATCAATGACGACAACATCACCCATGAAGAGGCCACATGACTGATATGAAGTTTCCATGCGTTTCTTTTTGTCTGCAGTAAGGAGAGACAGATACCTGAAACAAAAAAAAACATAAGATCCAATGTTAGGTAATATAAGCATCATAGTAAACTGCTAACCGGTTTTAAAATCACAAAACAACAGTTAAGACACAAGAGTATAGTATGTGTGCTATAGTATTCATCAAGATGGCCTCACAAACATATACTGATTAAAATGCACACTACTTAAGTTGCTAGTCAAAATACTGATCTTAAATTATCATACTGAAGCAGACAGTCAAACATTTTTATGGTGAACAAATAATTTGTCTGACAGTGGAGAAACGGCACTAATAAAATATGCATACAGTCGCCTTAGTACTCGTCTACAGGGAATATTGCCAGCTTTGCTTTTGCCACAAATGGTCTCACAAACACTATGACAAGCAGTAGGGTAACTGCATGCGGCCCCATGTTGCACATAACTCTAATTAACATCTTAGTATTGTTCTTCTGCACATTACCTGCTGCACGCAGCATTGTGTGGGGCCCGGCGCGCTGCGTGCCAGATCCCTATGTCAGCAAAAGCAACACCTCCTGTGGTGAATAAAGCAGAACCCAGTGGAAATAAACGTCTCTTCTGCAGGGTGTGACCCCAGGCACAAAGGGGCCCACACCTTCACAGAAAACAAGGCAGGACGAAAACAGGAATTAACTATTGTGCTGTAACAGCAGGGGATGACGGCGCTGGCTGTAATAGTTGCTCTGCATTGCATGTGTGCATTATAAAATGCTAGTTAAGAGAACATTTAAAGGCACACCAAGCTTTTTCACTAAAGTTTTACATTGCAGTTGTTATTGTAGTAACAAATGTGACTATAATGGTTATTGTGGCCGCCATGCGCAATACTACTCCTCAGTAACCCACTATTATTGGACACTTTTGGGTGTGAAATAAATTAATCATGGGTGACAAATAGGACGACGAATAAAATAGCATTGCAACTGAAAATGCAACAGCATAATGTTGCATGCATCAATAGGGGTCAGGATAAAATCCAAACTCATGTCATGTCGGCCTGCAAAACTTAAAATCGGAATGAAGGAAGGGTTTCATTTTTTGATATTAAAGGAGGTTCCATTTTATTTCATTACAGTTGTATCTGGGATGGGATCTATCTATCTATCTATCTATCGTTCTATCTATCTATCTATCTATCTATCTATCTATCTATCATTATATCCATCGTTCTCTCATCCATCCATCCATCTATTTATCTATCTCTCATCCATCCATCCATCCATCCATCATTCTATCCATCTATCTATCGTTCTATCTTTCTATCTATCTATCTATCTATCTATCGTTCTATCTATCATTATATCCATCGTTCTATCCATCCATCCATCCATTTATCTATCTCTCCATCCATCCATCCATCCATCCATCGTTCTATCCATCTATCCATCTATCTATCTATCGTTCTATCGTTCTATCTATCTATCGTTCTATCTATCTATCGTTCTATCATTATATCCATCGTTCTCTCATCCATCCATCCATTTATCTCTCTCCATCCATCCATCCATCCATCATTCTATCCATCTATCGTTCTATCTTTCTATCTATCTATCTATCTATCTATCTATCTATCTATCTATCTATCTATCGTTCTATCATTATATCCATCGTTCTATCCATCCATCCATCCATCCATTTATCTATCTCTCCATCCATCCATCCATCGTTCTATCTATCTATCTATCTATCGTTCTATTGTTCTATCATTATATCCATCGTTCTCTCATCCATCCATCCATTTATCTCTCTCCATCCATCCATCCATCATTCTATCCATCTATCTATCGTTCTATCTTTCTATCTTTCTATCTATCTATCTATCTATCTATCTATCGTTCTATCATTATATCCATCGTTCTATCCATCCATCCATCCATCCATTTATCTATCTCTCCATCCATCCATCCATCGTTCTATCCATCTATCTATCTATCTATCTATCTATCGTTCTATCTATCATTATATCCATCGTTCTCTCATCCATCCATCTATCCATCTATTTATCTATCCATCCATTGTTCTATCTATCATTCTATCCATCATTCTATCATCTATCTATCTATCCTTCTCTCCATCCATCCATTGTTCTATCCATCCATCCAATCATTCGATCCAATCGTCCATCATTCTATTCATCCATCCATCATCCATCCATCCATTGTTCTATCCATTCATCCATCTATCATCCATCCATCCATCCATCTAAAGCCCATTATTTAAGCCCATTTCCAAATTTGAAATGTAATGCTTATTAAAATTAGCATAACTGAATATATTTTATTATCTCTTTCATCACGGTCATAAAAATTAGTTTTTTTATTTCAAAATTACAGAAGGCTCCTTCTAAAGCAAACTGTGAGGGAAATGTGTTGACTTTAACTATACAAAACATCTCGATGGTCCAAAAATAACATTTTCATTTTTCGTGTCCATTTTCATCATGCAAAATATAATTACTTTTTATTTATTTCAATGTGGGGGTAAAATACAACACTTTTGGGACTGGTGCAATGGGCTAATGCATATCTGTGGTCGTATTTGCCTTGGAAAAAAAAAAAAAACATTTTTCATACTCAAAACACTGAGTTGAACCTCAGCACCACTAAGGCAACACTAAACTCCCTCATCACAGTCACTGATTTACAAGAAGCTTGTGTGCTTTCCAACTTTCAACCAGTAATGAGGCTTGATCCAGACGTTTACTGATCACCGCAGACCAGCAACGAGAAAAAAAATCAAATAAACACAGGAAAAGAAAACAGCGAGCAGCTCTATTCAGTACAGTCTTGACATTAAACCCTTGAGCAGGACTCGAGAGGCGGAAAACTGCACATCATATTGGACTTGAGGGATTAGGCAAAACAGGAAGCGTGTCATGAGCTGAGGTTGTGCTTCCTTCCCCCTGCCATCCAGATGCTCATGTTGGCCTCTGTTTTAGGGGCATATGAGGGTGATACTAAGTGAAATGCTCATTTTGCATTTGTGATTATCGAAACCCATGGGCGATATGCACTAATGTGAGCTAATGCAATAGATTACACAGCACTGACCCTGGGGAGCAGACAGCAAGCAGATGTGCTATAGTCAAAAAGAAAAAGAGGACTCGGTTTAATGTGCTGGATACTGTCCTTTGTAATTTGCTGTTGACAGACGTGATGCACTCGGCCAGGTTCAACACACCGTCACCCCTGATCCAGTATGCATGGCCAGGAATGAAGATGAACAAAGCAAATTAACGATTACTAGTCCACAACTGTTTAATAAAAGCTTTTGTGCCTCAAATGGAAGATGCAAGAGATAATTATTCAATGTAATGTAGTCATCTTACATCAAAAACGGCGAATGGTTATTTTATCTATACAAGACCTAATAACTCTTTGTGTGAAGTGTTCATTGTGTCTCGGTCTCAAATCAAGCAAGAAGCACATGGTTTCACTGGCAGCAGTTCACATGTTTGTACATACTGCCCTCTAGTGTTTGGCCAGTGAAGTTACATTTTCTGTTTGCCCCAAACAGTCAGTTACTGTAAAACAAGTGTAAAGAATATGTCCTGAGCTGCTTTCCCAAAAGCATTGTAAACCTAAGTAGATCGTAAAACCATAGCCATTATTGGTCTCTACGAACAACTTGACTCAAGATGTTGGACAGGACATATTTCACCTCAAAATCAGAGGAAAAAAAAAAAAAAAAAAAAAAAAAAAAGGATTTTGGATAAATAATAGGTACCCCAATTCTAGCAACATTAAAACACAATGTTACATTATATGTGACAAAAAAAACATTTCTCCCCAATCATGTTGGGCTTGGGGGGCGGGATTTCAAATAAATTATTGTAAAAGAATAAAGTTTATCCAAAGCTCCATTTGGTCAAAGCTTCTTAATACATTTTAATGTAGGAGAGCCAATGATTTTGAGTAAAATGTACAAATATATGATTATATTATCACATTGCAAATTATTGATGTACATTGTAAATGCATTAACATGGCACTATGTGAGAATACGACTCGTTTTTGTACAATATGTAATCAGAGTCCGTATTCAGTCTTTCTAACAAAGGTTCTTGACCTGAAAAAATAAAAATAAAAAATGCTTTCGACCCCAGATGGATTTGTTGAAAAGTGGCCTCACATTGAGACTCATTGAATTTTATTTGTAAAATATGTCTGAGTATCATTGTGGGTCCAAGATGTATACCATTTGGATATATACCATAGAATACTTTGTTATGAAAGACCAAAACAACTGAAATTAACAAAAAAAAAACCTTTGCTGAAAAGGCTATTTATGTGCAAGTTTGCTTTTACATATGCAAAAAAGGAACAAACTTTTTACCCTAACTAATGATAATTAAGGTAAAATTCAGGCAGATAGACAGACAGACATACAGATAGACAGACAGACAGAACGATAGACAGATACAGACAGACAAACATACAGATAGATGGACAGATGGAACAGACCAACAGAACGACAGACACAGAAAGACCGATAGAGACCGACAGAACGTTAGATAGAACGATACAGATACAAAGACATACAGATAGATAGACAGACAGAATAATAAATAGAACGATAGACAGACAGATAGAACGACAGACACAGACGAGACAGAACGATAAATAGAATGATAGACAGACACTTTCTTTTAGTGAAATAGGACCTAAATATTTTCTAAACATTTTTCTAAAATATTTTATAAATTTGTAAGATTATCTTCACAAATTACACATGATGAACATATTCTAATAATCTTCATTTGAACTTCATAAAAGGGCCAACTACACAAATTCACTAGCAGTTTGTCTAGACTACTTGGCCTGTAAAATAAAAGTACAGTACATCAAATCATGACATATTTAATTATATAATATAGTATTATAAGTTTAAATATATACAAAACATCCACAATCAAGATATCACTCACCTTAAGATTCCTCCAACGAAAATGAAATGGACAATTTGACATTTCTTACAGTTTTCACAACTGCTTTATTCTGCCTCTAGAAAGAGCCTCGGCCCTGGAATACACCAGGCTTTATAACAAGGTGGGTTACAAGATTGGAAATCCAAATTACACATTCTGTTAGAGACCAAAAATAACAGCATCATTCATGAAACAATGGACAAGACAGGGAGTTATTGGTTATTTCTGCACGCCTGTGACACAACCTTACCACAACTCTAAAGAGAAAATTAGTGAAAGTGCAAAAGAAAGAAGAAAAATTAAAAATGGGAACAAGTACACCCTAAAGAAAAAAATTTGCACAACTACAAACAAATTTACACATGGCTGTCACTACATCCTAAACCAAACTACCTACACAAACCCAATTCAGTGTGTTGGAAAGTCAAAATACTGAGCAGAAGCGAGGACAAAAACCAGAAAAAGATCGAACCTGCATAATAGGCAGTGTTGGTTTTTGACTCTAATCGAAATCCATTATCAAACACAGTGACAGCCATCACTCAGCCTAACTGATCTACAACTCACAAAAAGAACTAAATAAGGGGCAATTCCTCATTGTGGAGTGAAGCAAAAGAAAAAGAAAATGAAACGCTTCAAGTTTATTATCAAGGAAATACAATGCAGTTGCTTCAGCTCATGAAAGCCCCTAAAATATTACAAAATAAGTTAACTCTTCGGTGGCCAAACATCTTCAGGGAGAAAGAGTTAGTATACTGAACGCAGACAGTAACAGAAACCATGACGTGCTTTAGCCACCATTCCACATACACGCAATGACAACCTAATAAACCAACACACTTGCCTGAAAATAAATACACTTGATTATTAGGTAAAAAAAAAAAAAAAAAAAAGACAAAATAACAAAAACATTCTGGTGTATGAAAATTTGTGAAACATCACAAAAAAAACGACAAAAGACAAAAATGCTCACCACACATTTGGCAGAACTGCTCAGCAGTGGCAGCACAATATCACAGTTATGTTTCTCATCAATCCTGAGGATCCCATTGAATGTTTTGTCACAGTGAAAGAGGTTCCATGCAGTCCCTGCATTTCTTTTTCTTTTAAATGTACCTACACAACAGTACACAGTACGTCACCATTGCTTCAGAAGTCTCAGATCTGAGACAGTAACACAGCAGCTCGATTTGTACAAATGAAAAGATTTGAAACTTTGGAAAATGATAGATTTCCCGTTCTCTGCATAGCATAAAGTTGACCTGTAAAGTGTAAAAGAGATGTTAAACATTAACAATATAGACAATCTTGCACGATTAGAGAAAAGCAAAAAAAAAACAAAAAAAAAAAAAAACAGCTCCCCTCCTTGTTTATTTGGTCAGTGCCGTCCACTCGTAGATAAAGCATTTATGCTTTTAATAAAAAGTAATGGAGGCACTTGCTGGGCTCGCGGTTTGATTAGTATTTAGGCCATCGTAAACCACCGACCCACAACAGATTCACAAGTCAACCGTCATGCACATCTGTGCGTCTGACGTTCGGTTTTGTGTTAAGTGCACCGCAGATGAATCTATTGCCATAATGGAATGCAAATTGAATCAAAACAACACTGTTCAAGGCTGCAGTCCAAGTTCATTCTGTCTTCCAGCCAAGGCTATTGCAGAGCTTGCGGCCCGTACAGTACATCCTTCCAGCACATCAAACCCCTTCAGTGGTAGTGTCTGAAGAACATTTTGAGCAACATCAAATCACTTAAACTTTCCTCCCAGCCGTGGACCCCACCGTTGGCGACGGCATCATCGTTTTCTCTGCATATTTCAAAGCTGTGAGGAGAGACAATGCAATTAGCTACATGGACCACAACACAATACCTGTGAAATGAGAGCAAGGTCTGCCAAAGACATTTACCCTGGATAGTTCTAAGAGCTCTTATCTGAAGGTCCACAGCGTTCATTACTCAGAGGGCTGGTTTGGATTCTCCTCTGAGTCATATTAGTAGAGTAATGAGGGAAGATCAAGGACCTACTCCCTAAAGAGAGGAGCATATGGGGTAGTGTTCAGTCATAATCCCAGACCACGTCTTGACTAAACAACTGCCAAGGCCATTTAAGAGGCCATGGTGAAGTCTTTAAAATTTAAATAGTTCTTGAAGGGTACTTCCTGCACTTTCTCAGAGGCTTTAAATATAACTAACATTGAAACCTGAGGATCTTTTGTATTGTGACACTATTTATGACAATTAAGCTGCTACTTCTCATTACCTTGATGTGGGAAAAGTACCAAAAGTACCGACTTCGGTACCAAGTGAAAATGTGACTATACCAGCATTTCACCCAAGCATTTTGAGCGGATTCTTAAGAATCCGCTCAAAATGCTTGGGTGAAATGCTGGTATAGTCACATTTTCACTTGGTACCGAAGTCGGTACTTTTGGTACTTTGATTGGCCATTGTGTTCACGTGCTCAACAGATATGTCTGTGATTGGCTACAATGATCAGTTCTTCAAAATCATGTTGTAAATGGACATCTTTGACACTCTTCATCGAATGCTTACACAGACACGCACTGAAGCGTTTGAAAGCAGGCGTCTGTCTATCAGCGGATCTGTCTTTCAGAAGAGGGGCTGGAGCAATGAATCGATGCATCACGATTCGTAGATCGATTCTGAGATTTTCCAAATGCATCGTGATTCTCTCTCAAATCGATTTTGAGCTTTTTTAACAGCAGATGGCGCTCTAACCGCATGCTCAAATGCTCACGAAGAAGAGCGCTCGTGCGTTCAGCTGAGTCTGAGTCCACGTAAGTGGTTAAACGTACTTTGCAACTCAGAATGCATTTATGATGCAAGATTAATGTAAACAGCCCACAGCAAACACCCTTGTATTTCGCTTCAACCTTTTCGAACTTTATGAATGATTATTTTATAGAAGGCTCTTGTGGTGTGTGTGTGTAACGAATTGGAAGCAAGCAGAGTACGGCTGTTTCTAAAGCATGCAGTGCCTTAAAAACTAAGCTCAGAATCGATTTGAGAATCGCAATGTATTCTGAAAAACTCAGAATCAATCCAGAGTCATTTCTTGATTCGCGATGCATCGATTTATTGTCCCAGCCCTAGCGGATATATTAGGGATACCTTTTAAGACATATCTGTTGAGCGCGTGAACACAATGGCCAATCAGAGGCGTTTAAGAATCCGCTTAACAGCGCTCAAAATGCCAGGGGGAAATGCTGGTATCGTCACATTTTTATATATAATATATATATATATATATACACACACACACACTTGAATTATTATATTAAAATTTTTACTAGGTTTTTTTTTTTTTTTGTGAGATTTGCCTATTTATGCCAATACTCCACCTTGATTCTAATCTTACAGTCTGGAAAAGCTGTTGCTGAATTCTTTTTTTGTTTAATGCGATATTTGCTATAATTTCTTAAGTATAAACAGATCCATTTCATTACCTAATGAGCATTTCCTGAAAATCTTGTTGTAAATACTTACCAGGGACAGTTGAGGCCATGACAGCGTGGCTGGAACCTGCAGCAGCGGGGTGATAGAGCGAGGCCATGTTGTTGGGCGTGTAAGAGCGGAGCAGGTTGATGACATTCCAGTCAGCCTGCATGCTGTTGGGAGACTGCGTGGGAGTCACCTTAACCGAAGCCAAGGGTGAGTTCGCCTGCAATGAGGTTTTCGCATTTCTGCCGGAGGGCATGAGCCGGTTGAAATCCTCTCCATGCCGTCCAGATGCAGTATGAAGAGGCTCAAAGGACTTCTGTCTCTTGCTGGAGGGTTCGCCGACATCCATTTGCGCCAAGTTTCGGAAACGGTCTGAAAGGCAAAGTCTACCTGGATCTGTGGCCCATACCATTCCATTTTTGCCCATGCTTGCCCTCTGACTCATCTCATGATCCAGGCCAGGCCTCTTCTTGGACAACTCTCGATCGTTTACAATTGGCACATTTAATTTTCTGCTAGATTCCTGCTCTGAGATTCTAGATAGCGAGCTGGTTGCATCCGATTCCCTGCCCCGCTGACCCTCCTGGTGCTGTTCTCTCCAGCGCTCTTTTGCAGGAGAAATCTTAGACATCTGTTGATGTTTCGGAACCCTCTCCCCAGGTTTTTCTGGCTGCCGGAGTGGGGATTTGGTCCGACGGGGATGCTTCCTGTTTATGTTGGGCAAAGGAGTGACGTCTTTGCCCTCAAGAGCCGGGGGGCAACCAGTGTACCGTTTCTGTTTCTGAGGTCCCCTGTATACGTTCTTCTTGACATCCAACTTCTCCTTGTGGATGAGCTTTTTATGCATAAGAAGAACCTCAGGGTAAAGAGTTTCATAGGAGCAAGAGGTACATGTGTTGGTCAGTAACAGGTTTCTGGGTACTGAGGTAGCAGATACAGAAAGAGACACTTTGAGAGACAGATTCAATGGTGCCTCAGAAGCCTCTTTCTCCTCCATCTTCAGGTTTACCGGTAATGGGTATTTTTTGTTGACCTCACTTGCAGGGGTGTAAGGAGCTGCGACAGGAGAACTTACATACTCTTGCTTTACTTGAATGAAAGGACTTGTGCTGGTAATAACGGCCTGGCTCATGCCTGGTTCATGTTTAACACTGGCAGGGAGAGGTTTAGGAGCAAGCCATTGCTTGGCTGGTTTTAAGGTTTGTTTGTTATCTTCATTCTTGGGAGGTTCAATGGCCTTGATGATATTTCTAGCAGACGATGTTGCAGGAATGTTCGGGATTTCTGTGAAAGGTTTGTCCTTGTGACGTCTGTCTAAATGGTACCTCAAAGACGTTTTCTGTGCTGCGGCATAGTCACAATATTCACATTTATAAGGTTTTTCACCTGTGAAATGAAAAGAGACGTCAATATTTAAATAAACCATGGCAAATAAACAATCTGTATTAAAAGAAAAACTTTTTTCATCCTGAAACACAAGCAAACAGAAGCCAAATGAGACATAAGTTGTGAAAAAGCAATACAACCAAGTACTAACCAGTATGTGTCCTGAGATGAATATTGAGGTAATAATTTGAGCGGAAAGTCTTGCCACAGTAACTGCATTTTCTGGGAGCAAGAATTTTGAGCTTCATTTTACCCGATCCATCCTCACTTTTATCTGTAGGACAATGAGAGACATATGCAAAACATATATTGCTTGAATGGTACAACATGGTGTCCTATAACAGAAATGTAAAACTGCAAGCTGCATATGAGACATACTACAGAATGTCCTCAAGTATGCAAGTTTCAAGTTCTCTTGACCAGCAGAGGGAGCTCTAAGTTCTTCACTAGTACAAAAATAGGTCTGTGTGAACCCTTGAGACAGAAGTAGCTTCGCCTGTAGTAAAGAGTGCACATTTCTTTGGTAATTATGGTGTGCATAATTTAACAAGATGATGCCAATTATGAGCTCTCTGTGGACCAACTGGTGACAAATGACAGTTTGTTGTTTTTACCAAGCAATTAAAAACTAATAAAAATGTGAATGCAATACCAAACACTTGGGTAATAATACCTGGATTAAAGGCGTCAACTGGCACTCCCTCTTCGGAGCCATCCTCGGAGTACTCCTCTGCTCGGTCAAGAGATGAACTACTACAGGAGCCTACACTTTGGGCCCTCCCGTCTACAGGTGTGGTTGGGCTCTCTGCTCCCCCTCTGCCCTTGTGGATTCTAGAATGAAGGACCAACTGATGGTATGTCCTGAAGATCTTGCCACATTCTTCACAGTTTGTTGGCTTGTCTTTACGAATCAGACCCTTTTGCTCAGGTGACGGGGAAGGGGTCTCAGTAGGCTTGAGTTCACTTCTTAGCCCTCGCCTGGCAGGTTTATCTCCACCACCAGAAGCCCAGATGGCCCCCAGTTCCTCTTTTTCAGAGCCAGAGTCCTCATTGTCAGAGTTGGAGTCCGCATTGAGCTCCTTGGCCAAGTTGGGACCTGCCGCGATCTTGCCCCTGGTGGCCAACTGCCAGGCTTGGTAGGTGTTGAAAGGATCAAGTTGTGATATCCAGCGTCCAGACGAGTGATTCTGTTCAGTTTCTCTTGCGCCAGAAGGATGCAACTGTAAGGTCTGCAAAAACGACATCTGAGATACGGGAACCTCCTCAGCAGGTTGGCTCTCAGGGGAGACGTTCTCATCCACTTCCAGTTCCCGATTGTGGACTTTGCTGTGCTCAGCCAGAACTTCCTTGTTGAGGAAAAAGAAGCCACATATCATGCACATTTTGTACGGCGTGACCACAGGTGATGGGGGTTGGTCTTGGATGACGTCATTGACGGTAGTTGGGATCTCCAGGTCCTGGTTTTTGTTTTTAGACCCTGCTTTTCCACCATGGGTTCTCATGTGGTTCTTTAGGAACCACGGCTCTTTGAAACGACGTCCACAGAGACCACAGCAGTATGTGAAAGAGTCCTTGTGTTTCCTCATGTGTGTTTCCAACTCTGTCGCATCTGCAACAGCCTGGCCGCACACAACGCAACAGAGCTCCTCATTCTTTTCCACAGCTGGGCAGGTCTTAGAACGGGCCCTGTCACTAGGAGTTAAGAATTCCGCTTCAACGCGCAACACTGCAGGCGCATGGAATGTTGTGGGATGCTGGGATAGAAGGTGTGGTCCCAGGTCTTCCTGATGCAGAAAAGTCTCTTCACAAAACATGCAGTCTAGAGGTAGGCTGCTTTCTGCCAGCGTGTCAGATTTTTCCACCAGGCTGGCATGGGGCGTCATGCTAGACCCAGTACCAGGCATGCTTGCACTGCTGTGGCTAAGGATGTCATGACCTAGTCCATCAGGACTTTCCACATATGGGATCAATGGGTGGGTAGGCATGTCAGCAGGAATTTACTTGGGTATTTTTCGTTTTTTTCTTATTTAGTTTCAGATGAAATCTTGTATGAAACAATACGTTGAATGTTACAAGACATGCAAATGAGTCATTATTTTGAAATACTCATGAAGGACATCATGCATGAGATAACAAAATACCAAACACTCTTAACACTTCCATGGTACTTTTGAAAATTTTGAATTTGAATTTCAGAACAGCACATATGCTAAAAGTTTCTGTAAACCTCTATGATCCATCCTATACAAAAGAAGCAGTCGGGGCTTGCCAGTCACTGCCAGGTTATGGGGCATAAACTCGATCAGTTGATTTCTTGTGATTCACACGGAGGAATTGTCCTGACAGGCAAAACCTGAAATGGAAGAAAAAGACAAAGTCAGGTGTGGCCACTTCGGTGGAATGCAATCAGGTCAGGACTGCACTTACAAATACAAATGATTAAATTAATTGGGGGGGGTTTGTACTGTTACTCAAGATGAAACATGATGTAACATTGATAGTAAAAAAGATTAGCAACCACATAGGGTCCTAGGATTGATGTTTAGCTTAAGTTTCTTAAGTGAACTGGAGACCACAGGAAAGTTTAAGCACATTGCAATTTGTCAAAGTGGAACAAATACTGAGCAAGTGATAATTTAAACTCATTGCTCAAAACACACATTCGACATTTTGTTGTTATAGCAAAATGAGAGGATTATTTTACTTTAGAATACATTTAAATATGGCTCCATTATTTACAAAAACATATACTGAGCAAAATGCAATAGTAAGCTAGTGGGTAAAGATCTGGGCAAACAGCCAAAGGTTGTGGCTTTGACCCCAAAGTATCTGAATTGGGAATGAACCAGCAGCTAGGGGGTTGTTGAGGGTACGGTGTTAGTCTATAATAATTGTGCCCTTGAGAAAAGTCCTTAGTGCTAACTAAGTTACTCCAGTGTGACTGTCGCTGCACCATTCCCAATGTAAATGAAAATAATAGACATGTTTTATCAAGATTAGGTTAATAATATATGTTTGTATTAGGGATGCTATAACTTTTGTTTTATATGCTACAACTGGTCTCCATTTATTTTGTTTTTCAACATTTTTAGTCAACTTCAGTGGTCCAGCAGTGTGACAAATCAATTTTTTGTACAAATATCCCATGTAGTAATCTCAATTGATAAGAAATCATAAAAACTGCATACACAATTATAAAAATATATTATAAAAATGCTGTTTAAATAATTTTAGCTAGAGCTTAGTATATCATACAATACCAGAGGACAGCTTAAAATGAGCAGCCATTTTATAACTTGAATGTCAACAACAAGCATTTGACCTTTAAGTCCTTTGATGTAATTTGTCTTTTTTACATAAATTAAAAAGACTAAAGGGAAACAACTGTTTGAATCAACTAAATAAGTAGATCACAATGCAGGACTGTAAAAATTCCCAGTCTAAAAATCAGGCTTTGTACAGTAGACATTTTATTCGAAAAAACTTTGGGGAAAACTTTAAATTAACTACCATATTTTTCTATGACTCACAGTAAAAAAAAAAGCTACATTTTTTCTATGATTCATACACAAGTGTCATCTTTTAAGACAACAGACCCCTATGATGGTTTTAACATATACATGTTCAAAAGTCTGGAGTAAGATTTATTTATTTATTATATTACTAAATAAACAAGATTAAATTAATATCGAGAAAGTTGGTAATTGATCATAAAATACATAATTCGTTATTATGGAATTCCATTCCAACATGTTTTTCATAAAGGAACAGTGAAAGTATGTTGCATCTAGTGCTAATTTCAGTAAATATGTATACGTAAAAAACAAAGAAAAGCATTGCGAGAGACCTAGTAAATTGCAAACTCACAGATCCAACATTCACCGTGTTTTGTATTGGTGCATTTACAAATTTACAATTTGAAGGAAAAACCAAATTTCAAATCTTTAGAAAGTTTTTCAGGGACAAAGCTGATGAAATTATTTAGATGAATTACTGTGAAGCAACAGGAAGCCAGAGTCGTATGCCTATCTACAGCGGTGTCCTTCACAATATCTGCGAAACCTCACTCACGAGGCCTTAGGTGGAGTCACAGCATTGTTCTGCAACCTTTTAGCCTACCTTCCATGCTGAAACAAGTCAATAAATACAGTCAACCACATTTATCTTTCTCTTAGGATATTAAATAACACCCAAAATGAATATGCAACACTCTTATTCAAGCCTAAATACTAAGTTTCAGGCAACTTGCCAAACTGTGCACACAAAGGTACTTAGGCCTATTTTACAATAAAAGCAATACCTTAAATATGAAACATGAAATAATAAAACTATTCTATTCAAATGTCAATAATCTCTACATCCCTACATCCACACTACTAGTCCAAATCACTTTTAGGGAAACCCTGTGCAAAACAAAAATAGGCTTTGCTAATGTTAGGCACTGAAAAAGAGAAACAGAGGCTGAAGATGAAAAAAAGAGAAGGCTGAAAAGGAAGCTTCAACACTTCAGTTATCTACCGAATAACCACTGTTTAAAAAAAAAAAAAAAAAAAAAAAAAGCAAGTGAAAAAAAAAACAATCTGTGAATGCTTTTACACTCTGCAGACATACTCTAATGACAGACCTCGCCATGCTGATTTCAACAAACAATACTGTTTGCTTCTCAAAATCCTTCTGATAGTAATCACATACCAATCCTGAGCAAAGTCATTTACTTCTAAATGCACAAAAGTTATCTAGATAACCAAACCAGTACACAATAATTAAAATGTTAATGGCTCCACCTATACTTGCGTCATTATAATAGACTAAAACACGGTTAGTTGACATGCTGAAGAAACAGCTAGGGACCAGCTGGTGTTTGTCTTACTCTTTTGTTTGGGCTTTGCCATGCAACCTGTTCGCAAGAATAGCGAGTTTGCTGCCCCCAAAACCATCCAAATGTATCAATAAGAGTTCTTAAAAAGACACAGTGTCAGTTACACTTATTGCAATTGTCTTAGAGAACAATATATGGTGCAGCTGGCTCATGCAAATATGTGAAAAACAGGTTATTATACTTTAGGAAAAGCAGAATGTGAGTCCTTTAGTAAAAAAAAAAAAAAAAAAAAAAAACAGCGGTTGCTCAGCAATTATCTCATAACTGTAATTCTGATGTCAACCAAAAAACAATTATGACTAAAGTAAAAAAATATGTATATATTATATGGTATTATATCATCTGCTCTAATATATATATATATATATATATTATATACACACACACACATACATACACACACACACACACACACATATACAGATACAGATACACATACATATACACACACACACACATATACATGTGTCGTCGAGATCAAATGTGTGAGACTAGGGAGGAGATATGGCGATGGCTGCCTATTAAAACAACGGTTACTGACGTCATAATGCAAAGTTTAAAAATATCGGTTTTTCTAAAACATAATAGAAACTATGTTAACGACGCGCCTTATAAACGAAATCATGGCTTATATAAATAATAATGCCTCGTGTGTGGAAGCGTGTCTTTAATGTGGCTGTAATTTCCTGACACGTGATCATTCTAACTTGATCAGCAACTCCAGAGACTGCAAGTAGTTATTTTACTACATACCTCGCCAATATACCTGCATGCCCTGCTTTTCTTTTTTGTTTCCATTTTTGGAATGTGCTCAACACTCCTCCCAAACTACAGTTAAGATGCGTTTACTACAGAACAATGAGATTACTATATGGTCAAGTATATGCTATAAGTAACTTATAACCATCAATATAGTTTGATAGAAGAAAGAATACAAACAAGACTGAATAGATATTCAAACATAACATAAAATCATTAATACGACAAACCTTATTTGACATACAAAAGTTCCTCCTTTGTAACTATTAGAATAAATTGTTTTGAAATGGCTGCATCAAAAGCTATTATGTGTATAGCATAACAGGTCGGATAGCAAAATACAACTTTATGACTTTGTTTTTGGGGATGGCTGAAACTTTTGTCAAGTTGTTGTCTATTCTTTCCCCTTTCAAGTTAAGGAAGAACATCAAAAGACCTTAATGCAGTTCCTGCATTACAAAAAAAGAAACCAGCTTCATCATCCTCTTCTATTTCATTTCACATAATAGAGTGTTTGTGTTCAACTAAAGCCTTTGTCTTAGTTCGTTAACTTTGGTGAGTTAGATCAACCTGCGCTCGTGCTGATAATAGAAATTTGGCTAACGACACGCTAGCGATGAGTGATATAGAAAATAAGGAACTCACCCTCCATACCTACCATTATGTTCAGACTTCGTCAGGTATTCTTATTGTGTGCCAACAATCGCTATAGTAACTAATAACGTCTATGGGATGTTAGTTTGGTAGCTGGTTTTCTTTCTTTCTTTCTGGAAATCTGATTAGCTGAGTTAGCCAATTGTTAGCCGGACGAAATGCCTTGCTTTCAATGTTTGCAAATCACTCACTATGCAGCTGTTGCGTTCAAAGAGAGAGAGAGAGAGGGGAAGAGCGCGCTCCCGTGGGTAGCAGTGGATGTCCGATTCGTTATCGTACTGTTCTTTTGAGTCGAATCTATTCAACGAATCACTTGAACTAGTTCACAAAACCGGTGAATCAAAAACGTACAGACAGAACAGTAGTGTGATTCTCGAAAAAATGGCTGTTCGTTTAAGTGCATCAAATACATAAATCACAACCAGAATAGTTTGATTCCCATAAACGAGTGACTCGTATGATCCTGTTCTTTGTTAGTGAATCTCAACGGTTTTCTGAATTCACCTGATTCACTTAACAGAAAAGTATGACTTTCGTTATATCAGACCAAAACCTTAATACAGTATTCAAATATCAGAAGTACGTGTTTAAAAAAAATCCTAAAATCATGTTTACAGCGAAACGGAGTTGATTTTATTACAACATACGAAAAGTTATTCTAGTGTTGTTAAATATTATTGAAAATTTTATTCAGGCTCTCTAAATCATGGCTGCAACAATCTGTTCTGGCACACATGAAACTAAAAAAAGCATTAAACAACATTTACCGAAACGTTCATATTAGCACGTTAGTTTGCCACGCTGGGATATTAGGAACCACGTGGTGACGCAATTACGTACTCACGTAAAAGAATCATTGCTTCAATGAACTGTTCTAAGGAACCGTTCGCGAAATTGAGTCGGATGAGGCGCGTTCACGCAGCCCACCGAGTTCTGTGTAACGTCGCGACTCGCGCACCTCTGATCACATGACCCTCCCAACTATTCTTCATCTAGATTGCTACAGTGGAACTGTGGTTTACGCTTATTATTATTAACTGAGGTATGAGTTATACACAGCCTCTGATGTGTGGAAATGGCTTCCGTTAGTAGTAATGAGAAGGAAGTTAACAGTAAGTATTTAGTATTCATTTTAGCCAGCATTGTAAACAAATGTCCTTTAAAAAACCACGAGGTGCAGCTGGTACCCGTATGTAATTAGCCCATAACAAGAGTAAAACAAAAAGTTACAAAACATACCTTTTATATTAAACGATTATCCTCAGTTTATATTTTCTTAACCACGATAATTTTTGCTAATAATCCAGCTTGTCCACAAAACTTTTTTTTAATAACTTGGAGTTCCCATTAGTAAATGGGTGTTTTCAGCTTCAGCTATGGGTAATTTTTTAATAAATTCTCTTAAAAGACTTTTCATGCTAGTTGAAGTAGTCTTAGTAGGCCTAGCCTAAATGTTCAAATGTTCATTTTTTGTTCTAAAAAGTCAACATTTTCACCACTCCTCAAAATATGTATTATGTTAAATAGTATTCTGTGGTAGAAATTACATTTTATATATTCTTGGAATAAAATAGTTGACTCCTTTGTCTTGCTGAGGTAAATTTAACAGCTAACATTTTATTTATCCTAAAACTCACTATTAAATATGCTTAAAAATGCATAATTCACAGCTTGTCTGAAAATTATGCATAATGTTTATATCCTGCAGCCTTATATATATGCACCTAAATGAGGGCTAAAATGTATTTATTCCAGTTCATGTATCCACACCTCATGGTGGCATCATCCTAAAAACTTGCATTTAAAGCCCCAGCGTCCCCAGCATTTGATTATTACTGTCCATAATAGAGGTACACAAAGTTGCTTTCTCTCCTTCCTCAAGGTTTCCATTCATTATTTCTTTTGCAAACACAGAAAAGCACTGAATCGTCACTATTCTGCAACTGCATGAAACTAAGGGAAATTTGGCTGTTATTTGAGAGAGCAGATACCTATCACATCCCCTGAACTGCTTCCCTCAACTCGCGCACACACACACACTATGTAGGGTGGGGGAGGGGTAAAGGACTCACACAAGAAAACACATGCAAGTAAAGGCATCAGGGTTTGTTTACTGTTACTTTATTGGTTAAAAGTCAGAATTATATAGTAGAAGTGCAGATCACTTTAGTCAAGCTTATGTAGAAGAAAAGTACCATTCTGCATAATCTCTATTCAAATAAGCAAGTATAACCTGTGCATGACATAAAGGTTTTTGCAGAACAATCAATCATTCAAGGAAATTATTGTATTAATTTAATAATTGTTATAAGGTATACAGATTAATAGTCATTATGACACTCCTAATGCTTACTAAGACTACATGCATTTGTTGTGACGCAGAAACCATGTTGATTGTAACTGGAATAGGAGCGTATACTCGGGATGTAGTGTTTCTTTAGAAGTGAGAAGTACTTTAAACACCCTCAGGCGAAGGACACAGAGCTGTTGTGCAATCATTCAGTTGAGAAAACATTATTGAAATTACTCAAATACAGAGACCTACAAAAGTCACTTTAATGCGTTTGTGGAATAACCTTTGTTTTTCTAATGTTTTCATCCAAAATCTGACCTTCAAAACATGAAAAGTGCTATTAACTTAATTCAATACGACAACTTCTATATATGTTGTGTACATTTAATATGAAAGGCTGCTTGCCCTTCTGTACCAGTCAAACTATTCTTCTCTTTAAGTTTGATATTATGCATGTGAATGAAGCGCCAACTTCCCCATCCCCCACATTTCCACACCCAGCCCTCATGGAAAGGAAGATGCAGCTCTTGGGAATCTCCCTAAGGCCCTTTGCTTTTGCATTGTTCTTGTGTGAGGACTTAAATGCCATGTTATTTTATTTTTTTGTGCCCAGACCCTCATTGGTTGTCATACATTATTTGATAAGTAAGAAGGGCCGTAATAGCAGGTAGCTATATAGACTTATCATGAAAATTAAGCATTAATCTTTTTTGCATGAATATATATATACTTTTTTTAATTTATGCATAAAAGGTTTTTGGTTGAATTTGGTTGAATTGGATGAATCTATCTATCTATCTATCTATCTATCTATCTATCTATCTATCTATCTATCTATCTATCTATCTATCTATCTATCTATCTATCTATCTATCTATCTATCTATCTATCTATCTATCCAAGATCGAAATTTAATTTGTGTAAAATCTATCATCTCTGTGTGTGTATAGTGCAGTAAAATCGATTAATCATGATTAATCACATCTAAAAGTTTGTAAATATATATGTATATATATGTATATATACGTGTGTGTGTGTGTTTGTATGTGTGTGTATATACATACACACACACACATATATACATATGTATATGTTTGCAAACTTTTGTTAGATACGATTAATCACGATTAATCGATTTGACAGCATTACTATATACATTATATACACACTGTAAAATCGATTAATCGTGATTATTCGCATCTAACATGTTTGTAAATATATATGCATACCGTATACACACTCACACGTTTACAAACTTTTATATTAGATACGATTAATCGATTTTAGAGTACTACTGAACAATCTATCTATCTATCTATCTATCTATCTATCTATCTATCTATCTATCTATCTATCTATCTATCGTTCTATTTATCATTCTATCTATCTATCTATCCATCTATCTATAATATATGTAAATATATAGTATTGTGCAAAAGTCTTAGGCCACCATTAGATGTTGTTTTAGCAATGGGATAATGACCATATATAATTATTTCTCAGTCTCTTTATTAGAATATAACCAGGAAATACAGGACATTTGTTTGCAGTATTAAAAAACAGGAAAAAAACTGGGAAAAAAAACAACTTCTATAGGCTAAAGTGGCAAGTATTTAGTGACTTCCCCTTACACTTGAGCAATAGCAGGAACCTGCTCTCTTAAACCTAAATGGAATGGAAAACGACTAGAAGGCCAAGAAAACTTTCTAAAACTGATAAGAAGTTTCTCAGATTATCATCTTGGAGAAAATGGAAGAAGTCCAGGAGGTAACACTAAATACTGATATTTGCTTAAAGAAGCCATTTTGTTCTGATTGTTCTGTGTGTGTCATTCAAAGTATGTAAGGAAGTTCAACTTTCAACTTTCAACCAAAGGTTTTAATTATATTTTGCTACATATAAAGGTATTTTAAAGATTTTGAAGTGTCAAAAGGTCATTCGGTTTAACCGTCCAAAGGCCAATACAGCCATTTCATTTGTGATTAAAATATCTTAAAATGGAATAAATGTATATATTTTTCATTCTTGCATGATTTTATAACATCATAAATCAACATAGTGCAAAATAGTATTAAAATTATGTGTAGAAGTCGTTGCTTTGTTATGAGAAAGAATGTCCGAAAAAAATTTCATTGATGTCATTCAGAGTAAGTGTAAAGGGATATAAAGTCATGCGGTCAATATCATGTGACAGGATGTGACATCATTCAGACACCTGCAAAGGACCCCACGGTCATGAAGCAAAGTAACTAACTCTCTCTTAACTATTTGGAAAAAATTTATGTTTTCACTTGCTCATACGCATGTCCCGAAACATCAGGTCATTCGGTACAACCGCTATAAAACATGGAAAATATTGTAATATTTTAAAAACTTGTCCTAAATATAAAATGTTTGATTGTCCTTTTGCTAGCTAGCTAGATATCAGCCTGTTAGCATTGTTTGAAAATATTGTCATTCGGTAAAACCGAAATTTTGGTTAAACCGAATGACTTTTTTTGGTGACAAATTTTGTCCATCTTGTAATAAATGACAAAAGCAGTGTTAATTGATTATAAAAACCACATAATCTCATTGTTAACACTTAATAAAACTTCAAAATTAATTATATCTCCATTATATTTTTTGACACTTTTAAAAACCTTATTTGTCAATGACCCATATATAGATATATATATAGCCAAATCGAATTTGGCTCATTAAAATGCCCAAACCTTTGTAGTCTCATAAAGGATTTCTTTGCCTGGAACTATTAATTTCGGTTTCCAAAGTCAAACCTCCCATTCTTTTGTAGCTACAGTAATTCCATTGAAGAGTGTCCAGGCAGTGCTATGTTGTATGGTTCCCATTCATCTCTGCTCTGAATGCTGGCTTACAGACGAATGCTCTATTGCGATCATTTCTCTGAGAGAGGGGCTCTCAGTTGCAGCCCACAGCTGTCAGCAGGGCGACACAGTCAACAAATCCACATCAGTCTCTGTTCAGGAGTAATAATTGTCCAAACATCTCGAGAAGCTCTTTTTTGATTAAATGTTTAGTACACACTAAATGATGTCACTCCAAGTCTCCAACCCAGTTGTTAAGTCTTCCAGTTGCTGGTTTCCATCAATGGAAAGTATTGCGCAGCATGAAGGGGGAAAGTTTACAAAATAGACCCTTTAAGAAAGATTGTTCAGTAGGTCTCTCAGTTAATGTCTGATCTAGAGATTTAGCTCTTGATAATCCTGACAATAATCGGCCAAGTCACAGCAGCACGTACTTACTACACGGCTCTCTTGTTTTATATATGCAGGCCTGTGTTTTTCATATATGTCAACATTAGTGTTTTATATCTATAGACCTTATGTAGCCCCGCCCCCTTTCAGCACTGAGCTCATTCACTGATATCCATGAAATAAACACATTTTAGACTACCAGATATAAATACGTTTTAGATGCTCATTTTCAGTGGTTTTACCATGAATACAGACAAGTACCACCACCACCAGAAGTAAGTAACTGTGTCTGCTTTAGGCCTATAAAACACAGACTCAGTAATTGCGACACATTTAACAGATGCGTACTTCTATGGCACATTAGAACAACTGAAACCAGTGACAAATACAGTGAAATAATCAACTATCTATGACCAATTATCCAGCCCTCTAAACATGAAAAAAAAAGATATTTCATCATACCTTTAGTCAGTATAGAGCTGCATTCTTCGTGGCACAGGACTGTCCTGAACTAAAATGTTGTATAGTAGCCTAATATTAAAAAGCCTATGCTCTTGGCAACTGTGTTTTTAATAGTCTTTTCTATTTCATCATTTAAATCTATTTTCACATACATCTTTACTGAGGGGGCAGGATAGTCTGGGTAAGAGGGCGGTTTTTTGAATAGAAAGAACAGCATTTATTTGAAACAGAAATATTTTTTTATTTTGAATTTAATGCATCCTTTTTAAAATACATTCAACAATATTAATGACAAAAGTATTATTTTCTGTAGCCTATATATAATAGTGTAGCCTATATATACATATATACACACACACACACACATATATATATATATATATTACATTACATTATGTCAGGGTTATGAGTTTAATGAAAAGCTAATAATTAAATAAATCAAAAAAATAAAATAAAAATGTGTTTAAAAGACAAACGCCTTTCGAAGACAAAGCAATACATGGTTAAATGACTTACTGAGTGAAATTCAAATAATAATTTCACTCAATGTTTAAAACATGAAAAAGAAGAATTAGGGACAATCACTAAATTATGAATGATTTACTGCCATTGTGTAAATAATACGTAATGTAATCAGTAAAAAAGCAGCTGTAGTCTGATTATGAGTATTTCAAAATGTAATATAATCTAATTACAACTACTTCATTTTTTACATTTGATCACGTAATCCAGATTACATGTAATCAGTTACTATCAAGTGCAGTATATATATATATATATATATATATATATATATTAGGGCTGGGAATCGATTACAATTTTTAATCTAATTAATTACATGATGTGGCAATTAATTAATCGAATTAAACGCAAATTTATCGTACATCAAATTTGGCTGAGAAATTACCCCCAAAAGATAATTTGAAGTCATTATTGTGTAAAGCATCAAATAGACATTACAAAAAGTAGATTCAGAAAGAAATATTTTACTTCATTCAACATAGAATTTATTACACAAACTTTTGGACCATTGGGCAAATGATGACTGATTTTTAATTTTTGCATAAACTATAACTTGATTTTTTTTTTTTTTTTTTTTTTTTTTAGGATTTCAATATGGATATATGAAATTGAAAGTAAAGATATGGTCAACTGTTTTATGAATTATTTTCTTAGAGAAGTTAATTTACTGAAGGCTACCAAGAAAGCTAGGCTACTAAGTTTATTGAATTAATTCACAATATGTGATTCACATTTATTATTAATGTGGGGGGTGACATGTCACGCAGGCACAATAGCGCCTATGTAGGTCTGGGGGCGGGGCAAGTGCATTAAATGCGTTAAAAATTTTAACATGTTTTTTTTCCCGTAATTAATTCATCTAATTAACGCGTTAAATTCACAGCCCTAATATATATATGTGAACTTGAATGTCTCAAGTAATTTCTCACATAAAAAAATAATTTAAAAAATCAATATTTCTTTCTTTTTTTTTTTTTTTCTTTTTGTCATTTAATAAATGGGATAGTTTAAACTCAGATGGCCATTATCAGAAAATAAATTCTTAGGAAGACCTAATCAGTTTATTTTCATGATAATGACCAGCTGATCACTTACATATGATGACTCACATTATCCGAGTGTTCTGTGATGTCGTTTACACAGCGTTAACTTGAGGGGGAGATATTAACAGAGCTCTGATGTCATCTCTTCTCCCATGAGATTCTCAAATTCACAACGAATGTGTTTGTCAGATGTAAATATTGACAAGACAAACTAGATAACATTAAACCATGAGTCAGTGCTGCTATCTGCAATCTAAAATGAGAACATTTTAACTACATTTATTTATACTGTATAGGCCTGTTCATTAATTTACATTTATAAAGCTTATAAATCTGTGCTGAATTGCATTTCACCTGGATTATTCTTGCTCCATCCTGAGTCTCTGTCACACAAACCAGTCTAGAATGTTAATCAAAGGCACCACATGTGACACAGAGGCCTCCCGCTCATTTCCCATTGTTCTGACATCACAAAGGCTTTGGGGGCAGCCAGGAATCGGGAATGGCATTATTATGTCTGGGATGATGAAACCCTGTAAAAGACCTTATAGATCCAGACTGAAGGTAATGAAGTTTTTAGTTCAGTGTTTTACACACAACATTCTTATGTAATCTGTTGCAGTTTGACAAACTTGTATCCTGGTTTTGAGATGCAGTTTCGAAACAATTACAGTAAACGGTCATCGATAGTGAGGCGTCTTTGTTTACACTGCTCAGATTAACCTCTCTGAGAAATGATTGTTTTGTTGTCTGAGTTCATTAAAATACATTTCACCTCAGTATATCCCACTGATTTTTAAACAATATAATCTCGCCCATCCAGTCCAACTAGATAGTTTGTCATGTTTCTCTGATAGTTCCACTTCCTAATAAGCTTGTTCTGCAGTCACAATAAATGCCCGGCACTGTGCCGCGTCCTCAACGTTTGCTGAAAGGGGGTTGTATTCCCCTGGGGATAATATCAAGCCAAATGGCCAGTCAGCCAATAATGACGGAGAAAAGTAGGGCAGAAGGCATCATCACAACGTTTGGAGAAAGAAAAGCTAGTCACTCATTAGGTGACACATGAACAACTTTTATATCTACACACACACAAACACAAAACAAAAACATCACTGATAAAAAAAAGAGTAAAGTAAACTTAAAAACACAATAAACCATCTTACAAATTTGCCTTACAAATAATGATGCATACTTTGAGTTTTCATGAAGCAAGTTCTGCATTATGGCTGCTAGAATAACAGCGCAGCTAAGCAAACGCAATACATTCATGAGTTAATTAAACGGCCGTATGATGTGTCTGTGTGAGTGTGTATTGAGCAGACGGCACACATGTGTGATGGCTGCGCTCTGAGTGGCTTGTGAAGTTTGCTGAAGACTGTTTTTGTCTTGATGTGTCAGGAGCAGCTGACTTCATTGTTCTGCTTCGACTGCTCGCTGTCGAGAATGAACCGCATACAAATGTGTTCTCCCCATTAATGCAAAGATTGTGATATGTGAGATTATTATAGTCACTCATGTTTGCTACGGCTCATACTAAAAATGAGGGCTGCGAACAAACCCCAAGTATAACTTTTTGACTATTTTTCAAATAAATGATTGATTTCCTGTGTCATAAATCAATGAACTTATGCTTAAAAACAATAAAAAAAGTTTTTTTAAAAAAAGGTCACTCCAGATAAAAAAAATTGGAACAAATATAACAAACTTTATAAGAAGCACTTCCTAAAACTTTCTAGGACTTTTTTTAGAACAAGTTATAGCTCTAGTATGCTACTCTCTAAAAAATGCTGGGTTAAAAACAACCCAAGTTGGGTTGAAAATGGACAAACCCACCGAATGGACTGTTTTAACCCAGCGAATGGACTGTTTTAACCCAGTGATTGGGCTGTTTTAACCCAGTAAATGGATTGTTTTAACCCACCGAATGGACTGTTTTAACCCAGCAACTGGGTTGTTTTAACCCAGTGAATTTGTTGTTTTAACCCAGTGAATGGATTGTTTTAACCCACCGAATGGACTGTTTTAACCCAGCAACTGGGTTGTTTTAACCCAGTGAATTTGTTGTTTTAACCCAGTGAATGGATTGTTTTAACCCAGCGAATGGACTTTTAACCCACCGAATGGACTGTTTTAACCCAGCAACTGGGTTGTTTTAACCCAGCGAATGGATTGTTTTAACCCAGCGAATGGACTGTTTTAACCCAGCGATTGGGCTATTTTAACCCAGTGAATGGATTGTTTTAACCCAGCGAATGGACTGTTTTAACCCAGTGATTGGGCTATTTTAACCCAGCGAATGGACTGTTTTAACCCAGTGAATGGATTGTTTTAACCCAGCAAATGGGCTATAAATATTTGCCTAACCTGCTGGGTAGTTTCATTTAACTCAACTATTGTATAAACATTACTGTATTTTTTGCTTAAAATGAAACCAAAATATGTTTTAAATTAACATTTATTAATGTGTTTAATAAATGAACATTTATTAATAAGTTTAATGAATAATAATTCAACAATAAACATTTATTAAATTATAAATAATAAATGTTCACCTTTTGATTATTATTGTTGCCTCTAATAATTATGTGTCTGATTTTTAATTTCCAACATATTTTGTGTTTATTTTAAGGCAGCCATACAGTAATTTTTAAACAATAGTTGGGTTAAATAAAACTGCCCAGCACGTTGGGCAAACATTTAACCCAACCGCTGGGTTAAAACAACCCATTCGCTGGGTTTGTCTATTTTCAATCTATTTTGGGTTGTTTTTAACCCAGCATTTTTTTAGAGTGTACCTAGCAACCACCCACAACACCACAGCAACATGATAAAACCACTCAAAACACATTAGCAACCACTAAGCAATGCCCTGACAACTTCCCACACCACCCTAGAAACAGAACTTTCTTTATTTTTTATATTAATATTATTTTAATGGCAAAGTTGTTACCTTTAATCTTTGTTTTTACAGTAGTGGTATCATTATTGTATTGTGTTACTATATTTTTAATGGGATAAATCATCATTTAAATAAAATAAATAGAAAATAAATATATAAATAGTACTTAAATTACATTTTTAACCATGATTTATTTGCATTTTTAAAGTTTATTTTATGTGTTTGTTTGTTGGTTAGTTAGTGTTTGGTTGGTTATAATAAAGATAATAAAGATAATAAAGCTTATGTAAATAAATAGTAAATAAATTACGTACTTAAACTTAATCTTTATATATTTACTTATTTGCAATTTTTTTTAAGTTTAATTTATGTGTTTGTTAGTTGGTTAGTTAGTTTTTGGTTGGCTGCCAAACTGTCAGATCTCATTTACTGTACCATCAAAAGTCTAATCTCTTTACAAATCAGCTTATTTAAAGCAAGCATTCCAACTTTTGTTTTTTATAATGCCAAGTTTAACTACTTTTGTCTCCTTCAAAAATGATTTTGAAGATGGTGGGTTTGCCAATAAACACTACAGAATGGCAGAATGTTCCAAACTTCAGGCTGTGTTAGAGGCAGGTTAGGGGTCTTTTGTCCTGCAAATCCACCATTGAGGGTGAAAATCTTGGAGCTTTTGAAATGGAAACACACGGCTTGACGTGATGTGTCACAGACAGTGGGGGGAAACACTGTGATCCAGAATGTTAAGCTTGTACATGCCCGCTAAAGGTTAACACCTCATCTTGCTGTCTATGTTGACTTTCTAGGAAGTTTTTTTTTTAACCAGAGAGAATTCTATCGAAATCAACTCTCCTACAGTATGTGAGATGGCAGAAGCTGGGAAAACACCTTTGAAAATAACTTCCTGTCTTTTGAAATGGAGATTACAATTTCCCCAATGATGGACTTTGAGAAATGAAAACTATGTGAACAAACAGAAATTCTCTGCCTGTACAAGAAAGCAATTAAACAGGATGTGCTGCTTAGTCTGCTGGTCAGTCTCAGGCAGGAGGGAAATACAACTAATAATAATGAAGTAAAATATAAATAAAAATATAACAAAAAATAATAATTAAAAAAAAGGCAAATAACTTGAACATGAGCAGGTTCCTGAAGGTAACTGGAAAGTTTTATTTTGCTTTCAGTTCCTTTTTTTTTTTTTAAGTATTATGATGTATGTGTAATATATAAAGTGGATGACTCTTCTAGCAGAATATATGTGCTGCTTGGTGAGTTTTTCAGCTACATTATAAACTTTATTCATTTTAATGATATAATGCTGAATAATATCCACTATAGTTCAAGTTAAAATTAAGATATTGCTGGTTTGGTGTTGATAAAGGAGTAGTAGAGCCTTACTGATGGAGCTTTAAGTAAAAAAAAAAAAAAAGTTGGAAAACACTGTGAAATCTGGTTCCTGGAGCAAAACCAGGCAAGTGGTGCTCACTGCAGAACCAAATGACGTCCAACTCCACCTTGAATGTAACAAGTGTGCCACACAAGTCCTAAAAAGTGAAGCCAAAACGTTTCGATCGCCCCCAGGTGGCTGGCCCCAGTATAGGTCATAAACCCCGCCCACTGTAGGGTACGTGAAACAAACTAAACGATCAAATGACACTTCAAATAATTTTTTTCCAAAGATGGTTTCTGTCATTTTAGGTAGTTTTTATCACGCTGATGTAAGTTTAAGTGTTCGTTTTTTTAAAATAAATTTGGTTTTAGTTAGTTATTTGATGCTATAAAAACGCGAGTGTGACGTCATGTTTGACAACTGAGATTGACAGCTTCTCTGAAGCTCCAACGGACTTTTTTCGGGATTTTCGGGAGGAGATTGGAGCTTTAACTTTAATTCCTATATTTCCATAGCTGTGTATTTTACACCAACATAACCGATTCTGCGGGAGTGTGGGCGGGATCTTGATACCGCGCCTCCACATCTCGCTCACTACTGCGCAGACTCGGGTCCAGAGTTCACTACTGCGCAGACTCAGGTCCCAAATCAGCGCAAGATGTCAGCACCATATTGGGACATTGGTGGCTTCACTTTTCTACAGTGGAAGAGAGTGAAGATGCGTCATCCATCTTTTTTTACAGTCTATAGCAGGGGTGTCCAAACTCGGTCCTGGAGGGCCACTGTCCTGCAAAGTTTAGCTCCAACTTGCCTCAACACACCTGACTGGACGTTTCTTGTATGCCTAGTAGACCTTGATTAGCTGGTTCAGGTGTGTGTAATTGGGGTTGAAGCTAAACTCCCTCCAGGAGCAGGATTGGACACCCCTGGTCTATAGGATGTAATGGGTGGAGTTTGACCTAATCCAACTCCACCTATGTGGACCTAATGGGTGGAGTTATATTTAGCAATAGGATTATGGGTGGGGTTAGGGTGTGGTTGGACCGTCTAGCTACACCAATCACATCCAGCAAGGGAGAGTTATAGATGTCAAGCTCCACCCACTGGCTCTGCTGTGATCAGCCTCTCATAATAGGGGAGAACTACTGGTCAGTGTGATTTTGCCAAGACATGTTACTGGATAAATAGCTATATTTTTTTTTGGATCCTGGAACAACATTCCTGTCCAAAAATGTAGTCCTAACCCTATCCCTTAACCTCATAACCTATCCCTAAAATCAAAGGGAAATGACAGGTGAATAACACCTAACCCTTGTTGTAAGCCTAAACTTGACATAAACTGTAAACCTGTCTCTTAAATCTTATTAGTTGATTGAAATGTTGTTCCAGGATCAACAAAGATGTTGTGGTGAAGATGTGGTGAAATCACATTCACTGAGAAGGTCTAGTGTAGAGACACCTTGTGGTAGAGCAAGGAACTGTAGCAAAGACTGTTTTGATGATGTAACTATTCATGAAATAAAATGTGTTGATGAAGAGGAACATTATATATATATATATATTTATATAATCACTCTCACCATGTTCCTCCAAACATGTATATGACTACCTTTCATACAAGTTTCAAAAGATATTTTTGTGTGAGCTATTTCTTAAAGGGTCACCAGGCCCCAGCCTCATTTGTTTCAGGTTTGCGTGAGCGTCTCGGAGATATCACATCTCTCTAAGAGAAGCGTTCATGACAGTTATGAGAGCAGTCATGGGTCTGCAGTACAATGGCAGCACTGTTCACCCTCCCAGAGCAAACCCTCTGTCAGCACACCACACCAGCTCTCTTTAATATACAAATACTTGAAGGTACCACACCTAATAAATCCTCCTCAAGCACTGCAACAACTAGATCATTGTAACTCTATGGCTAACATAGCTAAGTTTTCTTCCCAAGATTGTGTGTGTGTGTGTGTGTGTGTGTGTGGTCCTGGTAAACGAATGCAATCTCACAGCAATTCGTACGGATTTTACGAGGTGGTTTCTTATGAATTCGTATGACTTCACTCGTACGTTTTCGTATGATTGGTCTAGACCCCAGTGATGGGTAGTTTAGGGGCGGGGTTAGGGGTGGTCCTTCCTGGTGATGCTTTTTGAAAAATCATACAAATTGTACAAAAGTGCATAAATTCATACGAATTAGCCACCTCGTAAAAGGACCAAATGTCCCCACAAAGAAAGTAATGCAAGTAATTTTTGACCTTGTGAGGACATTTTTTGGTCCCCATGAAGGAAACTGTTTACAAATCATACTAAATGATGTTTTTTGAAAATGTAAAAATGCAGAAAGTTATCTGTGAGGGTTGTGTTTAGGGTTATTGGATAGAATATACAGTTTGTACAGCATAAAAACAATTATGTCTCTGGAAAACCATGAAAATCCTACATGTGTGTGTGTGTTGTAACACTTTACAACAAGGTTTATTTGTTACTACTAAACTACATTAATTAACATGAAATATTGTGCAATACTTCTACAGCATTTATTATTAGTTAATGTTAATTTCAGCATTTACTAATACTATTTTCAAAGTTCAAACGTGATGAAAGGTGACAGAAAGACATTTATACAAAAGACTACAAAAAAGATATGTATTTCAAATAAATGCTGTTCTTTTGAACTTTCTATTCATCAAAGAATCCTGAAAAAAATGTATCATGGTTTCCACAAAAATATTAAGCAGCATAATTGTTTTTAACATTGTAAATAATAATAAATGTTTCTTGAGCAGCAAATCATTATATTAGAATGATTTCTGAAGGATCATGTGACACTGAAGACTGGAGTAATGATGCTGAAAATTCAGCTTTGATCACAAGAATTATTATATATTATTAATATATTAAAACAGTTATTTTAAATTGTAATAATATTTTACAATATTAGTTTAGTTAGTAAATGCAGCTTTGGTGAGCATTAGAGACTTCTTTCAGAAACATTTGAAGTGTATAAATGTGCATAAATATACAGATACTTTGTCTTTGATAAAACAGAGCATTTTGAAAGAATAATTATATTGGAAGAATTAAGAGTGGGGTTATCTTTCTCCAATAATATGGCCTGGGAACGTCTTGGCCCCCTGAGGGTCTAGGAATCTGATCCATACTCTAATCTCTCTCTATCGGCTGTGACACACATTAGTGCTGACAGGGGTCCTCCCAGCCGCCACCTCCCCCGGCCCATGATCCCACACACAGCTGGGACAGTGCGCCTGCGTGGGAAAAGACAAGCATGCAGCAGCACACTGCACTCACAATAAGTGCTGAGAATGCCATGCATCTTTTGTCACATGTTAACTGTTTTCCAAATTTTTGTTGCTCTGTAGGCGGTCCTCACAGACTGCCAAAGCTCTCTAGGGAAATATCAGACTTCATAAAGTAAACTATTAAGAAATTAGCTGTAGCCCAAATCATAATTTATCATGAGCGGGTGGTGACTTGAGCCAGTAAACAAGCACCTAGCAACCACCCTAGAAACCACATATCATTTGCATAGCAACACCCTGGCAACCACCCACAACAAGTGGCGGCAAGTTTTACACCTGCAAAAAAAAAAAAAAAAAAAGGTTTCTTCCTCTGTATTTTTGTTGTGTTTTTCAGTACAAAGATCTAAAGTCTAGTCTTGTTTTCTGAAAAAAAGATTGAAATTAAGTGACTTTACACTTCATTCAAGAACATATGTCTGCCAGTGGTATAAGAAAAACTGGTTTTCCCTTTAAATTAAGTTTATTTTTCTTACTCAATTGGTAGATATTTTTTCTTGTTTAAGCACAGTCATTTAATTTTGATAAATTCTTCAGGACTTGTTATCTTACATAATTTTGCCACTCAAGTAATTGCATCTTGATTTAAGAATGTTTAGATATTTGTACTGGAAAACATGACAAAACTGAGGAAGATGTGGTTTTTTTTTTTTTTTTTTTTTTTTTTTTGCCGTGCACCACTCACATTTTTTTAGAAAATGTAAAAAATATTTTTTTTATACATATTCCTTCATTGTTTTAAATACAGAATGAGTCATTTTACAGAAGAGAGAAATGATTCTTTTATTTTTATAAATCGGTTAAATAGACATAAATGCAACAAAGGAGAAAGATTCATAGATATAGTCTGAATTCTGAATTAGGCCCATACTCTTTACAAATGTAGAGAAAATTAGGAAGAAAATCATAAAACATGTGACAGCAGCAGAGAGTTGGATGTACATTGTATATTGCATAATTGTATAACATAATTATATAATGTTCTAATAGCAAGTGATGTGTTCAGAAAATAAGAAATAACAAAAAAACATGAAAGAACATGTAAATAGATTAATTTCCTTTTAGTCTCCCCTGGTCAGAACTGGACGGCCAAGCAAAAAAAAAAAAAAAAAAAAAAAAGACAATAATTGAAATGTTATTATAATCTGTTAGGTATTTAAAGTGGAAATGACAATATATGTATATATATATATTTTTTTTTTTTTTTTACAAAACTGGGTCGAACAAAAATAACCAATATATGTTGTTCAAATGTTGAGATTTATATAAGGTTTAAATAAATAATTTTGATTTGTATGGAACTACTAGGGCCCTGTCCCAAATGGCACCCTACTCGCGGTCTTCCTAGGAGTCTGCACTTTCGTGATGTTACGCCGCTTTGACTGTCAGGTAAAAGTCTACTGTAAAGCTCGCTTCAGTGCGCATTGAGGGTGCATATCGACCGCAAAGGGGGCGCTGGCGAGCACCCTTCTGAAACCTAAAATGACAAATGGGACGACACCTTACAGTCCGTTGGACTTAAAGGATACGTGCACGCCTCCAAGTGTGTCTGACTGCATCCTGCAGTACTGCAAACCACGCCCCCTACTACAAATTATGCCCCCTACTACAAATCATGCCCCCTACTACAAATTACGCCCCCTACTACAAATCATGCCCCCTACTACAAATTATGCCCCCTACTACAAATCATGCCCCCTACTACAAATTACGCCCCTACTACAAATCACGCCCCCTCCCTACTACAAATAACGCCCCCTACTACAAATCACGCCCCCTACTACAAATCATGCCCCCTACTACAAATCACACCCCCTACTACAAATCATGCCCCTACTACAAATCACGCCCCCTACTACAAATCACACCCCCTACTACAAATCATGCCCCTACTACAAATCACGCCCCCTACTACAAATCACACCCCCACTACAAATCACGCCCCCTACTACAAATCACGCCCCCTCCCTACTATAAATTACGCCCCTACAATGAAACAGCCAATTAGCACCTCCCTCTAGAATCATCACTAGTACCGCTCTTCTTCTACTTTCCTTGCTTTTTAAGCTTCACTATCGCCACCTAGTGATAAGCGTACAGATCATATTACATTGATCAGCAGAAGTCAAGTCATCCTGTTTGTTTTTCCTCAGTTTTAAAAGTATTTTAATTATGAAACTCTACAGTAAATTTTAATTTTATTGAAGGTGTAGGGTTTAGGTTTGAGGGTAGATTTTAAGCTATAATTACCATAGGTCTGTATTTGATTATATTATTTCGTTTTACTAATAGCTGTTATTTCATACTTGAAGGGATAGTTCACCCAAAAATGAAAATTCTGTCATCATTTTCTCACCCTCAAGTTGTTCCAAACCTGTATGAGTTTCTTTCTTCTGTTGAACACAAAGGAAGATATTTTGAAAAATGTTTGAGACCAAACAATTGATGGACCCATTGACTTCCATAGTATGGGAAAAAAAAATATTATGGAAGTCAATGGTATACTATGGAAGCCAAAACTGTTTGGTTACCGACATTCTTCAAAATATCTTCTTTTGTGTTCAGCAGAAGAAAGAAACTCATACAGGTTTGGAACAACTTGAGTGTGAGAAAATGATGACAGAATTTTCATTTTTGGGTGAAACTATCCCTTTAAGTAATATTCGAGAGCAATATAATTTAGCCTTACAAACATGTCATACATAAACATAAAATAAATATACTTGAAAAGATTGTTTTAGTCAAAGACCTTCACGCTTGTTTCTTTGTGGGAGGCGTAACTTGTAGGGCATGGTTTGTAGTATTGCGGGACGCAGACAGACCCTTCTCCACACGGCAGCCATTTTAAGTCCACTAGACCATAAGTGCATATGAAGTGTGCCATTTGGGACAGGGCCTAAAACGATTCAGAAGTTTTGCATTTTAATTTAATTGCAGTTTCAGTGAGAACGCCGATTGAATTAAGCAGACGATGGGTCATTGTTTTTACAACCAGATAGTGTATGATTACATAAATAAATACTTTACATGCGCAAACTCGCATGATATTTACTTTGTCCCGGTGAAAAGGCATCTTAACGTGATGCGACCGTTTTAATGCGCAATGCAACGTAAGATGAGTAGTGTTAGTTAACATTTTTTACATACCGTTACATTTTAACATGCACAGAAAATAAAGAAAAGGGAGTTTATATTAGATGGGATTACATTTTCACCTTCACTTTTCCATCTTATGACATCACTTAACTCTGACACATTTCTCTGTGGGAAAACAATAGACGTTCCTCCCTCCTGTCAAAAACACACGTAGCACTTGCTTAACAGGGAATCGTTGCACTTACTTCCGCTCTCTTTAAATGCATGGGGGTTCAGCCATGATTCATGGCATGGTTTCAGATTTAGAGTCAACCTCATAACCAAATAAACGAAACTGAGGGTGATTTATATGTAGGCCTATGCATATGCACAATCGTTTTGGCAAAGATGAGCGATCAAAACAAAGGTGGGGCTTTATTTGGACTTCTCGGGTGCCACAGGGTCCGTTTGCACTCCGGCATCAGAATGGCGTTTTTGGCCCTGTGAGACACACCAACGCATAACGCAACATTAGTGATCCTAACTTAGCAAGGAAGTGTTTGTTTTTCACTGCTCGTCCGTAATGGTGCCTGAAGCAAAATCCCTCATAACCTGTCTGACAACTGCTGTTTTTTTTTTTTTTATCAAATTATCAACAGTGGATCTTGCTCCAACATGTCCCTTTTAGTTATAGTCAATGGTGAATTTGTACGCTTTATTATGCTGTGATAATTTAGTTGTCATCATACTTCTGTCCGAGATAATTGAGACTGCCTATAACTGTGGACAAATTATATTTATATTATAAACACAAATTTATTTTAATTTATGAAGAAGCTAAAAAAACAAATATTGCAACAAAGATTAGAATAACACCTTTAGATTATGAGATTTCATGCAATATTATTAGATTTCATGCAATAATAAAATATCATATGCATATATTTTGTTCCTAATTTAATCTAATGATATTTAAAAATCATTTTAAATATTTTAATTAGCATTTATTAAAGCGCAATACAAATAAGAGTTCATATTTACGTGGAATTGATTAATCTAGATGTTGGTAATTGAGGCCATCTAGTGGTCATACACTGTTGATTCTTGTATCATGTTCATCAACTTGAAGATCATGTTTGAAGATTAACAGCCAGCAAACAATACCAAAATAATCAGGATGGTTAGACGTCGGACAGAATTACAAACAGCATTTAACTGGCAAACTACATGCAACTGAACAGGTAAACTACATAGACACGTTTGTCCTCGGTCAACTCACTAGCCCTCGATTATCTCTGGATTTTTACTTAACCAGGTTTTTGAAGAACAGCTGGAGGGAATTCCTCTTCTCCAGCTTTCGTGGCATGTTGGGCGAGGCGTCTGTGCTTCCGACTGATTTGTTGTCCGGGGCCGTTTGTGGTGCTGGGGCGGCCGGTTTTGGCTCCTCTTTGGCCTTCACGGCTGGAGCGGCTTCTGCCACAGGAGGTGGAGCTGGTGACTCCTTCTTGGGCTCTGGTGCCTTGTGTTGATATAAATGAACGTGGTTAATGAGATGAATTTTGAAGTTTTGTGCACATTATAATTTATATTTTGTACACTGTTCAAAAGTTTGGGGTCAGTATTTTTTGAAAGAAATTTCATTCAGCAAGGTCACAGTTAAACTGATCAGTAAAGACATTTATAATGTGACAAATGATTTCTGTTTTAAGTAAATGCTGTTCTTTTGTATTTTAAATTCATCAAAGAATCCTAAAAAAAGTGTATGATGGTTTCCACAAAAATATGAAGCAGCAGTGTTTTCGACATTGATAATAAGAAATGAGTAACACTTTACAGTAAGGTCCCATTAGTTAACATGCATTAACTAATATTAACTAACAATGAGCAATACATTTTGTTACAGTATTTATTAATCTTTATTATTGTTAGTTAATACAAATGCAACGGTTCATTGTTAGTTCATGTCAGCTCAGGTACATTAAATGATATTAACAAATACAACTTTTGATTTTAATAATGTATTAGTAAATGTTGAAATTAACATTATCTAAGATTAATAAATGCTTTAGAAGTATTTTTCAGCGTTAGTTCATGTTAACTAATGTAGCTAACTAATGTTAACAAATGAAACCTTGTAAAGTGTCACCAAGAAATGTTTCTTGAGCACCAAATCAGAATGATTTAAGTTATTTTAAATTGTAATATTTCACAATATTACTGTTTTTGCTGTATTTCTGATCAAATGAATGCAGTTTTGATGAGAATAAGAGGCTTCTTTCAAAAACATAAAAAATCTTACCACCCCCAAGCATTTATTAATAAACGTATTTTATATATTATAAAAATATATAATATGTAATATTCTACTAAATATAAAATATTACATATATTATAAAAACTAAATTTTCAATCATGTAATTATTTATATATAATATTTAATACTTAAATATACTTAATATTATGGAAGCTTGTTTCCGCCATGAAATATTAAATAATAAAGGTGTAATAAAAGTACAATTCTGACTTTTTTCTCACAATTGTCAGTTTATATCTCACAATTCTGACTTTTTTTCTTAGAATTGCGAGATATAAAGTCATAATTGTGAGTTACAAAGTCATAATTGTGAGTTATAAGGTCATAATTGTGAGTTATAAAGTCATAATTGTGAGTTATAAGGTCATAATTGTGAGTTATAAAGTCATAATTGTGAGATATAAAGTCAGAATTGTGAGTTATAAAGTCAGAATTGCGAGTTATAAAGTCAGAATTGTGAGATATAAACTTGCAATTGCGTGTTTGGAAAGTTGTGAGGAAAAAAAGACTGACGTTTTTTCTCAGAATTGCAAGTTTATATCTGACAATTCTGACTTTATAACTCGCAATTGCATGTTATAAAGTCAGAATTGCGAGATAAAAAGTCGCAATTACCTTTTTTATTTGGTGGCGGAAACAAGCATCCATATAACATATATATATATATATATAATATGAATTATATTAAAAAATAAAACATTATTATTAATATATTAAGTAAGTAAAAAAAAAGCAAATAAGTGCAATACAAAAAATTGTCACAATATATCATAGTGATCAAATAAATCAACCCACGGACAACCAATTCTTTCCAAATCTATATCTCAAATACACTGTCACTGAAAGAAAGAAAGAAAGAAAGAAAGAAAGAAAGAAACATATGGGACTAAAGGATTTTAGTTGAAATGAATTACTGAGAAAACAGTCCATACAGGCTATATAACATTGCTGAAATATTAACTCGATTAATAACTGTGCCACTAAAGGCCTGTTCACACCAAGGATGATAATTATAACGATAACAATAAAGATTTAGTTCTAAAAATCGTTCTAAATATAAAAGAATAGCAGAGTCCACATCACAAGTATGACGAGAAACGATATTGTTGAAATCACTTTCAGAACAATTTTTTCCAGCTGATGAATGATGAAAACATTGACAGCCAATCAGAATCCTTTAAAGAGCTCAAACATTTAAAGTGGCAGATGACAAACTGCAGTGCGCGTTTAGAATAAACAGAACGATATCGTCCACTGGTGTGGACGCTAATATAGTTATCATCATAGTTAATGTTCTTGGTGTGAATGGTCTTTATATATGCGTTTTTCACTCTGCAAAAATCGATTAAATGTGCTAGGGAACATATACAGACAGCACAAACACATGTCAGATGTAAGGTTGAGCAGGGCAACAAAATCAATCAGTTTGGTTAATGCAAGAATGGCCACCGTATAGTGCCATTTACCGATCGAGCAGACATGAGGGAGATGCTGGCGGCAGCGCTGGACGTGGCTGCCTGGATCCTAGTGCTCACTTGGCCTAGCAGTACCTCAAATTCACACAAACCTGTTATTGCATGCAGTGCTCGAATGTAGAAACACAATCTGAAACACTCACACATGCACCTGGACTTTAATTATTCTGAGGTTTACCTTGGGTTTGAACATGTTTCCAAAAGTCGATTTTTTCTCTAGTTTCTTTTCTTCTGGTTTTGGCGCTGGAGGTTCTTCAGGTTTGGCAGCGGCCTCAAGGGTGCTGCTCTTAGATGCGTCTACCTGGTGTGTCAGAGAAAGAGCAGAAAAAGATTATTTTTATAACAGTAAATGAAAAAACAGTGTGAGGATTTAAGAAGGAGGTCAAATGATTGTGAATCATCAGTGAAGAGGTTAAAACAGATAACATCTAACTTAACTACTGCATTTTGATGTGTACGTCTGAGCCTCTTTTTCTTGTGGCACTTTCCAAAATGAGGGTATAAAATAGTGATTTTTTTTTTTTTTTTTAATTATATATATATATATATATATATATATATATATATATATATATAAATGTGTCCAGACATGTCCTAAGTTTAGTTTTGTTAACATGGTTGCAGACTTCATTTAAAATATTTAAAAAAAAAAAAAAAAAAAAAAAAAAATTTATATATAAATATTTGTGTGTGTGAAACTATTAAAATAATCTAAATATTTACACAAATTAAACTTCGATCAAATTTTGTAAATGTATGTATGAGTAAATGTATCCAGTCATAATAAAATATTAATTAAATATAATATAATTTAAATTAGATTATATATATATATATATTTCCTAAAACAACTAAAAAAATAAATGAAATAAATAAATAAATATATAAGTAATATTTTATTATGACTGGATACATTTACTCATACATACAATGAAACTGTACAATATTATTTAATTTTTCATGCTTATTTAAATTATTTTGGAAAATTTAATTGACAAAATTCAGAGTAAATGTAACCAGTCATAATAAATTATAAATTAAATATAAATATAATATAACCTAAATATATATTAATATATTAAATAATATTGAAGTTTCATAAAAAAAAATATATATATACATATGTTACCTAAATAAAAATCCTAAAATTACTCACGAATCAATATTTCAAGATTCGAATGTTGGTTTATAGTTATTGATAAACTTATATTTCCCATAAGCTAAAGAAATATCTATCTATCTATCTATCTATCTATCTATCTATCTATCTATCTATCTATCTATCTATCTAAGATCGAAATTTAATTTGTGTAAAATGTAGATTATTTTAATAGTTTCTGTCAAAGCTGTGCCCCTTTTCATTGTAAAATTTGGATACATGTTAACATAAAAATCACCATTCTATGTTCAATAATACTTCATCTAACATGTCTTCTCTCTCAGAAGAACACAGTAGTAAAGCGACACTGTTTTATACCCCGTTTATAGTGCAAAGTATGTAAATGTAAGTGCGTAAATAGTAAATGAATGATTTTATTTAGGAAGACAGTCCCACCACCGTGCCGTGCACAAAGAGACAATCGATCAGCTAAATATATTTACCTGTACCTCAACCGGCTTTTTCTCTTCAACCACAACAGGCTGCAGGCAAGCAAATATTGGCATTAATTTTACAGTAATCTACAATTCCCATGGCACTTTACACGGCCCGTTTATTCTAGCAAGGACAAATACTGAGTCACTGGTTACACAAAGCCTTTACATGAGCCTCGAGTCGCTGAATAAATCTGATGTAAGTATGAAGTGGAGGAATGGAGAGCAGTGGAACCCAAAGCACATGGTTTAGTTGGCCGACTGTTGTGACATGAGGTAATGGCTGCTGTCAACATGATGTCACCATAATGGACGTTCAGTGACTCATTCATTATTTTCAATGAGTTTTCCGCTAATTGAATGGCATAATGTATTATGCCTATGTGTGAAAACATTGCAAACACATTTTATACCTCATAATATATTATATATTATAGCTCTCTCACACAAAGGGCAAAATAATAGTAGCTCCTTGGATTAATTTGCATGTCTGGAGTTATGATTAACAAATGGGGTCAGTTCTGTTAATATCAGAATAGCCTATGCTTGTTATCATTTACCACTCTTGATGTCTTAGCACTGGCTCCACTGGTTGTCGCCGCCTGAACTTTTGACACCACCTTGCCTAGCAACACCTCAAATTCACATTACTGTTATGGTGTGCCACATACACTATATATATATATATAAGTATAAGAGTCTAAGTCTCACCCCTCAGCCAAAAAGAGAAAGGCTTTATTTATGTGGTTTATTGTAACCTACATGTATTCCTGCCAGGTCTGGGCTTACCTTTGGACGGAAGAGTTTGCCGAATGAACTGTCTTTAGTTTTGGTCTTGGCAGAGCCCTCTGCTTTTGTTGCAGCTGCTGCCACTGCTTTTGTTGCAGATGTTTCCTCTTTCTTTACCGCCGGCTCTGCTTTACTTTCCATCTTAGGTGGCGCTGGGGGAGGTGGAGGAGGGGCCTTGGGTGCTTCCTGTACCTGATTAAAAGAGTGCAGTTGGTTTTATTTAAAGCACAGAACAGCAGATGGTATACATTTCTATCCATCCATTCATCCATCTATCTATGAATATTATATATATATTTATTTTTTCTTATATATATATATATATATATAATTTTTTTATGCTTTTTTATTTATTTATTATTTTTTTTACATGAAGTTTGCAACCCCGATAACAACATTTAGGATGTCCGGATACATTTACTCTGAACTGAGTCATTTAATTATTTTCCAAAATAATTTAAATAAGCATGAAAAATTATATACAATTTTGCAATTCCATTTTTTTTTTTAAATATTTAAAAACAAAAATCTAGAATGAGTAACAGAATTGCAGCCTAAATGACTGAAAGTAGTTATAGACCAAATGTTGGTTTATAGTTATTAGCTGATAAACTTATTTCCCCATAAACTATATATATAAAATCATAACATTGTAAAAGGGCGAAATATATATATATATATATATATATATATATATATATATATATATATATATATACACACACATACAGTCAAACCAAAAATTATTCAGACATTTTTGATATTTTTGATATATTTTTACTAGTGGGTGCAGGACACTATAGTTCATTTATGTAAGTGAGGATAGCAAAATACAGTAAACTGTGACATATTATACCCAAAAAATCTTCATACAGTGGACTACCAGTAAAATTGATAAAAATTTGGAACCAAAAATTATTCAGACACTTTGACCTAACCATGTTTTGCTTAAGTGTTATCTGACATAATTAAGATTATTTTTTCTGACACAGTTTAAAACTGAGATCTTGTCATATTTTATTACCATTTTTTAAACTATATTGAATCAACTGTAATAATGAATGAAATGTTCAAGGTGTCTGAATAAATTTTGGTTTGACTGTATATATATTTATATATATATATATATATATATATATATATATATATATTATTTACATTCATATATATTAAAATGCCTATAATATTAAATGGCTCACATTTGTTGACGGTGCTGGTGGGGTCTCTTTCTGTGACTGAGGAACAAACATTAGGACAATAAATATCAAACATCATCTGCATTAATCATACATAATTTTTTGCAAAGTAATCTTAAGTTTGATTACTAATATTGATTATAAAATATACTAATACTAATATTGAATATATACATTTTATTTATTTATTTATTTATTTATTCATCATGTTTTATTTATACATAAATAAATAAATAAATAAATAAATAAATAAATAAATAAACCAAGCAAGCAAGAGTGCCGCAGGGCTGAAGACCAATGAAAAAAAGGTCTGATAAACAGAATTTAGGGTGTCACTTTAAAAATGCTCAGCTCTATAATAATAACTGAAAACAATCCTGAAAACCTTAAACAGTATACTGATACTGTAGATTGCCAGATTGGAACAACAACTACATAAATAAGTGAATATTTATATAAAATTTAAGTTAAAAAAAGAAATATATATATGCATATTATATTATAATATTAGTAATAAAACTGCAATTTTAATAATTATAATATAATATAATATAATATAATATAATATAATATAATATAATATAATATAATAATCTCATGAATATGAATGAGTAGTGTTGTGCCAGTCAAGGTTTTATTACCTGTTCTTTTGAAGCATCAGGAGTGGCTTTGGCTTCTTTGCTTGTTTTGGTCGGAGTGACCTTCGCATGCAGAAAAGAGAATGGAGACAAGTTAACATTAGAGTGACTGTGGAAAAGCGTCAGAGTGGCATGTTTAAGCATATATTGCTCCTTCAGGTACTCCATGTCGGAAAGCCGGGCCTGCTCATCTGCATGGAGATGAAGATTGAGATATCAAAAATGTATCTTTTGTGAGGATAATGCCTGTCTGTCAAACCCCAGACGCAGTTTAGACGGGCTCGCTTTGCCACGGGCACACAAAGAGCTCCCTGGCAGGGACTGTTCTGAACATGTTTCTCATATTGAGTCAGCCTTTGTCCTCTGGAGATGGCGTAGGCCTACCCGTGCTTTATCACAGCACATCACAACTCCAAACGCACAGGCCTCCCTTGTGAGCTCACATTATGCAGCAAACAAAAGGCTGCCACAGTCTGACATGTCCAAAGACTTGATTTAGCAGAGTGCCAAGGATAGTTTAACAGATTAAAGATGCAGTGTAACAAATACCACAATGATGGAGTAAAAATGCATCATTGTGGTCTGGTACAGCAAGTCTAGATTGTTGTATAGGGGTCAGTTATACAGAAATACACACCTTCCTGCTATTCTCTCTTTAAGTTATATATTAAATAAACACTGCACATTCAGTAATATTTCCTTAAAAAATATTTTCATTAGGGATGCATGATATATCGGCCACCATATCGGTATCGGCTGATATATGTTCATTTTTAATGTTATTGTTATCGATAAGAAAATTTGTCCGATATATTAAAGCTGATAAATAACGGATTATTTCCGTCAGCTGAGACACTTCAGATGCACACTGTCTGCCATTATGGTTTTGAATTGCTTGAAATATGATTTAAAATCACTTCAAAAAGGAAAATACAGTTAAGTGCAACATACAGCGCAAGTCTGTCATATAGGCTACATAATATTATAATGAGAACATTATAATTGTGTGCTTGGGACATGGATTTTAATGGTGAGACTTTTCCTTTTGTAATCAGGCTCTCAAAAATTATAAAAAAAAAAAATGTATTTAGATTTATCGGTTAATATATCGGTTATCGGCTTTCAAATATAAAGAATTATCGGTTATCGGTATTGGACAAAATCTTAATATCGGTGCATCCCTAATTTTCATAGCTTAATTGAGAGAACAATGCACTTGAAACACCAAGGTCATGAGTTCAATTCCCTATAAAAAAAATCTCTGCACTGAAACGACCCATCTGTCGAATGCATAAATGTAAATGCCATTTTAAAGAAACTTAGAAAGTTTAAATGGTTAAATTATGAGCAAAATAATTAAATTTGTACTTACAAATGTTTTGAAAAAGTTCATAACTGACTTTTCTGCTGCTTTAATGTCCTCTGGCGGGTTATTTTCTTCTGTGACTTCCACAGGACTGGGTTCGAGAGCTTCACTCTCCGGCTCCGGCTCAGGCTCAGGCTCAGGCTCTGTGCTGGTCTTTATGTCCACTGGATCCTATAGACAATTCCAGAGAATTAGCCCTTGGAAATGTGTTACAACCCTTACAGCTGATGTGCAATAGATGCATTGAAATAGGGGCACAATTCCATCCATGCCTCTGCCTACTCGAGCCAGCAGCAACAATCATCCTATTATTAACGCCTGTTTCCCCCCCTCACTCATTGATATTCAGCAATGTGCTGGACTTAAAGTCTGCGTGTGCTTTATCTTACAGTAAAATGTGTCATATTTATATTATAGTATGTGTTTGGCTTGTTATATTTTACTGGCAATCACTTTTAGAGAACTTAATGTTGAGCATATCACAGATATAACTGTGATATGAGTGCTGATGACTGCTGTACAGTTACAGTAGCTCTTCATTAGCTACTAGATGTTATTTGCATTTCATGCAAATGGAAAACACAAGAAAAAAGACAAAACACTTATTATATCTGAGACAGTTACACTACTGGTCAAAAGTTTGGAATAATTACACTCTAGAAAATGCTGGGTTAAAAACAACCCAAGTTGTGCTGAAAATGGACAAACCCAGTGATTGGGTTGTTTTAACCCAGCGGTTGGGTTAAATGTTTGCCCAACCTGCTGGGTAGTTTTATTTAACTCAACTATTGTTTAAAAATAACTGTACTGCTTGCTTAAAATGAACCCAAAATATGTTGGAAATTAACATTTATTAATATGATTAATAATTGAAGTTTAATGAATAATAATTATACAATAAACATTTATTAAATTGCTTATTAATAAATGTTCACCTTTTGATTATTATTATTGCCTCTAGTAATTATGTGTCTGATTTTTAATTTCCAACCTATTTTGGGTTCATTTTAAGCCAGCCATATAGTAATTTTTAAAAAATAGTTGGGTTAAATAAAACTGCCCAGCACGTTGGGCAAACATTTAACCCAACCGCTGGGTTAAAACAACCCAATTGCTGGGTTTGTCCATTTTCAACACAACTTGGGTTGTTTTTAACCCATCATTTTTTAGGGTGTTGGATGTTTTACACCAAGACTGTATTTATTTGATCATTACAATATAAAATAATTGTTTTCTATTTTAATATATTATACAATTTTATTCATTCCTGTGATGGCAAAACCAAATTTTCAGCATCATTACTCCAGTTTTCAGAGTCACATGATCCTTCAGAAATCATTCTAATATGCTCACAGTTTCCACAAAAATATTAAGCAGCAAAAACTGTTTTCAACATTGATAATAATAAGAACCATTATTACAAACTGAGCACCAATAATAATTGAAGAGCAGCAAATCAGCTTATTAGAATTATTTCTGAAGGATCATGTGACACTGATCATGATGATGCTAAAACTTCACCTTTGCATCACAGGAATAAATTACATTTTAAAATGTATTACAATAGAAAACAGTTACTTTAAATTGTGAAAATATTTCACAATATTACAGTTTTTACTGTATTTTTGATCAAATAAATGCAGCCCTGGTGAGCAGAAGAGACTTCCTTCAGAAACATAAAAAAATCGTAATTATTTAAAAATTTTGATCTGTAGTGTATACAGAGACAACAAAACAATCCAACATGCTAACAAACTATCAAGTGTTATTTTTTGATGTAGTAAGTTTCGACGACACTTTCAGAAACAGTTCATGTTAATATTGTGTTAATCGATGACAGGCATCTTGAGGAAAGGAGCTAGTACGTTTACATTTTGAGTGAATCGCATGCGGTGAGTTTGTCCATGCAGTGCCTTTCTCGTTGAAAGAACATCGGTGTCATAACTGACCTTATTCAGACATGTGAACTCATCCAGGCAAACCTCAATTGTGATTTGAATAGTGCTTTCATCAGCACATACATCTACACTGAGCGGCTTATAGGAAGCATCTTCTAAAGCCTTAGTGCAAATGGACTTGAGTTGGGAAAGAATTTGAGTAGATTCTGCTGAATTACATTTACTTTTAGTGAGCTCAGGTTCTTCTGAACGTCCACTATGGGCAGAGACGTTCAGTGGTCGAGCCGGTTCCTCAATAATCACCCAACTTTCCTCATCTACAGCTGCCTTTCCATTAGCATCGAAGATGAATTCGAAAACGGCAGGGGAAATTTCTTCTTCAGCAACCAGCGCTGGCTCCACAGATGTTGTTAATGGTTCCTCTGCAATGACCAATGACTCCTTGAAATTGTTCCTTAGGACTTCTTCTGTTTCATTTGCATGGCTCACTGTTTCTTGTTCCTGAGTAATCTGCAAGATTTCCTCAACAATATCTGCAATTTCTTCAGCAACTAGCAATGGCTCCTCAGTTCCAACGACTGGTTCCTCAACAGGAGACAAGACCTCTACAGTATCAACTGCTAATTTTACAACTGAAGACATGCCGTGCGCAATAAAACTATCAGCTTCATCAGCTACTTTCGTCAGTTTTTTGGAAATAGGTTCAAGTTCATCAATCAGATGTTTGGTAGCTTCACACACTGGAATGTTCTCACATGCTAATTGTTCCCTTTCATCTGATATTATGCTTTCAACAATTTGAATAAGTTCCTTGTCTTCTAACAAGGCCTGTTCAGCATCCACATTCTTAGGTTCTTCATCTTCTGGAACCTTAGCATCAACCGTTGGTGGTTCTTCAGACTTCAGATGTACCTCACTGGCTTTTCTTGTAACTGGCTCTTCACTTAGTGGTTCTTCAGCAACAGCTACTGGTTCTTGTTTAGCGTGCAAATCTGGTACAGCCTCCAAGCATGTCTCAGCTTCAACATTCATGCTTGATGACTCCATTGAGATGTTCTTTGTCAATGAGCTTGGGCTTTCGTGTTGTGCGGGAATGGCGTCAACCAACTGCAGTTTAAGCTTCTCCGCAACCTCCTCGAGAATCTCCTTTTGGTCTGAATTAATGAAGACTTTTTCCTTTTGGAACGAGAAATTGGTAAATGTGAATCAGAATGCACTATTTTTGCGATTTACGAGGATTAGTTGTTACCTGGCAGATGCTCTGCAGAACACTTCAGGTATCCATCCAAAAATAACCATGAGCTAAAGCACAGTTTAATAACAACACATGTGATGTGTTCTAATAACATACTAAAACATTATTTTATGATGAATCTGCTTCAAGCTTTTTTTACATACTGTCAAATAATGGTAACACTTTAGTTTAGGGTCCAATTCTCACTATGAACCACTTGCTTATTAGCATGCATATTACTAAGATATTGGCTGTTTATTAGTACTTATAAAGCACATATTAATGCCTTACTCTGCATGACCATATTCTACATCCCTTAATCCTACCTAAACTTAAAGGCCCGGTTTCACAGACATGGCTTAGCCTAAGCCAGGATTAGGCCTTAGTTCAATTAGGATATTTAAGTAGCTTTTATAAACGTACCCTAGAAAAAAACATTACTGGTGTGCATCTTGAGACAAAACAATGGCACTGACATATTTTAAGATATGTCAGTACAAGTTGCTTTCAGTTAAAACAGCTCAAACATGCATTTTAGTCTAGGATTAGCTTAAGCCTTGTCTGTGAAACCGGGGGCAAGTGTTAGTTCACCCAAAAATTATCCCTTGATTTACTCACCCTCAAGCCATCCTAGGTGTATATGACTATCTTCTTTCAGACGAACACAATCGGAGATATATTTAAAATATCCTGGCTCTTCCAAGCTTTATAATGGCAGTGAATGGGGTGCACGATTTTAAAGCAAAAAAAAGTGCATCCACACGGCTCCGGGGGGGTTAATAAAGGCCTGAAGTGAAGTGATGGGTTTTTGTGAAAAAATATCCATATTTAAAACTTTATTAACTATAATAACTAGCTTCTGGCAGACTGTCGTACGCAACGATTTGTGGTGGAAGAGTAACCTCTGACCCGACACATGATGTAATGACGAACGCGGAAGCGCAGAGGAAAACAAAACACCGGTCACGAATTAGAAGTCTAAAATGAGGAATTTTAAAGAGAAATGTTGGAGGATTTCGATATAAGAGAAAAGGAACTTGAGTTTGTTGCCCAGCCCTATTTGTTTAAACTGCGAGAGACGCCTAAGCTTACGATACTCCTACATCCTACGTCATACATCGTGTCAGAGGTTACTCAGTATGGTCGTCCTCTGGAAGCTAGTTATTTTAGATTATTAAGTTTTAAATATGGATATTTTTCCTAAAAAAAACCATTCAGAAGGCCTTTATTAACCCCCTGGAGCCATGTGGAGTACTTTTACGATGGATGGATGGATGCACTTTTTTTGGCTTCAAAATCACGTCCACCATTCACTGCAATTATAAAGCTTGGAAGAGCCAGGATATTTTTTAAAAATATCTCTGATTGTGTTCATATGAAAGAAGAAAGTCATATACACCTTTGATGGCTTGAGGGTGAGTAAATCATGGGGTAATTTTCATTTTTGGGTGAACTATCCCTTTAAAAACTACCTTACTAACTATTAATAAGCAGTAATTCGGAGTTTATTGAGCCAAAAGTCGTAGTTAATAGTTAATAGTGAGAACTGGACTCTAATCTAAAGTGTGACCCAAATAATTTTTCTGTCCACACTAATAACAAAAATGCTGTGCAATGTGACAAATCACAGCCAACTTGATGTTTAAAATACTGTGGACAGAGAAATCAAGTGGCCGGGAAAAAGGAGAAATGATACTGAATTAGTAAAATAATAAACGAACAACTTTGCAACTTCTACTCACAGGCTGCACGTCAATTTTCAGATCCACCACTGTGACCTGATGTGTGTCGACTGAATCCTTGCTTTCTGATGCAGGTTTCACAGGTTCGCACTTCTTTTTGAACATTTTACCAAAGAAGTTGGTCACCTCATCTTCACTGGGCTTTGGGGCTTTTTTGGGTGGTTCTGCATCTTTCGTGACAGTCGTTTTTTGCTCAGGTGTTGTTTCCACATGTTCAGGTACGTTGGGTTTACTGCCATCTACCTCCTCTTTTACTGGTGGTTTTGGTTCATTTTTGATGACCACTGGTGGGGTTTCACTCTTTTGCTTCACTGCTGCTTCTTTGCTAGCCACTAGACAAAAGAAAATAAAAGAAATTATGTATGCACTGCACAGGGACAGATAATATCTATGCTGCCTTTAGTTATCAATTTGATAATCTTTTTGTCCAATAATAAATCATTATACACACCCACTTCTTATGGCTTAGGCCTTATTTATATCCAATTTAATGGTTCTGACATTTGAAGGCATGTCCTGAAGTTACCGCCAAAGTTACACAAGCATATTATGGACTGGACTGTGCACATGCATCTGTATAAAGTGTGTTTCTGGCCTTATTTCTACATGCATGCATCTGTTCTGTGGGATATATATCACTCACATCCAGCAAGTCTTTCAACAATCAAAGAGCATGGAAAATGTACTTGTGAGTGCACTTCTCTTCCATAAAGGCTTTGTGAAAGTGTTAGCAACCACAAACTTGCAATGCATACAAAACGCAAATTAAACATTGCTTTATCCACCATGCATCTGGCTACAACACCCAAAGTTTATACAGAGCTTTGCACCATGTTCTCGACTTGCTGAGTTAATCCAAACAATGTGAATGCCAGCAGGTTTAGCTTGAAGTTACTATTGCAGATCTTTACTTTGGGAGTATGAGGGGAGATACATTGGTAACACTTTATAATAAGGTCTAATTTGTTAACATTAGCTAATGCATTAGTTAACATGAACTAAGAATGAGCAATACATTTTTACAGCGTTTATTAACCTTGTTAATGTTAGTTAATAAAAATGTTCATGTTCATGTTAGTTCAAAGTGCATTAACTAATGTTAACAGATACAACTTTTGATTTTAAACTACTAACTAATGTAGTTAACTAATATTAACAAATGAAACCTTATTGTAAAGTGTTACCGATACGTTTAGTCACATAAACAAAATAAATGTGCAGCATATCGTATACATACCAGGTTCGGTTACTTCTGGAGTCGGGACTGCATGTCCATTCATTTCTCCATTCTGGACTTTTTTCTCAACATTGGTCTGGTAAATGACATTGGTTAGTTTTATGATCTGATGTTATTTTACATTTTTGTTTGAATCATTGTGCCTTGGTTTAAATATGCAAAGCTGTCTCAGTAAACACAACACTATCACATGATCATCTTCAGCCGAGAAAGTCTCACATTTTTAAAGACCTTGCCCACAGAATTATTCAAAGAAAATGGAAAAAGAGTGTTGTAATAATTTATATTAAATCATTTATAATCTGACTTCATCAAATTTACATACAAATATCTACCAAAACAAACACATAGCTACATTGAAAACATTTGCTATCATCTAAAAAATTAAACAAAAGAGTTTTTAGGACTATATAGAATATTTATACTTTTAACAATGTGTTTATGATATTGCTAAAAACAAGCTTACAGTATTATTTAAATGCTGGAAAAGCACCTAAATATAACATTTTCTTGTATATATATTTAACTTAAACAATATTGATGCTTTGAAAAAGAAAGTTCTGTTAAGATAAGGTAATAAAACAATGTTATATGTCAACTGCTTACAAAACAAATAATAATAATAATAATCAAAAATAAAATTTACCTTCTGCCGTTTTTTCTGAGTTGATTGCTCGTTCCCCATCTTCACTTCAAGTCAGCAACTGAATCAGTCGGCATTGACATTATGCAAAGCACATATTAATATGAGGAAAATACCCACTAAATATTTTTTCCAAAGTCTGTTACAAGGGTTGAATTCAGTAAGATCACTAAAAGTCCCACACTGCAAAAAATCATTTTCTTCCTCAGTATTTTTCTTATTTTCAGTACAAACATCTAAATCAAGATGCAATTCCTTAAAAAGCAAAATAAGATTTTTTTATTTGAAGTCTTGTATTCTAAAATTAAGTGACCTTAAGCTGAAAAAAAAAAAGAATAAGTTTGCCAATGACATGAGAAATATAATCATTTTCCCTTTAAGTTTATTTTTCTTACAAGATTGGCAGATATTTTTTAAAGCATAAATTCACTTAATGTTGATACTTTTTTCAGAAAACAAGACTTTATATCTTAAATAATTTTGCTTCTCAAGTAAATATATCTTGATTTAAGAATGTTGAGATACTTGAAAACAAGACAAAAGTGCATCGCTGCAGGGTGGAGTAGCTTCTGACTTGTTTTTGTGAAGGTTGTAGGGTCAATCCCAAACTGGGATGATAGTTATTAAGATATTAAATAACACTTCTAATTATTATATTACTTAAATACAATTGAACATACTGAAAATATTTGCATTTACCTTTCCACTGTCTTGTGCCCCAAAATGACAATTAAGAGTCTGTGTACAGTTTCCAAACCACGATTAAAGTAATCACCTGCAGTCTGCTATCTGTCAAGCCTGTGTGTGTACACATATACCTGTCCTAAGAGAGGGTGGGGCTCAAAACTTATTACCTCGAGACACTGTGGATGAGACATGGCCTGTGAACCCATTTGCACTGATGAACTCAGCATCATGTCCTTTTGTTTCTCACTGATGAGCTTTTCCACCTAAAAAGTGACAGGATTATAACACACATCAAAGATAAGGCATCAGACAATATCATCCACTCATTCAAAGAACTGAGACAGAGAAAGTGTCAAGCTGATCTGAGAACAGCTCTCATGGGCGAGTCTGTTTTGTAGGTGTGGTTGGCCCCAAACAGGATGTGTGTAGAGGATATAAAGCAAAAAAAAAAAGTTTATTTGCGCAGTATGACTCTCATCCAGGGCTTGAGTACAGAGTACATGATATAAAGCTTACCAAACTAAGCCTTTATTTATTTAATGATTCCTCACTTGCAGAATACATTATGACAAACACTTAATTGTAAGAGTGTGAATAACAAGAAAGGCTACAATTATAATATTTTGGTGCCATTTTTTTACACTACCATTCAAAAGTTTGGACAACTGTTTTTTAACATTGATAATAATCAGAAATGTTTCTTGAGCAGCAAATCAGCATATTAGAATGATTTCTGAAGGATCATGTGACACTGAAGACTGGAGTAATGATGCTGAAAATTCAGCTTTGATCACAGGAATAAATTACATTTTAAAATACATTCACATAGAAAACAACTGTTTAAAATTGTAATAAAGTTTCACAATTTTTTACTGAAACTCTAGATTTTCAAAGAGGTCTCAAACTTCTGGATTTCACTGCAGGTTTATTGATTGGATTATCTGATCTTTACAGCCTGTTAAACTGATCAATTTAAGCTCATCATCAAACAAAGAGATTTTTTTGATGTACTGTGATAAACCCTGGGTTTGATCAGTCATTGGCTCCAGACTGTAAAATAAATCCTAAAGTGAATCTAAATACAAAAGATTTGTACAATGTATTGTTGTGGACTGTAGGCAAATGGAAGGCTTATGTTTAATGACATATGACATATATATTTGTCATTGTTTAATGACAAATATTCAGCAAATAATGATATATGGGAGTCATTGCAATTCATTTAATTAATTAATCAATATATTACACTTGCGGTCAAACGTTTGGAATAATTACGATTTTTTAATGTTTGGAAAAATGCCTCTTACGCTCACCAAGACTGCATTTATTTGATTAAAAAAAATACAGTAAAAACAGTAATATTGTGAAATATTATTACATTTTAAAAGAACTGTTTTCGATTTGAATACATTGTAAAATGTAATTTATTTCTGTGATGCAAAGCTGAATTTTCAGCATCATTACTCCTGTCTTCAGTGTCACATGATCCTTCTGAAATATGCTGATTTACTGCTCGTTTCTGATTATTATGTAATAATATGTAGTTATGCTTCTTCATATTTTTGTGGAAACCTTAATACACTACCATTTAAAAGTTTGGGCTAAGTAAGAACTTTAAAAAAAAAATAGAAATTAATACTTTTATTCAATAAGGATGCATTAAATTGATTCAAGTAACAGTAAAGACATTTATAATGTTACAAAAGGTTCAAATAAATGCTGTTCAGTTGAACTTTTATTCATCAATGAATCCTGAAAAAATGTGTCAGTTTTCACAAACAAATTAAGCAGCAAAAACTGTTTTCAACATTGATGATAAGAAATATTAATAAGAATTGAGCACCAGTAATAATTGAGCACTAAATCAGCATATTAGAACGATTTCTGAAAGATCATGTGACACTGAAAAAAAAAAAAAAATTATATATATATATATATATATATATATATATATATATATATATATACACACACACACAACCTGAATTCCAGAAAAGTTGGGACGTTTTTTTAAATTTGAATAAAATGAAAACAAAAAGACTTTCAAATCACATGAGCCAATATTTTATTCACAATAGAACATAGATAACACAACAAATGTTTAAAGGGAGAAATTTTACAATTTTATGCACAAAATGAACTCATTTCAAATTTGATGCCTGCTACAGAAAATAGTTGGGACGGGGGCAACAAATGGCTGAAAAAGCAAGACATTTTGAAAAGATTCATCTGGGGGAACATCTAGCAACTAATTAAGTTAATTGATATCAGGTCTGTAACATGATTAGCTATAAAAGGGATGTCTTAGAGAGGCAGAGTCTCTCAGAAGTAAAGATGGGCATAGGCTCTCCAATCTGTGAAAGAGTGCGTAAAAAGATTGTGGAAAACAATGTTCCTCAACATCAAATTGCAAAGGCTTTGCAAATCTCATCATCTACAGTGCATAACATCATCAAAAGATTCAGAGAAACTGGAGAAATCTCTGTGCATAAGGGACAAGGCTGAAGACCTTTATTGGATGCCCGTGGTCTTCGGACCCTCAGACGACACTGCATCACTCATCGGCATGATTGTGTCAATGACATTACTAAATAGGCCCAGGAATACTTCCAGAAACCACTGTCGGTAAACACAATCCGCCGTGCCATCTGCAGATGCCAACTAAAGCTCTATCATGCAAAAAGGAAGCCATTTGTGAACATGGTCCAGAAGCGCCGTCGTGTCCTGTGGGTCAAGGCTCATTTAAAATGGACTGTTTCAAAGTGGAAAAGTGTTCTATGGTCAGACAAGTCCAAATTTGACATTCTTGTTGGAAATCACGGACACCGTGTCTTCCGGGCTAAAGAGGAGGGAGACCTTCCAGCATGTTATCAGCGTTCAGTTCAAAAGCCAGCATCTCTGATGGTATGGGGGTGCATAAGTGCATACGGTATGGGCAGCTTGCATGTTTTGTAAGGCACTATGAATGCTGAAAGGTATATGAAGGTTTTAGAGCAACATTAAACAAAAATTCGTCAAAGACAACCACGAACTCTTCAGCAGCTGGAAACCTATATCAGGCAAGAATGGGACCAAATTCCAACACCAAAACTCCAGAAACTCATAACCTCGATGCCCAGACTTCTTCAAACTGTTTTGAAAAGAAGAGGAGAAGCTACACCATGGTAAACATGCCCCCGTCCCAACTATTTTGAGACCTGTAGCAGGCATCAAATTTAAAATGAGCTCATTTTGTGCATAACATTGTAAAATTTCTCAGTTTAAACATTTGTTATGTTATGTATGTTCTATTGTGAATAAAATATTGGCTCATGTGATTTGAAAGTCTTTTAGTTTTCATTTTATTCAAATTTATAAAACGTCCCAACTTTTCCGGAATTCGGGTTATATTATATATAAAAAACAGTTATTTTAAAATGTAATAATATTTCACAATATTACTGCTTTTACTGCATTTTTTATCAAATAAATGCAGCTTTGGTGAGCATAAGAGACTTCTTTCAAACACATTAAAAAATCTTAATTATTCCAAACTTTTGACCGCCAGAGTATGCAACATAAAACTTTTAATTGATTAACAAGACCTAATTTGTAATTTGTTATATTAACAGATTTTGACAATGATTCTCTCATTCTTAGACTATTTGGAAAATAGAGGAATACTAATTGACATGAATAAAATACTATTTTTGCAAACAACAGTAGCAAATATCAAGTTTACTGTATTAATTCTGTGATGTAACCACAGTATAACTGACAGTACATGCATGTCATTGTGATCCCTGCTTATATTCTTGATTGTTTTATCATAAATTACCAATCTACTTGACCTTTAAGATATTTTTCTTGACATAATATTAATTCTTTTCATTGCACGAGCATAAATACAGGCTGTCCTATACAGTATATGCTGATTGTCTCCTACGTTTTATTCATTCTCCATTCCCCAGACTGTCCTCTGGCAGTAAATGCAACTATTTGATTCACACATGGTCGTTTGAGCTGAGGAATCCTCTCGCTTTGCCAAAGTGCACTGTAAATCCATTAACATCTCATGAAATAAATGTCAAACAAAACACTAATATGTACAGTGCGCCGCGTTTTCCTATTCAACAGAAAGCATGACAACGAACAAAGGAGTAGATCAGCAGAGAGTGAGATTTTGTCATGTAAGCGCCGTTCATGGATACAGAGTCACATTGTAAATGTACACACTGGGGGCGAAACGCAAATTCCTCTGTGGTCACTGTGAACTTGATCTGCCACGATGAAAGGAATTCTTGCAACATGCTAATAGTGAAAAACCTCGGGAAAACCTTGAAGGCGTTCCATAAAATTATCCAAATGACAAATGTTTTCATTAAAGCTAAAAGGCTGCACAGAATGCAATAGTTTTCATATTTATCGAATTATAATTTTGGCATGCATACTCAATGTAAATTAATGATAGCTATTAAAAAAGAATTATAGACCAATAGTAATGATAGTCAGGTTGGGAAAAGTGTGGAAAATTGTATATTATCTCAATATTTGTCTTTGGGCGTAACACTGTTTACAAAAAGGATGTTCAAGAAGCGTCAAGCACTAGCAACCACAGTGAGTTTGTTCAGTCAGGTTGTGTCCACTGTCATTATGTTAACTAAATATTCAACAGCTTGTGTCTGGCTTGACTGTTTTACTTACCACAGGAACATTGGACACTCAGGTCACATGCTTATCCTTAAGCTGAAAGAGATAGTTCACCAAATTCTGTCATCATTTCCTGTCTTGCACTTCTTAAAAACATAACAGAAGATATTTTGAGATCCTTTGAAGTTCGGTTTTTCATCTTAGCAATACAAAGGTTCAAATGTGTCTGAAAATGCATTAGATATATAGGAAAGCATATAGGAAATCCTAAAATACATAAATAAATTTAAAAATGACTCAAAAATACAATATGAGCAACAAAAAATAACCACAACAATGACAGACTTTAAAATAATCTAGACAAGTCTGTTATAATGTTGGATTCCTATGAGAATGGTCAAGTTGAATGTAAGTATACAGGTTTGATTTTAGAAAGTAAACAAGTAGGCTAGCATAGGCCTACAATAACGTTTGATAAAAGTTTTTAGGGGCAAAACTTGGTTGGGATGGAAATAACAGCTGTATTTTTTTTTCTGGTTCTTGATATGGCTAAATCTACAGGGTCAACAAAGGTAAATAAAAGGTTCATTTTCGATAAACCCAGCTTGGGACATAAAAGTATAAAGTATTTAAGTTTGTGTGGAAATAAATCTACTACTGTCCAGAAGATGTCGTAAGAGTTCTGAAAATCCTAACCACAAAGAAACTATGGATAATTTCAAGAACAACGAAATGCTTGTTAAGTCGGTTATTACAGTCAAACATTATATTTCATTCTTCCTCTCATAAAAGTACTACATTTTTGAAACGGCAACAGAACCACGCAATAAACTCATGAATACCCACGTGCTCCATTCAGCCGCCGTTCACGCGCGTGCACGTAGTCCGACTCCGCTTCCCGTTCAAGATGGCAGCCACCATGAAGAAAGGAGTGGTATGAGTTCACATAAATTGCTTTCTGTCTAAATTCCCGACGTATTTTTGTGCGTGCTTTGTAACATGTTAGTGGTGCAGAAACATCTAAATAGGTGCACGAGATAGTTGAGGGACGCTGGAGATTATTTATTTTCATTAGCTAGAGGGCTAACGTCAAAATTATTCATGATTGTCTGGCATATTGACATTTAACTCTTATTATTTACGTTTACATTCATCGTTCTGCTGTAAACAGCTGTACATTTTCTTTTAGCTCATGTGCTATTATTTTTAGCTCATAAGTCAATATCTGCTTATGACAGTGTATGCTTATATCATAAGGTTACAGCTTTACGCTATATTATCTTGGGCTTTATTTGAAAATATAGATATTCCTAGATAGAAATGCATCTATCTATGAGTCTAACACACACACAAAAACAAGCTACTCTATGATATGAGTGGAATTATTTGCTGAGTGCTTTTTACATCATATAAGTTTTGCCATTATTTAATGTTATATAATGTCATTTAATGGCACTTCATATGTTTACAGATAAAGGATGCGAAGAAAATTATTGTGTGGCATTATTTTTTTTAGTGCTTTTTATATAAGACTTTATACAAGTCTTTATATGTATCTTTATAAGATTTGTTTATATTGGAATAAATGTGATTTAATGCACAGTTTTGATTAAAAAAAATATCTCTTGAATCATAACAGGCAGCTGAAGATGTCAATGTAACATTTGAAGACCAGCAAAAGATAAACAAGTTTGCCAGAAATACAAATCGGATGTCTGAACTGAAAGATGAAATCGAGGCCAAAAAGGTAAATAGATGGTTTGATTTTTAAACATTTTAGATTGCATTTTGTTCAGGCAGATGCTGATATTTTTTACTTTTTTATAGAAATCTTTACAGAATTTAGAGGATGCCAGTGATGACATCATGATGTGTGAGGATGATGCAATGCTGATCCCGTATCAGATCGGAGACGTGTTCATCAGTCACTCTCAAGAAGAGACACAGGAAATGCTGGAGGCAGCAAAGGTGACATGACCCAAACCAAACCATAAGCCTTTACTCGAGCCGTGTGTGTTTTTATGTATCCCGCAGAGCTAGTTAGCCGTACACATTCTGGACCGCAGAATCTGTAAAACCTTGGAGGTGTTGTAGACTAGTAGATAAAGATCGGGAAAGGTTATAGGTTCAAATCTCATGAGATTCGATTCCATGAACTACAAGCATTGTCTTCGAATAAAGACTTAACCTCAGGTTATTGCAGGAGGATGTAAATACATGTACTTAGTTCTACTGACCATGAAACTGTATTATGCTTTATTTCATAAAAGAATATTTTCTTTTTGCTCGTATTATCTAGTTATTTTCCCTTGCATACTTGCAGCAAATCGAGTACAAAGCAACCTAACACAAAATGGTTGAGCATCTTGATGTTGTTGGATGACCCAACTGGCTTCTAACTTTCTTTGCTTTGCAAAACCAATTTTTACTTGCGTTTCTTGCTTGCCGAGTGTTCAATTTGAACCCTTGGTTTTAGTGCTCAACGTTTCCATACTGATATTCTGGTATCCACAGGAAGCTCTGCAGGATGAGATCAAAGCTCTGGAGGGTCGTGTGTCATCCATACAGGAGGTGCTTGGAGATTTGAAGGTTCAGTTATATGCCAAGTTTGGAAACAACATCAATCTAGAGGCAGAAGAGAGCTGAAACCTCACGCATGTGGACTTGACCTCACAGACTGTCATTCTCCAACAGGATATGACATTTCTACTCTAACAACAAGTTCTCGCCCTGTTTACTCTGGTGACGTTTGTTGCATTTCACATGTTGTTATGTTTAGTGAATTATCTGCAGGTGGTTTTGGGGCTGGGTCAATGAAGCATCCAGGAAGAGAGAAAGAGGCGCTGATGTAAAAATAAAAAAAGGCAAAACATTCACATTGTTTCTTTCAGTTTCATTTTTTTCTTCAGTGGATGCTTATTATTGGCACGATTGTATTGGCCTAGCATAGTGGTTAAAGTTTTGAGCTGGTAATGGAAAGGTTGCAGGTTCTAATCCTTCACTTTTCAGCTCATATATATCCGTAGTGCCCTTGATACAGACATTTAACTTCAGGTTATTGTACTGTGAGTTGCTTTGGATAAAAGTGTCAGCTAAATGATGTAGTAAACCCAAGGTCATTTATTTATTGTTTAATTAAATTTAATTAATATTTATTTTATTTTAAAACTTACATTACCATTCCAAAAGGTTGAGGTCAGTGAGATTTTTTTCTTTTAAAGAAATTAATATTTCCGTTTAGCTAGTATGCATTAAGTAGATCACATCAAAAGTGACAAATACATTTATAATGTTACAAAATATTTCAAATAAATGCTGTTTTTTTTTGTTTTTTTTTTACTTTCTATTATCAGAAAAATCCTTATCAAAGAAATGTGTCTCAGTTTCCACAAAAATATGAAGCAGCACAACTGTTTTCAACATTGATAATAAGAAATCTTTCCTGAGCAGCAAATCATCATATTAGAATGATTTCTGAAGAATCATGTGATTAAGAAATTAAGAAACATTCAATTTGAGTACTAGAATAGAGCAGCATTTGTTTTAATTTTTCAATAGGTTTAAAGTTGTGAAGGGAAGTTCGGATCATTTACTGACTCGGATCTTTGAGTCTCGTTCAGCAAAATGAACAAATCTTTTTTTAAAGTCATTTCATTAATTTCAGCAGAATATAATTCAAATGTTAAATGCTAATAGCCAAATTCCCCAACACATCAACTTACACAAACATTGAACACATTTAGAATAAGAAAAAACTATAAACAGAAATGATTAGTTCACCTCCTGAGTCTTCGGGTCTGAGTCGTTCGTTAATCACAGAACTATTATGACAGAAATTCACAAATTTATAAATTGTAAGAAATTTGAGACCAGAAATGCATCATGTAACTGTAAGAGTTTTTTTTTTTTTTTTTTTTTTTAAAAAAAACTAACTACGCTTGTTTGTAAGGAAGGTTGGGAATTATTAAAGTCCCCCTGAAATCAAAATTTATGTTTTTTTAGCTTTTAGTATGAATATGTTAGCCTTAAGGTTATGAATAAGCTGATGTGTTCCAAAACAAAGACAAAATTCGCATTTAGGAGATATAAGCATTCAAAACTTACAGTCTCTCACTTCCGCTAAAATGGATCACAGATTTTCATCACATCACATCACACTTCAGTTTCTCGTCAAATCTTCGGTCCAATCAAATGCTCTCTAGAATCTGAAGTCCCGCCTCCTCCTACACTCCTACAGACGCTGAAGCCTCGGTTGAAATCGGTCATTTATTCACACATTTACTAGTTTCTACATGGTGAATGGCACATAGTGCACTATATAGAGAATAGGGAACGATTCAGACAGTGTAAATATGTTTTCCATTGACGCGAATGAAGTCCGTTTTCACGTTATTTTCACATGAACCGCCGCAGCGCAAGCAGTCTGCTCTGGTCCAGAGACACGAGAGCACAGAGCGGATCATATGCGGCACAGACCACAAAAGGTATCTGACCCATTTGAATTCTGCACAGAATGCTGTATATAAGCGATATAAAGGAAATTATGAGGAGAAACGGTTAGAGATTAGAAGGAAACAGAGGTTTTACAGAGTCTAACGGCTCTGGCCGAGCTGTAACATAAACGAAACGCTATTGGCTATTTAAAAAAGGGGCGGGGCTGTTCGATATATCGCCCTGTCTTCCTGTTTCAGCTGAAATCACGTCAACACATTTAATAATGCTGCGCGTTCCAACACTCTTCAGTGGGCCTTTAACTAATTTCTGGCTGTCACATCACGTGACAAAACGACTCGGACGCAAAGACTTGTGAGGTGAACTAATCATTTCTGTTTCCTGTACAGACTGCATAGCTTTAGCCTATGGGGCTGTCATGGGGTGAACGAGCGACTCGAACTCGAAGACTCAAGAGGTGAACTGATCATTTCTGCTTCCTGTACAGAACCTATGGGATGTCGCCGTCAACACAAAATGAACAAATCATTCATGATCAACCCATCACTAACATTTACCCACAGGCCTCAGTGAATCGAACTCATGACCCTTGGTTTTCAAGATCAATGATCTAACCACTGAGCTAAAGCTAATGACAGTGCTTCTCTAATTCCTCATAGACAGTTTGCACAAATCACCAGCAGTTAGCAAGATGCTTAATCAACTCTTTTAAATCTTACATTGAGAAATAAAGGCTTTTAATTTAGTAGAATTTAGGATGAAAATGATTAAAAGTCTTCAGAATTCAGGGGGCGTCCAAAAAGCATGGAATTTATCTCAATATCATTGATGTATAGTGAGTTATTCATATGTTGTAGTGATTTTCGGCAGGGCATTGAAGAACACATTGGCTGGACTCTGGTAAGGAATACAAAAAGCCACATTGAGCATTAAAAATCTGTAACCCTCATGCGTTATTTGCACAATATGTTTTTCTTTATAGAGGACATCATGACCTGCATGATTTGTTTATCACATACATGGTGTATTCTGTTAAGTAAGAAGTATATTTATTACTCCCTCTAATTGCATCATTATAGAGCAAACATAGTCACTACATGGTGGCAGAACTGTGCTATTTGGCCTAGAAAAAGTGAGTGTTGAATTCCAGCTGTTGATTTCTTCATCTGCATAATCAGATGTTGGTCTGGTCCCTGCTGGAGCAGGAGTGATGGCACTGGCCTAATTAAAGAGAGCGTGTGAGTGTGACCTGACCCCGCTAATAAAATATCAGATAAATAAATGGAGTTCGAGGCTTTGGTGGCCGAACCCTGGAGAATCCAGATCTCAATTAACTAGTTCTTCTGCCCAGTGGGCATTAAGAGAAGCTCCACTCACTCTCATTCTGCATTATGTGCAGCCTGCTCATGCTGTTTCCCACACAACCTCTTCTTCCTTTCTTCATTGCTTTCCTTTTTCCTTTATTTCATTCTTTCCCATCTTTCTTAATTTATTTCCTTCCTGTGCTTCCTTCTTCCTTCCCTTTCTTCCTCTTTCCTTCCTTCATTTCCTTCCTTACCTTCTTCCGTTATTTCCTTACTTCCTTTTCTTGTTTCCTTCTTCCATCATTTCCATCCTTGTTTCATCATTCCTTAATTTCCTGCTCTGCCTTCTTTCTTCTTTCTTCATTCCTGCTTTATTTCCTTCCCGGCTTTCCTTCCTTCATTCATGTATTCTCTTCCTTTCCTCCTTTCATTCTTTCTTCATTTCCTTTCCCCTTCCTTTTCTTGTTTCCCTCCCTCCTCCCTTCCTTCACTTTATTTCTTTCCTTCACCTTCATTTCCATAATTTTCTTGTTTCCGTATTCCTTCATTTCCAGCTGTCCCTTTGTTCCTTCCTTCTTTCAGTGCTGCTTCCTTTTTTCCTGCTTTATTTCCTTCCTAATACCTTCCTTCCCTTTCTTCATTGATATCCTATATGTTCTTTCATTCTCTTTAATTTTTTATTCCCTTCTTCCTTTCCTTTCTTGTTTCTTATTTCTTCATTTTCTGCTCTCCCTTCCTTCTTCCCTCACTGCATTCCTTCTGCATTTCTGCCATATTTCCTTCTTTTTCTTCCTTCATTTCCTATCTTACCTTCTTCCTTTATTTCCTTCATTTTCTTGTTTCCATCTTCCTTCATTTCGTTCTTCCATCATTTCCTTCCTTTTCTTGTTTCATTATTCCTTAATTTTCTGGTCTTTTTCTTTCTCTCTTTCTTTCTTTCCTCCTGTGTTCCTTCCTTTCTTCATTTCCTTTCCCCCTTCCTTCCTTCCTTCATTTTCTTTATTCCTTCATTACCATCATTTTCTTGTTTCATTATTCCGTAATTTTCTGGTCTGCTTTTTCTTTCTTTCTTTTTCTCCTCACTGCGTTCCTTCATTCCTTCTGCATTTCCGCTATATTTTCTTCATTTCCTTTCTTACCTTCTTCCTTTATTTCTGTCCTTCCTTTTCTGGTTTCCTTCTTCCTTCATTTCCTTCCTTTTCTTGTTTCATTATTCCTTAATTTTTTACTTTTAACATTCTTTCTTTCTTTCTCTTTCTTTCTTTCTTCACTTCATTTTCTTTTTTACCTCCCTCCTTCCTTCCCTCCTTCCATATTCCTTCATTTCCTGCTGTCCCTTCATTCCTTCCTTCTTTCTGTTGCTTCCTTTTTTCCTTAATGTCTGCTTTATTTCCTCCCTAATTCCTTCTTTCCTCCCTTCCCTTTCTTCATTAATATCCTATGTTCCTTCATTCTTCATTTTCTGCTCTCTTCCTTCTTCACTCACCGCGTTCCTTCTGCATTTTTATTTCCTTCTTTTACTTCTTTTCTTTCTTGATCCTACTTTCCCTCTTGCATCATGTCTTTTAATTATTATTCTTAAGTGCTTGTTATTTATGCGCTAGTTTCAATAAACACTCCATTTAGCTGCCAGACACTGAGCTGTTGTTATAAGTATCAGTGCTCAAGTGATAGTCATGATTGTAAATTACACTGTATGAGCCTTTTGCAGTTAAATCAACCATGCTTAACTCAAGAGTGTTATTTGTGCAACTATAGATTTTTCTTTGCGCTTTTGTGTATCTTCCTTTTTATAGATGTGATTTTTATATTTTCTGAAGAAATGTAAGTGGTGCTTGCAGGGACCACAATGCTAGTGTTTTGTAAATGGTTACCATGGCATTGCTATATCATGTAGCTAAGGTTTTTAAGTGTTTTTTAGGACATGCTATGTGGTTGCTATAGGTGGCTTCTTATTGGCTTATTAGTCTCTATGATATTCTGGTTTCTAAATATAGCTCAAGTCTCTTCAATGTTAGTCTATTACAGGGTTTGGCAACCTATGGCACGATAATTAACTCAGAAACTTAAAAATCGCACTTCATGACAAAAAGGTTGCCGACCCCTGGTCTATTGGACTTTTTGCCCGTTTTAGCATCTACACTCTTAAACAAAGTTTCTTCATTGGCATCAGTAGAAGAACGTTTAACATCCATGGATGCTTTCCACTGCACAAAAAGATTATCGAAATGTTCTTCAGTTCACACTAAGAAAAAAAAAAAAACCTGAAAGGTTATTTGGGGAACCAAAAAACCTTTTGGAACCTTTATTGTTAAGGGTGTCCCAGGTGAAAATTGTAAGTTTGATTGTTTAAAAATTTAGCACAAATGAAGTGACACATTAAACTTAAAAGAATTAGTAATTACAAATTCTGCTGTAAGGTATGATGGTTTGCAATGCACATCCACATTCTTTCCACTGGGAGTCTCTGTTTCTCAAGTAATTTCATTCCAGGCGCATTACTAGACACTACTGCCAGATGCTCACATCAGATAGTCTATGGGGGTTACATCGAAAGGTCGACACCACCAAATCAAGATTTCTGATTGAATCTCTCATTCTAACAAGCTGCTGAAAACGTGTCTTGTTTATACATTTTGATCACCGTGCAGCGTTATTGCCTACAAAACAGATGGCAAACGCATGGTGCGCTGTGCCGCCCATGGGAGAACAACCACAAATCTGTCTCCCGATACTCTTTCTTTTCCTCTGGGGAGTTCGTAGCCATCGCTCAGTATCTCCCTTGACTATAAAACTGTACAGAGATGTATCACACTTGCTTCTGTTTGTGTCAGAGGTAATCTCAATTGCCAAGGAACAAACATCACTAATTTTTAATGCTGCATGCTGCTACTTGTGGATTATTTAGCAGGATAAGAATCCCTGGTCTGCAATTGGTGTGCTTTCCCAGTGTTGTCTTCAATCCTTGTGGGGACGATGTATTATCTAAATAGATTATATTGCTCATTTTGAAATATGAAACAGTTTAGAACAGACTTTTAAAATTATTTTTAAATTTACACCTATAAGAAATAATTTGTGGAAGGTATACTGTAAGAAATGCAGCAATCTCAAAGGCAAATCTGATAGGTTGCGTAATGAACTTCGTCTTTTAAATATCTAATGCACTCAGCAGGGGTGTTCAGTTCTAGATATCTATCTACCTGCAGAGATTGTGTTTGGAATTTCTAATTTCAGTGCAGTTGAATGTCATTTGAAGTTGTATTTCTGAATTTGAAATGATGTACAGAGCAAATTCACTTTTAAGCAAATAAAATGTATCATATTTTGCTGAGCCAACATAAATCTTTGGTCCCCATGAGGAAAACAGCCTATAAATCATACTTTTTTTCTTAGTTATTGTTTGTTTGTGTGGTTGTGAGGTTTTTTTTTTTTTTTTTTTTTTAAATTTAAGGGGCTGTTTACACGACACCGTTTTCAACTAAAAACGGAAAAATTTTTATGCATTTTGGCCGTTCATTTACACGACAACGGCATTTTGGTGGCCTGAAAATGCAAACTTTTGAAAACGGGTTTCAAAGTGCACGTTTTTGAAAACGATACCGTTGTAATCTCCGTGTAAACTGCAAAAACGCGAATCTGCGAGTCATTTTCGCAGATCGTGTGAACGGGGATAGTTTTGATAATGTTGTCATCTGTACAAAGAAAAAACTTTTCCATTTTTAATACATCATTGTCATGTAAACGTACCCTAAAAACACAAAACTTTTTGTGTTTAGCTGTTCATTTACACAACAATGGCATTTTGGTGGCCTGAAAACAAACTTTTTGAAAACACAAAAACGCGAATCTGTGAAAACGGTGACGGCATGCACATGCGTATTACATGTTTAGTCTATCCACCTTATTTTTCAACGCGAGGGTAATGTGTTTTCTGTGAATGACTTCCGATTTATTAACCACTATAGGGAAATAACGAGAAGAATATCAAAGTACAGTAAACTAAAAAAATAAGCTGGATATGCATGTGCGTTTGGCGCGAGTGCTTTGTAAAAGAATGTGTATGTAATCTTTCTTTACAAAGTGACATCGCCAACTACTTGTGTGGCATGCATAATACAGCATTTTTAGTCATTTTCGCGGATCCGTGTGAACGGGGATAGTTTTGATAACGTCGTCGTCTGTACAAAGAAAAAACGTTTCCATTTTTAGTACATAGTTGTCATGTAAACGTACCCTAAAAAGGCAGAACGTTTTCTGTGAGGGTGGTGTTTAGGGTTAGGGTTAGGGTATAGAATATACAGTTTGTACAGTATAAAAACCATTATGAAAAGTCCCCATGAAACATGGAACCCCAACGTGTGTGTGTGTGTGTGTGTGTGTTTTCTATTAATGTTGGCCACGACCCTTTCAAGTTTTTTCTATTTTACAAAAGTGGTAAGATTCTGTTCTTTTGAACTTTCTATTCATCAGTGAATCTGGAAGAAATGTATCACAGTTTCCACAAAAATATGAAGCAGCCTAACTGTTTTTTTAACATTATTGATAATCAGAAATGTTTCTTGAGTAGCAAATAAGCATATTAGAATGATTTCTGAAGGATCATGTGACACTGAAGACTGGAGTAATGATGCTGAAAATTCAGCTTTTGATCACAGGAATACATTACATCAGGGGTGTCCAACCCTGGTCCTGGAGGGCTACCGCCCTGCGGATTTTAGCTCTAACCTGAATCAAACACACCTGAACCAGCTAATCATGGTGTTCAGGGCGGCTTGATAATTATAGACAGGTGTGTTGGAGCAGGGTTGGAACTGAAATCTGCAGGATGGTAGCCCTCCAGGGGCAGGATTGGACACCCCTGCATTACAATTTAAAATAAAAAGCAGTTATTTAAAAGTGTAATTATATACTATTGTTATTTTTATTGCATTTTGATTAAATATATGCAGCCGTGGTGAGCATAAAGTCTTCTTTTGAAAACCATACCGACCCCAAACTTTTTAACGGTAGTGTATATGTGTCATAAACCAGCTTGAACACAATGACGATAGCAGATGTTTGAATAATAAACTGGTAAGTTTTATTATAGAAGCAGCAGGAACACAATCCAATGCAGGTAAGCAGTGCAGCGATCATAAAACAATGGAGTCTTTGACGATGATAACTGGTTTTGCCTTACAGATGATCCAGGCACACACACAAGAGGGAGCAGATGAGACGAGAAGATGACTTGGAACGAGGTAACAGTGTGTGTGCTATATAGTGCTTGTGATGAGGGCTGATGAGTGACAGCTGTGCCAGGGAGGATCATGGGGAATGCAGTCTGTGACATTGTGCACATTGTATATATTGATAAAAATTTCATTATATTAGACACAAAAAGTGACGTCAATGCATACCCTCTATAGACTGAACACGTAATACGCATGTGCATGACCTCACCGTTTTCACAAATTTGTATTTTTTTTGTTTACATGGAGGTGATAACGGTACCGTTTTCAAAAACTTGCGTTTGCAGGCCCCCAAAACAGCATTGTCATGAAAATAAACGGCCAAAACGCATTACAAGTTTTACTCTTTTTTGAAAATAGTGTTGTGTAAACGACACCTTATACTAGATGTTTTGCTAGAGCCTTAATCTTTTTTGGACTGACTTAAAAATACAACTTTTTTGGTCTATTTTTCCGTCTGCTGCATTTGACGTCACAGCTCTGGACAGTCACCAATGGCGGATTTGGACTTGGTAAATTCCCTGTGTTCAAAGGCAAGCTTTCTATTGGTAAAAGCTATATACCAGGGGTGGCGAACGTCAGTCCTGGAGAGCCACAGTCCTGCAGAGTTTTGCTTCAACCCTAATCAAACACACCTGAACAAGCTAATCAAGGTCTGAAGGGTTACTAGAAAGATACAGGCAGGTGAGTTTTTGTCAGGGTTGGAGCTGAACTCTGTAGAACTGAGGCTCTCCTGGACCGGAGTTCGCCACCCCTGCTATATACTGTACTTTAAGTATGCAGTATAAGTATGTGAGTTGGCACAACCACTTGAAATTTTCATACAGGTGTATGAAGCATGTTTAAACTGTGTGAAGATGACTTTTCTTTGCATCTAGCATATTCAAACTGACAGCGCAGAATATGCTCGCAAAACAGCAAATCCAACAGTCTTCACGCACTTGATGGAAAAAAAACCCGTTCACTTGACATCTCACGTAGAAGAGATTATGACAGCCTGACATGTACGGGAACGCTGGGGGATTTGTGGCAGATTATAAACCTTGGCCCACTGCTGGATGTGGCATGGAAAAGAGCTCAGGGACGCGTGATACGACGTGCGGCGTGGGCCGTGTAAAGGAACTCATTGAGGATTCGGCGTGAAAGAGGCGCTTCGTTGGTCCAGATGGACTTGCAGTGAGGAAGCAATCACTGGCAAGGACTCGGAGATGAATTCATTTGCCAATAATTACATTTCAATCACTGCAGCTTGGGACGCTCTGCTAGGATGCTGAGGGCTTGCTGAATGAAGTCATATTAATGTGTGTTTGAACTTTGCAGGGAACAAAGTCTTTGAAACTGTTTCAGAGCCGTGACTGTCATTATTACTAGTCTGTCATTGCCTTTGGGAGAGCGAGTGTTGTTTTAAAGGGATAGTTTTGTCACTATTTACTCACCCTCATTACTTTCTTTCTTCTGTAGAGCAGGAATGGAGGACAAATATCCTGGTCATTTTTTGTCCATATAATGAAATTCATTGGGAAACTGAACCATTCAAGCTCCAAAAATACAATGAAAGGGCCATGAATACGGGTTTCGATCAACATGAGAGTAGGGGGCTTTTTGTTTAAATGTAAAAGCGAAGACTTATGTATTGAATATTTTTGTCATACTCTGGTGACTCGGTCTTCCCTCATCACCGAGGCAACACGCTGATCATTGTTTTCGGTTTGGACCGCATCCATTTACAAGCTCCACCAGTCGTCTTTCTCTGTCTCGCTCTCTCTCTCTCTTTTCCAAGGGCAGATATCCAAAGACTTTCTGATTACAAAATCACTGATCATTTTGCCACTGCCCCGCATTTGATTCATCCTCAGCATAACATTACCGAGACTGGGCTTCCACTCCATAAACCCATTCAGTTAGTCTAGTCACGTCAAAAGTTCTACAACAAGCAACTTTCCTGCTCACTTCTCAACAAACAGACAGTTTTCTGTGAGCCTGCATAAAAATATGAAATAAACACTGAATCCAAATGCACTGAGCATTGTTTAGCAACTTGATAATAACTGAGCAAAGTTCAGAAAGATTCTTGTTTTGAAATCTTTGTCTTCTGGGGGTTCAAAGCAGCCCAGAAAACCATATTGTAAAAATTTTGGTAATACTTTGCAGTAACGTTCAGTTAGGTATCCTGAACCAATGAGCAATACTTACTTTGTAAATATGCGTTGCTCATTACTAGTTCATGATTTAAAGGGTTAGTTAACCCAAAAATGAAAATTATGCCATGATTTACTCACCCTCAAACCAGATGTATATCAGTTCTTTCAGTTGAACATAATCTGAGATATATTTAAAAATATCCTTGCTCCTCCAAGCTTTGTAATGGTTGTGAAGGGGGGACCACATTTTGAAGCCAACATAATGCATCCTTCCATCATAAATATAATCCATATGGCTCCAGGGGGTTAATAAGAGAAGCGATGCGTTTTTGTAAGAAAAATATCCATATTTAAAACTTTATTAACTATAATAACTAGCTTCCGGCAGATGGCCGTACACATCGATTTGCGGCAGAAGAGTGACCTCTGACCCGATGCATGACACAATGGCGAACGCGGAAGCTCAGAGGATAGAGCAAAACAAAGCACCAGTCTCGAATTAGAAGTCTAAAACAAGAAATTTTAAAGAGAAATGTTGGAGGATTTCGATTTAAGAGAAGAGGAGCTTCAGTTTGTTGCCCAGCCCAATTTGTTTGAACCGCGAGAGGTGTCTTCCTAGATCCTACGTCATACATCGCGTCAGGGGTTACTCTTGCGGCGCAAGTCAACTTGCGCAGTATGCGTGCGGTCGTCTGCGGGAAGCTAGATATCTGAATTTATAAAGTTTTAAATATGGATATTTTTCTTGCAAAAATGCATCGCTTCGTGTCAAAAGGCCGTTATTAACCCACTGGAGCCATCTGGATTATTATTTATAATGGATGGATGAAGGCCTCCCCTTCACAACCATTATAAAGCTTGGTAGAGCCAGGATATTTTTAAACATATCTCTGATTGTGTTTGTCTGAAAGAAGATAGTCATATACACCGAGGATGGCTTGAGGGTGAGTAAATCATGGGATAATTTTCATTTTTGGGTGAACTATCCCTTTAACCTTATTGTAAAGTGTTACCAAACCTATGACTTTTAAACTATTAGTTGCATTCGATTAGTGTAAATATATTGATTTGAATCTATATTCACTAAATTGGTCTTGAATTTTAACATAGAGTCTGCTTTAATTTTAAAGGGTTAGTTCACCCAAAAATGAAAATTCTGTCATTTATTACTCACCCTCATGTCGTTCTACACCCGTAAGACCTTCGTTCATCTTCGGAACACAAATTAAGATATTTTTGATAAAATCCGATGGCTCAGTGAGGCCTGCATCGCCAGCAATAACACTCCCTTTTTCAATGCCCAGAAAGCTACTAAAAACATATTTAAAACAGTTCATGTGACTACAGTGGTTCAACTTTAATATTATAAAGCGACGAAAATATCTTTTGTGCAGCAAAAATAACAAAATAGCGACTTTATTCAACAATATCTAGTGATGGGCAATTTCAAAACACTGCTTCATGAAGCTTTGAATCAGTGGTTCAGAGCGCCAAAATCACATGATTTCAGTAAAGGAGGCTTCGTTATGCCGTAAGTGTTTTGAAACTTCAATAGTTCACGTGACTTTGGCAGTTTGATACACGCCCCGAACCACTGATTTGAAACAAAAGATTCGTAAAGCTTCGAAGCTTCATGAAGCAGTGTTTAGAAATCGCCCATCACTAGATATTGTGGAATAAAGACGCCATTTTGTTATTTTTGGCGCACAAAAAGTATTCTCGTCGCTTTATAATATTAAAGTTGAACCACTGTAGTCACATGAACTGTTTTTAGTAGCTTTCTGGGCATTGAAAAAGGGAGTGTTATTGCTGGCGATGCAGGCCTCACTGAGCCATCGGATTTTATCAAAAATATCTTAATTTGTGTTCCGAAGATGAACGAAGGTCTTACGGGTGTGGAACAACATGAGGGTGAGTAATAAATGACAGAATTTTCATTTTTGGGTGAACTAACCCTTTAAAGTACTTTAAAGTATAGTGTTGTGTCACTACCGTTATAGGGATATGCCCGAAGCAGATACCCCCAGGCTTGGTTATAGTTTTAGTTGTCAATAACAGCGTTGCTATGAATGAGCAACCTATACATGGCTGTGTGTACCAGCCAAACCTTCACCCCTTGTGCCCGACTAGGTCAGATATTACAGTGCTTTCATGCTGGGTTTGAGTTTAGGGACGTTTTCCTCTCACCTGCTGATTTCATCCTCCTGTGATGACTCATGTGCGCCTCCTGATGCTGTGGTCCAGCTTCTGTGAGAAAGGAAGTAAATGCATTTTGAGAACATCCCCAGCGTGTAATCAATCAAAGTTCCTCTTTGTATCAGTCATCCATTGCTATTAGAAATGAGCTAAACTGATTAGAGGGGAAGCACAGAGAACTTTTATCATCTGTCTCTCTCTCTCTCGCACCGTTCTCTCCCATCTGCAGCGCTCTGAGACAAAGCACTATTGGGTGTGAGGGATAAAACATTAATCTTCTTTTAGTAAGTGTGGTAACTGCTTTATTCCCGTGAGCTGGCCAGCGGCTGCCTGGGCGACTGCTTCCTCCAAATATGTTTTCTGCTCACTTATGGTCCTATACTGTGGGGCACAATGGGTTAGAAGTTTCATTTTCACATATTAGTGCATTACAGATGTATGCTGAGTGTTTAGTTACTCGATAAAGATTTAGAACGTTTTCTTTACACTAGTAGTCAGCAATGAGAGCAGTAAGAAATAGTCTTAAACCAAAGAAATAACCTATAAATGAAAATTCTGTCATCATTTATTCACCCTCATGCTGTCAACTGAACTTATTAACTTGCTCTGATATAATTTACACACAACCACATTTGCATCAAAACTGCATCTGATGCTCAGGATACTTACAAATTTGTCCCAAACATTTCTGTATATCCTCCATGTGAACGAGTACATCAGATATTTCATGATAGATGGATGTCATTAAGGCCCCCTTTCACTTGGCATTAATTTTTAATTAACATCTGGAAATTCTTTAGCTGGAGTCCATTTACACCTTGCATCCCACACCACAATAAATTATTTTCTTCCTCGTTATTTGTGTCCTATTTTCCAGTACAAATATCTAAACATTCTTAATACATTTACTAGAGATGCTAAATGATAAGATATTAAGTAGTTTTCTGGAAAAAAAGAAAAGAAAAAAAATTAAGTTTTGCTGAAAACAAGAAAAATGTCTGCCAATGGGGTAAGAAAAATAAACTTGTTTTAATTTTAAGTTCAGTTTTTCTTACCCCATTGGCAGAAACATATTCACATTTACTTGTGCAAAATTACATATTACATGTTTTTGACAGAATTTTTAATAATTTGATTATATTTTCAGGTACCAATAAGACTAGTTCAGATAGCTCTGTTTGAATGAATAATTAAATGCATTCTGCAGATTTTCTCCCAAATGTTTCAGTGATCCGATCACAATGCATTTATACCTGGCTTTTAATATTGCCATGTGCTTTCCGACTGTAATTCGATCACCGCAAACGCATGTTCATGTGAGGTGTAAAGTTGTCTCTGTTTTTGTTTTGTACTGTTTTATCTTGTTGGGAAAGTAATTTTACTTTGTTCTGTCCAGTGGAAAGCAGCATTACTTCTTCCAATAAACACAATCCTACAGTCAGTTGTTGTCCAACAGATGACCACTGTGAGAAGGTTGACTGGTTTGTAACCCCAATATCCCTGAGCATCTGATGGTCGGCTGTAACATCTGCTGTCTCATTTGCCATTCTAATTCAAATCCCACGTGGCTGAAATAGGGAGAGAGCAGACTAATTGACACAAATTGCAGCATACTTTTTCCAAGAGTTGTTTTCAGAAATATTTACGGTCACATCTCACAGAGGTCATTGCTCACGGACACTTACTGATAAAGAGTTATATTAATAGAGTTAGATTTAACTATAGAGGGCAACAGCTGGGTTCTGCATGGAAGTAAAAACATTCATTTTTCTCCGTATGGAAATTTATTTTTAATGAAAACTTATAAACCTTTAAAGACAGACCTACTGTGAGCTACAAGGTTGTTAATCGATGGTATTTCCTTCTGTTGAAGCCGTCATCCCACATTTTATTTATTTATTTATTTATTAAATAGTCATGTTTAAAAGAGGAATTCATGATGAAAAACTACATTACCCATGATGCTGTACAGAAAATTCCACCAATCAGAGTCACGACAAGCAACATGCACCAAAGGATCTCGTTAGCTCCGCCCACTCCTATGAGGCAATGAAAATGACATAATCAAGTCTCCCTACACTCAAAATCCTTAAATATTTGTATATATATATATATATATGCATATTTTGTAATAAACTTTAAATATATTGTTTTTATATATAAAATTGACATTTGTAAATAAGTAGTTTTACATTTCTTCGTTTTTAATTTGATTATGCTGTTCACAATGCTTCATGGGATTGTAGTTCTTTATATTACTAAAGCCGTTAAGAAAACAGTCTTGTACCTTTGTTTTTTGTCTGATTTTCAAATAATTTTTTGCTTCAAATCAAAGTTTGTAATGTTATGATTCTTGTCGTAGCTGGTTGACTTGATTCATGGCTTATGACGCTTTAACAAAGACTTTTTTTAAAATCCCTATGGGAGAAATTAATGGAAAAAAATGCTTCTGGAACCAACACTGCTGAAGAAGTGGACGGGCACTGTTGCACTCTATTTCAGTGATAGTTCACCCCAAAATTTAAAGGGATAGTTCACCCAAAAATGAAAATTCTGTCATCATTTTCTCACCCTCATGTTGTTGTAAATCTGCATGACTTTTCTTCTGTAAAACACAAAATGAGAAATTCTGAATAATATTTTTTCAATAACAAAAAATATGAACCAGAGTTTTTAAGCTTAAAATAGGATGCAGTTCTGTAAAAATAAATAAATAAATAAAATAGTCTATATGACTTCTTTTTTTTCAGTGGCTTTGTGTGAGAAACAGACCAAAGTCACTAAAATCATTTAATAGCTCAATAAGAATTGAATTTGACAATCAGATCAGTCCAATTTGTGAACGATTCATTCAGACTGGCTTTGTGAACTGAATCAATCGATTCATTGAAAAGATTTGACTCAAATGATGTGTTAACAAATCGGACATGGCATCTTCCGAGTTGGAATATAGTGCACAAATCAAAAGTAACACTTTTATGGTGCTGCTTTGTCATTTTTAAAGCCCTCATCGCTTTCATTTAAAGGAGCAGCCAGGATATTTTTTAAAGGGTTAGTTCTTTGGAACACAAATTAAGATCTTTTTTTAATGAAATCTGCATGTTAACGAGAGCACCACGACGCATGCGTGTTGTTGGCGCGAGAGCAGACATTGTTGCGGGTTGGAGATATTGGAGAATATTTTGGGTTTTTTTTTTGCACAAAGCACCACTTCATAAAACTAACCACTGGAGTCACATGGATTACTTTAATGATGTCTTTACTACTTTCTGGGTCTTGAAAGTGATAGTTGCGTATCTGTTAATGGAGGGACAGAAAGCTCTCAGATTTCATTAAAAAGATCTTCATTTGTGTTCTGGAGATGCATGAGTAATGAGTAATTAATGACAGAATTTCCATTTTTGGGTGAACTATCCCTTTAGAGAACTCATTTTTTGTCTTCCATGATTGAAAGTTTGGAACAACATAAGAGAGAATAATGTCAGAAGTTTCAGTTTTAGACAAACTATTCCTGTAATGCCTAATTTATTGAATCATTTCCATGAAATAGTGCCGTATAATTTAGTGCATCTATTTGAAAGTCTTGTTCCCTCTACTTCTGCATGGCCGACAGACTTTAATGGAAAAACAAATGACTTGCACGGAAAGAAAAGTCTGCATCTCCCTAAACTCTCCACCGGTAATACATTTCCAACTTGATTAGAGGTAAAAGCTTGGAAGTTCTTTCATTTCTGTTGATTTAGTTGATAAGGGAATGAAATGGAAAGGCATTTCTTCTTGCAGTATTAAGGTTAATTTCAAAGAGTCTGCTCTGTCTTTTTGTAATACCTGATTATTAGGGATTTGTCCTCTGAAACGAAATTCACTGCAAACTATGTCAGTCTGAGGAAGTCTTAAACCTCAGATGTACCTCTACCGCTACAAAAAGATCTTTATAAACAGTACTATTAGATTTGTGGCTGTTGTTCAAGGAATGTAAAATACAGGTTGCTTTTGTTTGAATTAAGATGTCCCAGGGCTTTAAAAGCATGCTGTGCCATTTAAAAACGGAGCCAGCGAGAGTAAAGCAAACATATGAATAGGCACTCAGGTTTGACCCGGCCTCTGTTTGTTAGTCTCCATGCGTCGCACCTCTTATAGACCTTGCTGACAATAGATGTGGGTGGTAATCTGAGTTTCTGAGAGCTGTTGTCAACATTGGCAAAGTGTATCATAAAAAAGCTGCCTCAAACTCATGCAGGCCTCCCATTGAGTGTGTTTAAAAGTGAGAAGATAGTCAAAGCCAAGCTTCATTTCTCATTTAACAGTGAAAGCCTTTCACTAAACGCAGCTTGAACTAAATATTCCAGGCCTAATTCCCTCCAGTAAAACATGTTCATAATTCATTTCGGAGATGAGATTGTTTTCTTTCAAAGAGCCGCTGAAAGTTTGTAGTGATTATTCATTTTCAGTGTATAATACCTGTTCTGGGTCATTAGGGAACTTAGGAAAATGATTTGGAAACAATATCAGGGCCTGCATACATCAGAAGTTTGTAAATTAGCATCACAAAGATATTCCCTGCCAGCGTCAACATGGTAAGACTTCATTACAGTAACTCGCTGCTAAACTGTTTTTGCAGAACACACTGAGCAGCATAATATACATTCATACATGATATAAGTCAAATATACATATTCATAATCAAGACTGTGTATGCATCAAGACATAACTAAACAACCAGAAAAAGACATCTTTTGAGTAACTGTGCTTCATTATAATATTTTAAGACCCCATTATATCTAAATTAGAGTTTTAAGGCTCTTAGTTCAATGTTTTATTTCTATACGATAGTGCGCACCTAAACATTGGCATTAACTTGTATTTTGAAATATGCGCATTTAGAAATGACAGAATTTTTCTTCTTGGAAAACATTTTAATAGGATCTTTTTGTATTATTCTGCAGAATTTGTAGCTATAAAGCCATGAATTGTACTTTCACTCATGGAATAAATGAATCATGAATGACTGTGAATAGAGAGTTTTCTGCAATTTTGTAACTGAAATTTTGGCTTTTGTGTGATGCAGTTAGAAGTATAATCCGAGACAACTGCCATATCGGCCAGTGCAACATAAAAAAAAAAAAGACTGAGTTCACTTTTAATTATAAACATTAACTCTACTCACTCAGTCTATAAGCAATTATATTCAAATGTTGCTGCTGAATAGAGCATTGCAGTGATGTCGTATTTTTATAAGCCAACCCTGGTTCACTCGACAAAAAATTAGCTCAGTGTCCAACAAAAGATTGACTCTTAAAGGGTTAGTTCACCCAAAACTGAAAATTCTGTCATTAATTACTCACCCTCATGTCGTTCCACACCCGTAAGACCTTCGTTCATCTTCGAAACACAAATTAAGATATTTTTGATAAAATCCGATGGCTCAGTGAGGCCTGCATTGCCAGCAAGACAATTAACACTTTCAATGCCCAGAAAGTTACTAAAGACATATTTAAAACAGTTCATGTGACTACAGTGGTTCAACCTTAATGTTATGAAGCGATGAGAATACTTTTTGTGCGCCAAAAAAACAAAATAACGACTTTATTCAACAATATCTAGTGATGGGCGATTTCAAAACACTGCTTCATGAAGATTCGAAGCTTTACGAATCTTTTATTTCAAATCAGTGGTTCGGAGCGTGTATCAAACTGCCAAAGTCACGTGATTTCAGTAAACGAGGCTTCGTTACGTCATAAGTGTTTCGAAATGTCAATGGTTCACCACTGGGGGGCGTGACTTTGGCAGTTTGATACACGCTCTGAACCACTGATTCGAAACAAAAGATCCGTAAAGCTTCGAAGCTTCATGAAGCAGTGTTTTGAAATCGGCCATCACTAGATATTGTTGAATAAAGTCGTTATTTTGTTTTTTTGGCACACAAAAAGTATTCTCGTCGCTTCATAACATTAAGGTTGAACCACTGTAGTCACATGAACTGTTTTAAATACGTCTTTAGTAGCTTTCTGGGCATCTGAAAGTGTTAATTATCTTGTTGGCAATGCAGGCCTCACTGAGCCATCGGATTTTATGGAAAATATCTTAATTTGTGTTCCAAAGATGAACGAAGGTCTTACGGGTGTGGAACGACATGAGGGTAAGTAATTAATGACAGAATTTAACCACCATTTAGCTTCCAACAGTTGCTCAGTCTTTATATATATAAAAAAAAAACATTTCCCTGAAAGTTTGAGTTAGAATAGTTTGCAAGAGCACAATTAAGCACAATAAGGTTGAAAAAATGTACTAGTGAGTGTTTGAGTTTACTTGTTAATGTCCCTGACAACCTCTGTAATCCCATTAAGTCTGTGTTTACCACAGACTTTATTTCACACATTTAACAGAACACATTTAATAAAAAACAAAAAAAAAACATTGACTTCAGGATGATGGAACTGAAAGTGCTAAAATGCAAACTCGCTTCTGGGTTTTGTCCTGCAGTAATTTACATCATGCAGCACTATTTAAAATTTTAGTTTTGTATGATGTGCAATTTCAGTATGTATCTCAGTGTGTCCTAGAGCCTTATAGTCAAGCCATTGAGAAAAATTATGACTAAGTTGCTTTACAAAGTTTGTGCATCAAAACTAATGAGAAAACATCCACTGTCTCTTGGTTGCATTAGTCATTTAAAGAAAAAGGTGTAGTGTTTACTTTTAAGTACAGTTAAATGTGGATTCTTTTTTTACTTTCACTAAAGCAGGCCAAATTGTTTTGGCTAGGTACTTGGACTTTTAATTAAGTACAATTATGACACATAACCTATAATTATGCATAATTTTTCAGTACTTGTTACATCGCTACCTTTGCGTCTATTCAGACAAGTTAATTACCTTATAGGCTAAACTGATTTTGAATGCATTTTAGGGTGGGCGTAAGTGCTGTCCTGGTGAGTGTCCACTTCAGCGTGTGCCACAGAGGTGTTTGACTTTTAATGTCTCCAGAAATAGCGAAAACATCAGGTTTGTTGTGTTTTAGCGGAGAAGATCCACTCACAAACTTCTGTGAGCGTCTGTGAACTCTGATCCTCAGAGTGCACTTTAACTTTCCACCATCATTTATTAATACAGCATCACCTGAGGTCTCAGTTTGTGAAAAGACAACACCAGAGCAGCGTCCCCAGCCGACAATTGCACTTAAACAACAGTGTGTCCTCCTAATGAAAATCAAGGAGATGGTGCCACACACAGCTCTCCATCAGAAAGACTGCTGAAATGGTGACAGGTCTAGTCCTTTGTGTCATTTCAGAGTGTCTCCGTAAACCTCAGAATATCCCTGTGTGTTGTTGAGCAGACATACGTGGGTAGCTTTTTTTCTTAAGCATGATAGATGGAGTTTGTTGTAGAGCTGCCCGACTGTCCGCATAGTGTCCCTATTCTCCCGGAAGGGAAGAGACCGCCGTCGAATAGCAATATAGCACTTCCAGCAAGCTTTTGTTTCCCCTCAATCTACAGCGACTGAATTGTTTAGCGCTTTTATTGGCTTCCTACATAGTTCCTCTGAGTCGAACACTTATTGAAGACGAATGCGTTCAGAAAAGCAGCGTTTCATTGTTCGCCGTTGGCTTTACTCAGCATTACTCAACTAAATTAGACACGTTTTCTTGCTCCAAATTATTCCCAGTAAAGCTTTTCCACAACTCTGCAGTAATGGATAGCATGGCTCGTCTCACAAGGTTTTGTAGGCCTGAATTAGGCTGAAATATATGTAAAACATTACTAATGCACTCACTGATGAGCTAGTGTCCTGATATCAACCACTAGGTACATCAAGTATTATGGCATACCCTACAGCATTTGGCCTTGGCTGCCCAGAAAATTTTATATATATAGTGCAAAATAGTTTAGCTTATGCATAATTTAATACACACATGTTGAGTTTCCATGTTTTAAAGGGACAATTATTTTTATGATGTACAAACTTTCTGCATTTTTACATTTAAAAAAAGAAAAGAAAAAAAAAATGATTTACGAGTTGTTTTCCTCATGGGGACCAAAAAATGACATTTTGTCCCTACAACGTAGGGAATACCTAAACCACACACACACACACACTTGTTTCCCATACGATGGGTCCCAAACAGCATAAATATCATGGTAAATGCATGTACAATATTTTGTACTTGGATTTATATTATATAATCTATTCAATTGGTAACTTATTTGGCCTCTAGCAACTCGCTTATAATTCCAGAATGTATAATTTTGTTGCAAATTTATTGTTTATCACAGATGTCAGCCATTAAAGATGCTGCTGTATCACCTATTGGATAAATAGTTTCTGTATTTAAATTAAACTCAAGTGCTTCATAAGCTTTTTTATTTATTTATTTATTTGTTTTTTTCAGATGCCAGGTTATGACCAAAGCTATGTGGTTAAAATAACATTTTTTGTGTGCTTTGTTATGGTCAGGAAGGAATAGAACAATAAAGTGTAGGAGTTTGGAAGTTTGGATGACATCATCTGATGGCATCATACTTGGATTTTTTTTTTTTGTAAATCTTGGACAATGTTCTTCATGAGGATTTTTGGGTTGAATCTGGGTCAGGTTCCCAACCTACTGAACTCTAAGAAAGCTTGTAATTTGTTGTAATGATGCAAGTTGTAGTCACCATTCATTTCCATTGTACACACATAAGAAAAATAGTTTTAAACAGTACCAAATTTGGGTTCTTGGGCTTATAATAATAGCAGAACCCTTTTTTGGTGCTAAATAGAATCCTTTTTATAAAGAACCATGCTTTGAAAGTGTTATATAGGACCTTAATGGTGTTAAAAATAACCTTTTTAACAATAGTTTATTTTCATTAATATTTTTAGTATCTTTATATTATTAATGTTAGTATTATTAATACTTATTTTTATATATTATTTATTAATATTGTTTTTTAGTTCTCTATCTGCTTGGTCTTATAATATCTTGTTGCCTTTGGGTTTTACATAAAACATTTTTTTAAAAAACAAAAAAACAAAACAAAAACAGCATGTTGTCAATTAGGTACTTTTATTTTTTTTTATTGACATGGCAAATTGTAGCAAAAATGACAGTGATCTATGTTAGTAGAATACATTAATAAATAAAAATTGACAATGAACACGACATAGATGTAATGAAGACGAAGTTCCAGTGAAATATCTTCACAATCCTCTGATGTCTTTACGTCCTTCATTATGTGTGTATTCTGAGTGGCAGTTTCTCTTTGCAGATGATGAGGTTATGGTACGTGACAGTATCTGAAATAAACAATTGAGTTTAGAGTTTACAGTGTGTCTCTTCCATTCGATTATGTAAAAATAATTATGTTTATGAAGGCCAAAATGAGCTGAACAGTATGTGAGCCCTTTACTGTGTTAAAAGGAAAAAGTTATATAAAGTCATGGGATAGCTTTAATGTTTTTTTGTGACTGGGTATGTTTAGGCATAAAGTAATAATTAGAAAAATCTAACAATATGGATCATAAATTCAATATCTCTGTTACTTTGTGGAGAAGAGAAGATGATTATCTTTAACTGAACAGAGCTGCTCACGCTTACATGTTCTGTTAAACTAAAAAGAGAAAAATACATGATTGGTAGGAAACCAGTTACCATTTTTAAAGTTAAAATTTATAGACATTTTAAGGAAGAAATAATTTACCTGTTGAGAGTGTGTAGACAGTCTGTGTAGTTGTATAGCGGAGCTCCAGAAAATCAGTAATGAGGTGGCTTTGACAGTTACAGATTTGAAAAACAAAAAGGCGGGAAAAAAGAACCCTAAACTCTAACACAAAGAACCATTTCAGCATACAAAGGGTTCTTCAGGATGAAAGTTCTAAATAGAACTTTTACTACATGTAAAGAACCTTTAAAGAACCATCTTTTTTTAGAGTGTGTAAGTGTATGGTTACTGAGGCGGTCAGTCTATAACATCTCTTGAGCAGTTTCGGGACAACAAAAGGGTGATGACAATTTTAATTGACAATTTAAATGATGACAATTTCAACTGACAGTTATCATTTTTGAGTGAACTGTCCCTTTACGTCTCAAATATATATAGTGATTCTTTGTTAAATCTGGGAGATACAATTTGAAAACAGTTTTGCCTATCTATGAAAAAAAAAGTGATCCCTCGTGGGTTCTTGAACATACTTTTGTAGTGTGTTAAACTCTGCATTTCCACATTGTTGTGAAGGTCAGGCTGGACTGCAAAGGATGATAACTGTCTGCCTCAACGTGCTGTTTGGTGTGTGTGTGTGTGTGTGTGCGTTTCTCCTCAATGACACTGTCATTAGTGGTTTACTCAGGCAGAGCTGCTCTGTGTTAACAGTCACCATTTGATAAATATCTGATATTTAAATGCAAGAATCTTTTCGATTGCACTGCATTTTGTTGTTGTAAAAAAAAAAAAAGTATAAAATTAAGCAAATATACAGACGCCGCTTCCGAAATTGAATACTTCCCTACTATAGAGTATGTAAAAAACACTATTTGAGCTTTGTCCGAATTAATAGTATTATAAAACAGTAGGCGAAAATGCCGGGATGACTACTTCTGGTGAGATTCTGAAGTGTGCATTCTATAGACACTTTACAATCCCATGAGGCCACGGGAGAGGATTTATGAATGAAAGTGAATTGATGCAACAGATGCCATAGGTCATACGACAATGACAACATGGCGGATGTAGTACAATATGCCCGAATTTCATTCAGTATGCGATTTCAAGAATCAAACTCATTATTAACAATGAAATATACAGTGCTGCTTCAAAGTTTGTGAACCCCTTACAGAATCTGTGAAAATGTGAATAATTTTAACAAAGAGGGATCATACAAAATGCATGTTATTTTTTATTTAGTACTGTCTTGAATAAGATATCTTACATAAAAGATGTTTACATATAGTCCACAAGACATGCATAAAATGAATTATAAAAATTACCCAGTTCAAAAGTTTATGTACCCTTGATTCTTAATACTGTGTGTCATTACCTGGATGATCCACAACGGTTTTATGTTTTTTTTTTGTTTGTTTGTTTGTTTTGTGATGGTTGTTCTTGAGTCTCTTGTTTGTCCTGAGCAGTTAAACTGACCATGTTCTTCAGAAAAATCCTCCAGGTTCTGCAAATTCTTCAGTTTTCAAGCATCTTTTGCGTATTTGAACCCTTTCCAGCAGTGACTGTATGATTTTGAGATCCATCTTTTCACACTGAGGACAACTGAGGGACTCAAACACAACTATTAAAAAAGGTTCAAACATTCACTGATGCTCCAGAAGGAAACACGATGCATTAAGAACCAGGGGGTGAAATTTTTTTGAATTTGAAGATAAAGGTAAATTGTACTTATTTTGTCTTCCGGGAAACATGTAAGTATCTTCTGTTGCTTCCGAAGGGCAGTACTAAATGAAAAAAAAAAATAAATAAATTGAAACAAAATAAGAAAAATTTGGACATCTTCATCCTGTTCAAAAGTTTTTACCCCCCGACTCTTAATGCATCATGTTTCCTTCTGGAACATCAGTGAATGTTTGAACCTTTTGTAATAGTTGTGTTTGAGTCCCTCAGATCTCAAAATCATATAGCCACTGCTGGAAAGGGTTCAAATATGCAAAAGATGCTGGAAAACTGAAGGATTTTTCTGAAGAATGTTGGGCAGGACAAACAAGGGACTCATGAACATTCATGGACTCATAATAACATTACTAAAGCATCTAACTGTGGTATACAGTGCTGCTTTGTGAACCCCTTGCAGAATCTGAAAATGTGAATAATTTTAGCAAAATAAGAGGGATCATACAAAATGCATGTTATGTTTTATTTAGTACTGTCCTGAATAAGATAACTAACATAAAAGATGTTTACATGTAGTCCACAAGACCAAAAAAAAGAAAAATAGCTGAATTTATAAAAATGACCCTGTTCAAAAGTTTATGTACCCTTGATTCTTAATACTGTGTGTGGTTACCTGGATGATCCATAACTGAGATCATAACATGAGCCAATATAACGGCCAACATATACTGCAGCTATTAAAGGCGGTTGGTGAATTATTTATAATAACTTGCTTTTTTTGTTCAGGGTTGCATTGGAAAAGAGGTTTTAAAGTTTAATAAAAATTTTCTTGATCAAGGAACCAAGGAATTGATGCTAATTCTCTAGCTTGAGAATCAAATCATCAAAGATCTCTCTAATTAACATGTCAAATGTTTCTCTTAGATGACAACGAGCTCAAATTGAAACTTTTGCTCATGCCTTTTAGATTAAGCTGCCCATGACAGTACAGTGTAGTCTAGAGCTACTTTTAATCACTGTCTGCTTTAATAGTTATCCGGCAAAGGGAAGATAACACAACCATCACCAAAACTAACTTGATTTGCTCATGATCTGATTAAAGGTTACGCGGATAAAGGGGGTCACCAGTGTGGAATTCCAAATTCATCAACATGCTTTGAATTATTCTAGAAACATCAAGAGTCCCTCGACCCTCACCTTCGTCTGCGATTCATGAGGGACCGTTATTGATTTAAGCAGGTGTAAGGAGCCGTCTCACTGCAGAGGAAATTCAATCTTACCTGACATCCATGGGTTTATTGTTCAAGACGCTGTCACAACAGCCTGTGCCTGTGTATCAAAACAAATAGCATAATTCAACATTTCACAGTCTCATTCTGCCAAATACGAGTCCATCGCTGTATGTTTGGTAGCTATAACTTCATCAGAAAATATTTTGACTGAACATTTCTGAATGCCATTGCATTAGATTGCATTAGATCTATATTATTTCAGTTTTAAAAACAATACATGTACTGTTCATATTTTATATTGTGACACATTCTGATTGTCAAATGTTAGAGGAATATGTCCATACCCATACAACAGGGAACATTCTCAGAACTTTAGTTAATGTTCTGACATGGTTCTCTCAAAGTTATGAACAAACATTCTTCCAGTAACGTTAATAATACGTTCGTTCAAAGTTATGCGCTGCGTCCAAAATCAAATACTACTATACCCTACTATATAGTATCTGAAAAAAAGAAAAAAATACGCCAAAAGAGTAGTGTAAAACAGTAGGCGAAAAGTCCCTGGATGATCTACTACTTCCGCAGAGATTCTAAAGTGTTCATTTGATGGACACTTTACTATCCCATGAGGCCACGGGAGAGGATTTATGAATGGAAGTGAAGCGACGCTGGTAGGTCATGTGACAGTAACAACATGGCGGATGTAGTACCAAAGCCACTGGAAGGCAAGCCTGCAACCTTTAGCCAAAAAAACATAACGGCTAATGCTAACGCTCCGCCTCTGGCGGTACGCAGGGAAGGAGACCAGAGGCCGTTTTTTGAATGGATGTCAATGGATGAGAGGCTTCACTATGCTGATTAAACAGCTTTTGTGGGGAAATAGCTAATCATTTAATTAATCGACAGCCTGTTCGCTAATCTTCAGCATGTTTTACACTAAACAATACTTTCGTTGGGAACTATATGTAGATTTTAGCTTGATAAAAATGTATTTTTTTAAGAGAAGGCAGACTAGGGAATGTTGCGACAGGTAGGACTCATTTACGGCATTACCAACAGCAAACGTGCCGCATTACTGTTTAACAGACAGAACAATAGATGTTGTGTAAAAGCCACTTGAACCTTTAGCCAAAAAATCGCTAATGCTAAGGCAGGGAAGGAGTTTTGAACGGCGGGCACTGATGTCACTGCCATGACACAATAGGCTGAAAGGTGCCGCACGTGATTAAGTTAGCCGTTACGCTTTCTCCAATGGTAAGAGATACAGACCCTCTCATCTCCCTATAATATACAATCTCTGGTAGTACGTCCAAATTCATACTACCCATATCAACCTTATTCCTATGCCCCATGACGCTTTGCCCGAATTATGGGTGCAACTTCCGTTAAGCTGTAAACAGTCAGTGAAAGACTTGCTCTATGAACGCAATAATACGTTTTTTTTTTAAAACTGGGTACAATGAGATGACATTATTCTACTCACCCTTCAACCAACGAACATTAAAAGGACATTTAAAAGTGTAAAAGCATCAACAAGGTACTTTCAACAGGCCATGAAAAAGCACGATTCTTTCCACAGCAATAATGGACGGGTTAAATATAACTATGATATCTGTATTATGTAATATACGTTGCCTTAATAAATATGCAAAGGGACAAAAGAAAATAATCACGACGATAGAAAGCAGCGACTGAAAAGAGCTCTTGCCACAGATTTTATTGTTATAACATGTTATTCTCATGATGTCTGAAAATAAAACATGAAAGAAAAATAGACAGCTCATTCAGTCAAACTGACGGATAAGCTTTATTTGTAGGGCAGCCTTATGATTTGAAACGATTCGTTTCAGTCTTTTTAAATGGAAGTTCCCCAAACCGGAAGTGCAACCCATAATTCGAAACGCAGTAGGCTAGTGCGTTATGAATCTTTTGTGTCGAATCATGATTCGGATCGCGTGTCAAACCGCCAAACTGCTGAAATCACGTGACTTTGGCGCTCCGAACCGCTGATTTGACACAAAAGATTCATAACGCTCCGAAGTTTCATGAAGCAGTGTTTTGAAATCGGCCATCACTATATAAGTCATTATTTTGTTTTTTTTGGCACACCAAAAATATTCTCATCGCTTTATAATATTAATATTGAACCACTGTACTCACATGAACTGATTTAAATATGTTTTTACTACATTAATGGATCTTCAGAGAGGAAATGTCATTGTTGGCTATGCAGGCCTCACTGAGCCATCGGATTTCAACAAAAATATCTTAATTTGCTTTCCGAAGATGAACGAAGGTCTTACTGGTGTGGAACGGCATGAGGGTGAGTAATAAATGACATTATATTCATTTTTGGGTGAACTAACCCTTTAATGTAATTAACTACAACTGTTGCTAGTAGGCCTACACTGTTGTTGGTTAAAATTCATTGCACAAATTGCCATGAGAAATTAAATGAATTTGGAAAAAAAATAAAATAAAAATCAAACATAGTTTATTTGAAGATGCCATGTAGTTTGATATATGTATCTAATGCAGTAAAATCCATTCATTTTTAACATGGTTTAAATTTTCAAATGCTTTTGGGAGATGTTGAAAATACTTTCCAAGAGAGAAATAGTTTGCTGAAGAGTCAAAAAAAAATTAAGGTAACAGTTTGGAGGACTTATTGATTATTCTTCATTTCATGTTGTCTATGAGAAATATGGAGAGCAAAAGTGCTTGTTGTTTTAATCTATTATCCTGTTAAGTTTGTAGACCTAAAATCAGGAAGAAAATTAGCATTTTCAAACCATGTGGTCCCTCTGGAATTTTTTTATAATAGCTGTTTTCGATTTGTGTGTAAAATAATCTGTTGGCTTTAAATGAACCTGCTTACAATTTGCTTAAAAATGAAGTAATTTAGTTATTTTTCAGCATTATTTACTTCAACTAAGAATCATTTTTTACAAAAGTTTCAGGACAGATATTATGTACATATTGCAAGATCCGTGTTTGATGTCTTTTCATTTCAGAACAGTCAACATTTGGTAAACAGCAGGTTGCTTTTAATTTTCTCCCAAGATTTCTGTTGGTGCATAGCTCGTTAGCTACCCAAAAAATAATTATCATTGCAGGAAAGAAAAAAAGAAAAGAAGACCCAGAGGAAAAATTAAGCATTCAAAGTTTTTCTATTGTGTGACTCAGTCTTTTAAGAACTATAAGCTTTATTGTTTGTAGGCCTACTAGTGCAGCAAAGATCATGAATGAACGTTTTAAAGAGATAGATATCTTAAAAGTGAATATTTTGTCATCATTTACTCACCCTCATGTTCTTCCAAACCTGTATGACTTACTTTTTCCTGTGAAACACAGACATTTGTAGACTGTACATGTCACTCTTTTTTATTCAATTAACTAATGGGGACTGGAGCTTCCAAAAAAAGATGCAAAAACCATAAAACTGTCACAAAAGCAGCTCATATGACTTGTGTGTTATCCTAGCTAACAAAAAAAATATGTTCTAAGAACGCTTTGCTAACGTTCTTAGAGTGTTCATAACATTTTCACACTGCGTTTATCATCATTCTAAACACCGCTTTAACCCTGGGTAAAGGAACGTTTAACACTTGTAATTTATGAAACCCTGCTCCTAGCACCGGTTTTGCGGTGCCAAACTTGTACAGTGAGAAACGATGCGGTGTTAGAATTTTACAGCTAGACGTTTAGCAACAGACAACCAATCACGTATATTTGCCTGCTTTGGACAGTCACGGAAACACTAGGCTATATGAACAGTAAATTCAGCGTTTGAGAGGAAAAATGTCAAATGCTGACAGAAAACGTTACAATTTGAGTGAAGAAGAGACTGTTTCATTCTTACTTTATAGTCCGAAATGTCTATTCAGTATAAACTCAATAGTACAGTCGGCAATGCGAAGATCCGCTATGCTAGGGCTAGCTAGCCTATGTAAACAAGTCGCAGGCTGTGTTTATTCAATCAATGACACGGACACCGAAAATATGCAAATAAGAAAGTTAATACAGGGTTTAGGAATGTACAATGTGAACTAGCCTATGTGCATATATGTCTTTTATTATTATTATTATTATGAAAACTTAATGAAACAGACCGAAATTAAATTAGCCTTTCTGTGACTGGAACATTATTGCATCCGAATGAATCATTCAGACTGGTTTTGTGAACCAATGATTCATTAAAAAGATTGGACTCAAAAGAAGAATTGGTTCATAAATTGGACATTGCTACTTGTCTTGCGATCTCATTATTAAGTTATGAATGAAAAATGCGTCAAGGAGAGCAAATGCGGATGTCAAGATTTTAAGTGAATGAGACTCTTTAGGTCTATTAAGCTACAATACGTCAGCAATAACTTCAGTGCATGAGTCATTTGGTCCATTTTTATGATACTTTTGCACTTTTTGAAGCATTCAAGTGCCAGTCCCCTTTTATTGTAAATGAAAAAAATTCTCCTTTTGTGTTCCACAGAAGAAAGAAAGTCATGAAGGTTTGGAAGGACTTTCAATGTGAGTAACTAGACAGAATTTTACATTTTTGTTTTTGACGTGACCTATTCCTTTAAAATATCTTCATTTGAGTGTCAAGAACAGAATAAATGTTTGGAGATCTATGCGTTGAGTGAACTGCTTCAAGGTCATATGAGCACTTGACAATGTTAAGATTGGGAATAAAAGATGATGTTTGTGTAGAGGCTTCACATAAATCAGTACCACATAATCAGAGAAACGAAATATGGTTTATAAGCTGCTACGGCAGCAGTTAGCTTTAAGACTCTCTGTGAATAAATGCAGCATCCTTGTGCATGGGCCATAGAAAAAACAACAACACAAAAAACAAGGTGCATTTGCGATGCTGAAATTGGTTGTCCTCATAAATATGTCATTGGATTTCTGAACATAAATATATTGGAATATATTCAGAAAGCACATGCCATCAGAGCTTAACAGCAATTGCTTGTATTTATTCCAGTGAGATTTTGAGATCTGAGCGCATTTTATGCGCTTATTAATGGAGGTGAAAGGTAACGTTAAATCTTTTAGTACTAGGGCAGGCAGACCTACCGTACAGTATCTGTCAAACCATGGAAACTGAGCTAATATTTACTGTGATATATCACTCCTCGCACACATGTGAATCTAGAAAGTGAAAATTAATTTCAGCTAGTAAAAATGTGGGATTTCTAACTGTGCGTCAATCAAAGATCCATTATTTCTTGAGGTGAGATCTGCATTCAGAGATGCCAGTGCTTATAGTGCAATCTGTGGTAGTGTAGTCTTGTATAATGTAGAGGAGACCGGGGCTAGTTGTCACACTTAATATTTCCTAGAATAGGTTAAATCTGGAGTTCGTTTCTGTATATAGACATATAACTTAAGTTTTGGCTTAAAAAAAAAAAAAAAAAAGCTTTGGTTTAACACGCCGGGGCATGTTGTCACAGTCTATGGGGTAAGTCACGATGGAACTTGCCATTTAATCAAGTTTTTTTATGCTTTTCATGCAAAAAAAACAAAAAAAAAACAGGTAAAATGTTACAATAACAAAATATAAAATCAAAATGATTAGAATTTTTTGCATTTTTTTTTAAGTGTTACTATTTGTTTCAGAACGTTCAGAGAACATTCAAAAGTAATTCCCATAATGTGTGTAAAATTATCAGATTTAATGTTTCCTTAACGTTCGTGTAACTAATAATTTTAAAAAACAGGATGTTTTGAACGTTCATAGAACATTCCAAAATAACATTTTCATAACGTAATGGGAACGTTAGCAAAACGTTCTTAGAACATATTAGCTGTTACCTGGGTAGTTATTGAGATATAGCCATTGTGGCAACTTCCCTTTGGCCCTGTTTCCACCTGGTAATAAGATGCGTTTTGATCGATTGGATCACAAGTGGATGACGCTAAATACAGGTGTAAACGGGGTCTAAAATGTTTTGAGCTTGTCCACTTTCGACCACTTCCAGAGGTAGTTGAAAACGCATTTGACCGGATTGCTTTCGTAGTGTAAACACTCATGTGGTCACAGCCACAAAAGACCACCTACTCTCCGCCTACTGACATAATGCATAAACATTATGGGAAATGCGCTAGCCAGACAGGATTTAAACTTTGTCAGCTGAAGACCCAAGTTTGGTTTGAAGATGAAAAACATACCAACCACAATCTTCTCTCAACATTCCTGATTTTTAACACACTCACCATGTTCAGCGTGGTCTTGCAGCTGTCAGAGCAGAAAGGAAAGCTGATGCTCTCCGTATGTTTTTCCGTCGTCTCTGGGCGCGTTCATATGTAAATTGCGTGAGCTTATTTTGTCCATTAGATTAAAAGATCTGGAAAAACCCATACATTTACCCACTTATAGACCCTTCCCTCGAAGAAATCAGGACTGAAGTGGTTGAAAGTGGACAAAAGAGACAGATTAAAACACCAGGTGTAAACGGGAACGTGTCTCCCTCGTCCACTTGTGATCCAATCGACCAAAACGCATCTTAATACCAGATGGAAACAGGGCCAAAGATGCATTTTGGTCGATCGGATCACAAGTGGACGACGCTAAATTCAGGTGTAAAAGGGGTCTAAAATGTTTTGAGCTTGTCCTCTTTCGACCACTTCCAGAGGTAGTTGAAACACATTCAACCGGATTGCTTTCATAGTGTATTGGTCAAATGTGTTCAAACAGCCACTAAAGACTGCCTACTTTCCGCCTACTGACCTAGTGCATAAACATTATGGGAAGCACACTAGCCAGACTGGATTTAAACTGTCGCACAACGTTCTCTCACTATTCTTGATTTCTAACACACTCATCGTGTTCAGCGTGGTCTTGTGGCTGTCAGAGCAGAAACGAAAGCGTCATGTTCATATGTAAATTGCCCAAGCTTATTTCGTCCATTAGATCATAAGATCTGAGAAAAAAAAAAGAAAAAAAACATTTACCCGCCCATAGACCCTCCCCTTGAAAGGAGGGATTAAAACACCAGGTGTAAACGGATATGTGCCTCCCTCGTCTACTTGTGATCCGATCAACCAAAACTCATCTTAATACCAGGTGTAAACAGGACCTATGTGACAACTAGCCCCGGTCTCCCCTATAATGTAAAACGTGTGCACTGGTCACTAAATGAAGTGCATGGGTTGGAGAGCTGTCTGTCGTCTGTAACATGCAGTCTGATTGAGTGACAAGCAATCAGATGTAATTTATGGCTCTGTGGCACTTCAGAACGAACTAAAGGATTTCTCATTTAAATTCTACAGCGCTGAAGGCCCTAGAAGTATCAGAATGCTTTCTGAGTCATTGTCATTGCCCTCGAAGCCACATCATTCACGAAAATCACCTACTGTATGTGTGTCTCCGCTGGACTCGGTAAATATTCATAGTGATCTGTTTCTAGTTACAGATTTTCATAATTTATGCTTAAAGGGACAGTTATATTCACCCCCCAAAAAGTGAATATTCTATTATTATTTCCAAACCTGTGTGCTGATATTTTTACTCTAGGAAAACAGGAAAAATTATGAGAAATTTGTTTGAGAAGCCATGTCTATCAGGCTGTAAAAAGGACAGTATAATTGCACCATGGCCTATGCCTCTCATTGAGAAAGCAATTTTAGCTGGTGTATTGGCACGTAGAGCTGGCAGTGATGTATCTTTAACAGCTCATATTAAATGACACAGTTACTCTAATCTGGGCTCTTGTGATTAAAAACCAGGTCACATTTAGTGGACGAACTGGTTCAGTCCTACAAAGTCATTGAGATATGCAGCTCGTCTGATCCAGACAGGCATATGAAGACCTCATTACACAGTCAGGCCAAGATTAGAACTGATTTTATGAAATACTAGAGGCGCTGACTGTGTGTGTGTGTGTGTGTGTGTGTGTGTGTGTGTGTGTGTGTGTGTGTGTGTGTGTGTGTGTGAACATGCACTATTTCTTTCCATAAGCTGCTCTGTAATGGGTATTTGTCCCAATACTCTGGCTAAAGTTCATGAGCGAGGAAGAAAGAAGGCGTAGAGCGTTTGAGAGTGAAGTACAGCAAGCAGCAGCGATGGTACAGAAAACTAGCTGTAAGTGAACTTTTTTTCTGTAGGAATGTGTTGTTCGAGGTGTCTCAAAGGTGGCAGGTGTGTCTTCCCGTTAATGCAATTAGCATGCAAGGACAGGAATAGCTTGTGCTTTGGTAAATTATTATAAATTACAGAGTTGTGGCACAATACATAATTTTTTAGATTTATGTGTGGGTGACGGTTCTGCTTGTAAGTTGTGAGTTCAGGGGTGTTGCTTGGGTTCACACCAAATGACGTTTCCCAAATGTGAAACATTCTTTTATTATAATGTATGAAGTTTGTTGATTGTTTACAACTAACAGACATTCCAATAGAAATGTATTTACTACAATTATTTCTGTTTTTTTCTCAAAGGATAGGGTGTTCTGTTCTCTTTCTTTCTTTGATGAAAAATACACATGAAATTCACACATTTTTTCACAGAATCATGTTTTTGGTTTTGAAATGTTTTGCCTGTGCAAATTCAAAGCTTTAAATGCTCTTTTCAAGTGATAATATGTGAAACACACAACCAAACGCATGATTTTGATGTGTAGTATGATGCATGTGCTTTAATCAGTTTTATTTTAGTATCATTGATAAACTATTTTTATATCAATTGAATTAGATTTTATTTCATATTTTCTGAATTCATTTTAATTTTAGTTAAAATGTTAGTAATTTTGTTGTGTGGTTTTATCATTTTTTAAATTATTTTTTTAAATATGTATATTTTTTACTTTTTAGTTTCTTTAGTTTGTTATTGTAGTTCTTCAATTTAAACTAAACGGAAATGAGAAATACTGCCAGGACAACTAGCTGAAATAAAATAAGTTTAAGTTGTTTTATGTTTTATTTCAGTTAACATTTAATATTTTATGGTTTTAGCTTTAGTTAAAGGGTTAGTTGACCCAAAAATGAAATTTCTGTCATTAAGTACTTTCCTGCAAGACCTTTGTTCATCTTCAGAACACAAATTAAGACATTTTTGATGAAATCCAAGAGGTTTTTTTATCCCCCATAGAAAGCAACATAATTACCGTCATTCAAGGTTCAGAAAGTAGTGAAGACATTGTTAAAATAGTCATTTACGTTCAGCGTCAGCACGTGCTGCTCACGTGAACAGCATTGGCCAATACTGAGCTGGCGTTCTGACCCTGGAAGCGCTGAACGCAAATGACTATTTTAACAATGTCTTTACTACTTTCCTGGACCTTGAATGAAGGTAATTACGTTGCTTTCTATGGGGGATAAAAAAATCTCTTGGATTTCATCAAAATCTTAATTTGTGTTCTGAAAATGAATGAAAGTCTTACGGGTTTGGAACGACATGAGGGTGAGTAATCAATGACAGACATTTTATTTTTGGGTGATAATAACCCTGGTTTTAATTACAAGGGTTCTTTCTGCACGTCCTTCCTTCTGCCTATAAATCTGCATGACTTTCTGCAGATGTTCAGTCAGCATCAAGCTGAATCCCTGTCTCTTTTCTCTCTTGCAGTGCAGAGTGTAATCAGGCCCTACAAGCCCACAGATAAGTCTGCTATTGTCTCCCTCTTCCGCTTTGGCATTCTGGAGCATGTCTACCCAGCCTTCTTCAAAGCCATGAGTCATCCGGACCACATCGGCGTGACCCTCAGCGTCTCCGTGGCCGGATATGTGCTGGGAGGGAGCTCGTGCTTCCAGGCCGTGCTCTTCGGAGGAGCTTGGGCTTGCTTGGTTTACTATTGCTGCCATGAGATTTACGACAGCTACCTCAAGAGGAAGATGGAGATGGAAATGGCAGATATTCAGGCCAACTTCTTGGATAACCAGGTGAATCATTTCTGGGTGGCGGAGATGGAGGTGAACGGGAAGTCGAAGGTGGTCGGGCTGCTGGCTGTAGTTGGTGTGAAGGGCGACGTTTCGAAGGATGGGTGGAACGCAGACGATGCAGCGACAGCGGAGGTGTTTCAATTAATCGTGTCCTTCAACCAGCGACGTAAAGGTCTGGGAACTCAGCTGGTAGAGACAGCCGTAGAGTTCTGTAAGGAGCAGGGACTTTCTCGGGTGGTCATAGAGATCAGCTCCCCACAGACCGCGGCCATTTCGATTTTCCGCAAACTGGGCTTTACTGTGACATCCGTGCACAGCAACACACACCCTAACCGTTTGGTCTCAAAACTGGCCAGGATCAATGTAATACGAATGGAAAAGCATCTTTAAACTGCCATGTTAAATCCGTGGGTTACACTTTATTTCAATAGTCCACTTTAGACATTTTACTAACTATAAGTAACTTTGCAACTACATGTCAACTTTCTCTCATTAGAGTATGAGTATGTTTAGATTTATATTTCTTATTCACACATTTGACCATCCCTTGGCAATCAAGCCTATTCTCACTGCAAAGACAAAGAGTAATGCAAATTTAAGAGATTTAGTTCAATTACCCCCAGATTTTCTCACCCTCACGCCATCCTAAGTGTATATGCCTTCCGTATTCAACTTACAAAGAAAGTGTAGCGCCTCTCGCAGTTCAAAAATGCTTACATTATGTCCCACGCCTTCCGATTTCAACTTAACGAAAAAAGCGTAACTGATGCAACATCAGTTACAGTTTTTTCGTAAGTTGAATACGGAAGGCAGTCTGGCGGAAGTTAGATATTTTACTTTATAACTTGTTAAATATTTATATTTTTCTTACACAAATGCATCGCTTCAGGAAGCCTTTATTAATCCCCCAGAGCCGTGTGGAGTATGTTTATAATGGATGGATGCACTTTCTTCAGCTCATTCTCATTGGTCCCGTTCACTGCCATTATAAAGCTTGGATGCGTCAGGATATTTATTAATATAACTCCGATTGTGTTCATCAGAAAGAAGAAAGTCATATACATCTAGGATGGCTTGAGCGTGAGTAAAGCTTGGGGTAATTTTCATTTTAAAGTGAACTAATCCTTTAAAACTAGATGAGTAAAGTTTGTAAACAAACTAAAAGTTGACTTGAGAAAGCCTGACTAGAAAGTTTGACAAAGATTTAAAAGCAATTTAAAACAAATACTGTTTTTTTCTAAAGAATATGTTGTTTTCTTTATATTACTATATGGGATCTATACAAACACCACAAGCAATAAACAATACAAATATCATAGTTTGCTCTCTCGTCCATTAGAATTGTAATGCAAATAGAAGCCAAGGTATGAAAACATTATATAAACTACTTTTAGCTTTCAGGAAAGGCTGAATCTCATTGATCCAGAGGAATTTATGCCAGCTGACCCATATGACCATACTTAAGTCTTAAAATACCACTGAAATGCAAAACCAAAGAAAGCGGCTGGAGGTTTAACATTCTTGCAGCAATGACATTGTGAGCCTATTGTGCAGATTGGAATAAAGGAGCTAGTGTTTACTACTCACATCGCTGGGAGTAAAAGCCATGTTTAACCAGGTAACACTGCTATTGTAGTCAGCCTACTGAAGAACGTCAATCATCAGTAGTGCAATGGGGGGGGGGTACGTGGATTCAATAGGGTGTCCTTTCTTTTTCACATGACTGTATATGGGTAACACTTTACACGTTACATATAGTTACTATATGTTACTTTATGTATATTATATATATATCCAGGATATATATTTATGCATTCAGATAAATGACCCCAAAATATATGTACTCTTTCCCAAAGGTGTGCTGTGGTTGGCTGAGATGCGCACACATTACTAGACAGAGCACAGACATCAATCACCCTCTCAGATCTTGTCAGATGGTATTAAAGCACTGTCCAGTCGGCAGGTGATGATCTCTCCGGTGATGTCTGCGCTACTGAGCCCCCTTTCAGCCACTCCGAGGGGAATTAGCCTCTAGTAATGACTTCCATCATTATTATTCCTACCATGCATAAGGATGGTTTTAAAATAATTGTCTAAATTGCACATCATGACTCTAATGCATGCATATGCACATATAAGTAAGGGACGCAGATGATGTCAGGACGGATAATGCCATAGTGTTAATGCTGAATAATTGGCAAGCGTCAAGGTGTGTGACTGTGCATTTTTGGAGGTATTTTTACAACTTGGAGAAGCTTGATGTTTTGGAGAGGATAAATATTCAATCAAAGTTTCCTCTATAGGACATGGTACCCAGAATATTTATCAGTTTACAATGTGTAAATACAGCAATGGGACTTCTAGGGCTGAATTTACATGTGCATGTGCATAGAGTTTATAAAAAATATACTTATGTGATATTATCAGGACATAAAAAGGTGAAGTGTATATAATGCTCTGTGCCAGTAGCATCACCATCATTTTCTTCAGAAAATATTCCTGTAGATTGGATTATATAAACTTTTTAAGAGTATTGTTAACCATTTAAAGTTGACCTGAAATGGAAGTGGTGGTAGTCTTTTCTTCCCCAATTGTCACGTATATACGATTGAAACGGAACAAAAAAAAAATGGTGAATGGGACTTGATTTTGTCCATGAGGAATTGATTGGATGGTTGTGGTTTGCTATTGGTGGATCTCATGTGACTGACAGGTTGTCCCGCCCTCAGGCAGTAAACGTCATCAGAGAAGAGATGTCGCTGCAAGAGGGAGGGGAAGTTATTTTGATTAAAGATTATGAGGCACATGAATGAAAAAAAAAAAGATGTGCATGGATAAATCATTTATAATAAATACTACAATATTACAAAAAAAAAAGTCAATTTTTGATTTCATAATGACTTTAACCATAATGTATATAGCAAATATCAACTGCTTGATTGTTATATTGTAGAAAAATGTAAACTATATTATCACCTAACAATATAATAAAAGTTGGATATATAGTACATCCTACTTTAACTGCAAACAAACAGTACACTCAAGTAAAGCAATATATACAGTATATTATATAGCAAATCTTAGCAGCATGATTGTTTATATCATCCCAAAAATATAAAATATATTATTGCACAGCGCTATATATAAAGTTGGATATATTATATCCAAATGTTTTTGTATACTCACGTGAGCTGATATATACTAAATAGCAAATGTCAACTTCCTGATTTTTTATTTAGTTTGTAACTGTATTATCGCCAGCTCTTTATATAAAGTTGGATATATAAGTATGTCCAACTTTATCCGCATACATACAGTGTACTCACATATGGCGATATATATTGTATAGCAAATTTCAACTGACTGCTTGGATAGTCACAAAATGTAAATAATATTATCGCCCAACTCTAATCTGATAAATGCTACTATAAGGCATGAAGATATTAAGATATAAACATTAACATGATGTTTCTATAAAGCTGCTTTGAAACTATATGTATTGTGAAAAGTGCTATACAAATAAATTTGACGACATTTAAAAGGGTTATGTAGAATTCAGAAGCCCTTGTTGTTAGCGACACCGGTGGCCGTTAAGTGAACTGCATCCAGAAACATATTGCTTATGTTCGCACTCGTGCACACGTAACATAGAAGAGACTGAACGCGATTCAAGGCTTTATACACTCACAGCGAAGATATTTTTCGTTCTTTGCTTAGAAGTAAAAAGAAGTTGGAAATACTTTTGCAGTGAACATCCCAACGCCCCCTAGGAAGTCAGGGAAGGTCTCATTTTTTAAGTTTCATTACAAGCTGTTTGTAATGACACATTGGCAATTAATTACATGAAAATTCTTACATAGCCCCTTTAAGCTGTTATCAGTACAATACCCTAAGTGTGTCTTTATTCTGTTGCCAAGATATGGCTGGGGCATGTTGCTATGTAGTTGCTAAGGTGTTGCTATGTAGTTGGTAAGGTGTTGCTAGGCAGTTGCTAGGGTGTCTGTGCTGTTTCTAAATGCTAGCTTGCTAGTCAAAGTCAAAAAGTTGAGTCAGTATCGCTGTGTGGGGCTTATTGGGATGCTCAAACAAACCGAGCAATGTTTTGATAGAGTTGCAGTGTTTACACTTTCCAGGGAATCAACTTACAAATGGCTTATTTATCGTTGTCTCTGCATATTAAGCTGGAGAAAGTATTCAAACAGCAAAAAAATTACACACACATCACCTCTAAATAGAAAGGCCATTTCATATACCATCATCTTTTAGCAGACATTAAAGTGAAGAGATAAAGGAGGGATGAGAGATGCAAAAAGCACAGTTCTCTTTAATGAACTCACTCTTGGGTTTAAGAGAGAACATAGAAATCAACACACACACACACACGCTGCTGGGTGCGAGGCGAGTATAGAATGCCAATTAATTCTAAAATTTTCCTTTTCTTTTAATGCAAATTTTGGGGGCGCAAGCTGAATATATTACAGCCAGGGCTGTCGATTTAACTTTAATTTTCTACACTTAATTATTATAGTTTTATAAAGTGTCTTTTTAAAAAATTAAAAAGTATTTAATGTGTACTCATGTTCAGTTAATTCTGCTTCATTTCTCATTTTGTGTACATGACAGTGATTTACAGAGGATTTTTTATAACGGTGATCTCATCTTTTATGTGGAAACAGATATTCGGCAGCATACTGTGTGACAGCAGGATATATGAATCACTAGAGTTTGTGATTTCACAATATCAAGATGTCCTCGGTCAGCAATACAGCTTCAAAGACACTACGGGGTCACCTTTAAGGTCACTTTTTGAAGGAAAGTTCAGGTCTGTGACTTTCTTTGAACGTGTTCTCTTCAAAAGCTTAATAGATCTGAAATAATGGTATCAGACAGATGTGGCTTATAGGAAAGAACCAACACAAACTGAAGCTGGATACTGTGATCAGTGTTCAAAATGAATTAGATGCCATTTTAGCTGTCATGGTTGAGGAGCAAACAGCAAAAGACATTCTGGTTTTATTTTCTGAATTTGTGTTGCCAGGGACTTTTGTGTTGCCTGTCATGTTGTATGCTGGTTATGCAGTAGGAAAATCTCTGAAATCGATTCATGCTTGAAGAAAAAACAGCATTAAAAAAAATCTAGATGGCAATACAGAAACAGGTATGACCATTATGTCCCATTATAGCATCTGGTATTGGCATCCAATTTAGTGATCCGATCACAAGAAGGTACTGCTAAATACAGATGTAAACAATGTGTTTTACACTGCAAAAATCATTTTCTTAGGTATTTTTTCCTCCTTACAGTGCCCCACACATGACGTGAGTGGAAAAATCAATATCATAGTCACTATTTGTTAATTTGTGGCCACATTTTCTTAATTGCTTCCATCATTTTAGTTAAATCATAAAACAAGGGAACAAATTAGTATAGCATGGCCACGATTTAAACTTAACGGATAATGTCCTGGCAGAAAATTACCAGAATCTTTTCAGTTTTTCTACCATTGTTATTTCTTACAGTGTGTACTATTTTTCTCCAGAATTTATGACCAATAAAAATGTCTGTTCAAACTTGAGTTGTGGGCATCTCTGAACTCGTCAATGCAGGCGTTTATTGCTATTTGTTGTTATGCAGGCATTTATTGTATATTGTTGTAGCTCTATTTATTTTAATTTAATAATTGATATAATTAATTATTAGCTTTTCATTAGTTTGACAGACCCCCCTTTTGGAAACCACGGTGTATTGCTTCTGTTTAAAAATGTAGATGTTTTTGTAAACAACTGTGTTAAAGCTCACAGGTAAACAGTGAATGATGTGGAAAAACTGCTAATTTTACCAAATCAGTCCTTCTGAGTTGAAGTGAATGAGAGATTTAATCTAATTGCACTTTTAATTGTGTGATAATTGCTAATGCTTGTGTTTTTGTTTTTTTTTACACTTCTTCCCTTGACAGTTGTGCTAAAAAGACTAAAAGTGCCCTCCATTTTTTGAACGAATGCCACATAATGAACAATAACCCATTTTTTTTTTTTTTTTTTTACATGCCCTTGAGATTAATCCAATGAATGTGTTGAATTGAGGCTTAACCAACTTAGTGCTAAACAGTGTGTGAATTCTTAGCTTAGCTTGAGCCTCCAGAGGTATTGAGAATGTATGAGTCACATCTAAGTTGGATGCTTGTTTCCATCACGGATTTCCACAGTGATTTCTGAGAGAATTCTGAGAAAAAAAGATCAGAATTGTGAGATATAAACTCGCCATTGCAAGTTATAAAGTCTGGATTGTGAGACCTGAGATATAAACTCGCAACTGCAAGAAAAACTCAGACTTGTGAGTTTATATTTTGCAATTCTGACTTTTTTCCCCCTCAGAATTGTGAGATACAAATTCGCAATTCTGAGTTTTTTCTAAAAATTGTGAGATATAAACTCGGAATTGCTAGTTATAAAGTTTGATTTGCAAGAAAAGAGTCAATTGTGAGTTTATATCTCGAAATTTTGAGTAAAAAAAGTCAGAATTGGACGATATAAACTCACAATTCTGACTTTTTTCCCCTCAGAATTGTGAGATACAAATTCGCAATTCTGAGTTTTTTCTAAAAATTGTGAGATATAAACTCGGAATTGTGAGAAAAAAGTCAGAATTGTGAGACAAACTCGGAATTGCGAGTTTTAAAGTTAGAATTGTGAGTTTATATCTTACAATTTGGAGGAAAAAAGTCAGAATTGCAAATTTGTTTCTCACAATTCGGACATTTTTCTAAAAATTGTGAGATATAAACTCGAGATTGTGAGTTATTGTGAGTCCGAATTGCAATTTTTTTGTTTTGTTTGTTTTTTTTTGTTTTTTTTGCAATTTTGAGAATTTCGAGTTTATACCTCACAATTCTGAGGGAAAAAAAGTCAGAATTGTGAAATATAAACATGGAATTGCAAGAAAAAAGTCAGTATTGTGAAATATAAACTTGGAATTGCAAGAAAAAAAGTCAGAATTGTGAGATATAAACTTGGAATTGCGAGGAAAAAGTCAGAATTGTGAGATATAAACTCGAAATTATGAGAAAAACGTCAGAATTGTGAGATATAAACTTGGAATTGCAAGAAAAAAAGTCAGAATTGTGAGATATAAACTCGAAATTATGAGAAAAACGTCAGAATTGAGATATAAACTCGAAATTATGAAAAAAACGTCAGAATTGTGAGATATAAACTCGGAATTATGAGAAGAACGTCAGAATGGTGCAGGGGCGCAGGAGACATTTTCAAAGTGGGTGGGACCAAACTGTATGCAAAAGCCCAGACAGTAAGATCAGATTTCCAGATATCGGACCACACTGCTGAAAGTGATATATATTATAATATATGTTATCTGTGCTATAATAAACAAACAAACAAACAAACAAACAAAAAGTGGCATTTTGTGATTTTGATCAGTTTTATTTTTTTTCAGGACAATTACAATCTAAAACAGGATCTACATCCTCCAGATTTGTATAATTCCTTATATGTGCATCATTTTTTGTCACCTGTGTTGAGCATCACCTCAGCATCACCCGTCTGCCTCCTGGAGATGTGATGCCAGCTGTGCCAGCTGCTGCTGCTGCTCACTAATCTTCATCAGCAACTGAAACAAAGAAACTACTGTTTATATACACAGTTTTTGCACTGCAATAATACTGTAATAATATCCATTTCACATATATCAAAATGTAGATTTATTGAAATGACAATTTTATTCAAGTCTCCATACTTGCAGACTGGTGTGCAAGCAGCCTTGCCATATCATAAATGTAGTTTTGACTTTTTTGTCAAATAATAGTTTATCAGTTGCTGTGCTTTCACATTTCAAAATAAAAAGTTTATCAAAATTTAGTATAAGCATTGTAAATGCAGTAATACAGTATATATACATACCAAACGCAGAGTCCTTTCCTCTCGCGTCCTCCCCACTGCGCCGCTGGCCGAGGCAATCATCGTTTTAGTTTCGATTTCAAAGATATCTTTTATCAATGCCATCGATGCTTTTTCCTTTCTAGATTTAATTATCGAAATCAAAACAGTCCATAAACTATAAATCCACACGAAAACTGGCGAAAACCTCAGTCAAAGCAGCTCGTGCACGTCAACCGAAACTAATCTGAGAGATCAGCCTCCTGACCTTGAAGTGTCAAATTTCTTGGTTTCTGAATGGATGGATGGCTTGATTGACATATGTCCCCGCTAACGCTGAGTTCCGGGCATGATCGACATGTCCTCAGAAAACGTTAGCACGCTTTGATCGATGGTTTGGAGATCGCGTGTTTTTAGGTTCGAGAGAGCATTTCCTGTTCTGCACATCCGCGACAAAACAGTTGATTATTTACGAACGAAAGCTCACAAAAATGTGAAAATGGTCTCGTTTGAGAGAAAATATCTAAGCTAAGCTAAAAGATGATAAAGAGTTTGTAGCTGACTGAAGCAGCCCTCATCAAAAGTGCGGGGGTCGATTTCTGTCTTTTCAAAACTGCGGGGGTCCTGACCCCCCTGTCCCCCGTGCCAACGGCGCGCCTGGAATGGTGAGATATAAACTTGGAATTGCGAGAAAAAAGTCAGAATTGTGAGATAAACTTGGAATTATAAAGTTAGAATTGTGAGTTTATATCTTGCAATTTGGAGGAAAAAGTCAGAATTGCAAATTTGTATCTCACAATTCAAACATTTTTCTCGCAATTCCAAGTTTATAGCTCATAATTCTGACGTTTTTCTAAAAATTATGAGATATAAACTTGCAATTTGAGAATTTTGAGTTTATTTCTCGCAATTCTGAGGGAAAAAAGTCTGAATTGTACAATGTAATCTTTTTTGTAATTCTAACTTTTTTTTTTTATCAAAATTGTGAGATATACTCGGAATTGCAAGGAAAAAGTCAGAATTGTGAGTTTATATCTTGTAATTCTGAGGAAAAAGTCAAAACTGTACTATAATCTCGCAATTCTGACTTTTTTTCTCAGAATTGGAGATATAAGCTAGGAATTGCGAGAAAGTAAGAATTGTGACAATTACCTTGGCGGAAACAAGCTTTCGTAGGATGCAACTCTTTGGGGTGTTAAAAACAATCCTTTACCCACTGCTCATGCACCCCAATCTGATGACCACAATGCAACACTCAGAAACTGAACACAATGTGAGTCATTACGCCTATAAAGAGCGAACATCCTCTTTTTGTTCTCTTTGAAAATCCACTTGAAACCACAGTCACGTAGTGCGCTATCTGCCCAGAGAAATGCCGAACACTTCACAGGGCAGGAGGGCTCTTATTTCGGCACGGATGTGCGGCACCTTCAACGCTGTGGCCGACAGCTGTTGTCATGGTATCAACCCGGGCAGCGGGCGCTCAAGTGCTTCCACAAACAGGGTACTTTTATGAATCTTTACCTCAGGATGGTGCATATGCAGGTTGTGGAGACCTGTGCAAATAATGATAACATGATGGAATCACTTGAGCTTATTTACTAAGCAGAGGCTCAGGGCTTCATGCTTGTCTGGGATCTGTTTGACTAGCTGATATGCCACCCGGGGTGATTTGGGTCTTAGAGCACAAATTATTATGCCACAGAGGTGCTTAGAGATGTGTAAGAAGAGTATTTGTGGTAACACTTTACAATAAGGTTTCATTTGTTAACATTAGTTAATGCATGAACTAACAATGAACAATACATTTGTTACAGTATTTATTAATCTTTGTTCATTTTAGATAAAAATACAGTCATTCATTGTTTGTTCATGTTAGTTCACAGTGCATTAACTAATGTTAACAAATACAACTTTGGTGAAATTAACATTAAATGCTGTCATGAAACTCTAGATGGCACATGCTGATGGGTCTTAACACAAGCTGATGATAATTACAGCGTTAACTACTTTGCACAAGCTGATTGGTCCATGTCACATCTGCAGCCAATGAGCTTGTTGCTCACACATTTAAATGGCTGGTTACAATCAAGATAGCAGTTTGCAGCGCGCTTCAGAGTTCCTCTAAAACCCTCCACCTTCCCCAGCTCCACCTGTATAAATCTGCTATAGGTTATTGATATATGCTATTTGTGCAACAGCACTATGTCTTACTCGCAGCAGCGTATTGGCGAATGTATTGGCAGTAGCAAGTTCCTGTACTTGCTCTGCAGCAGCGGCAATAATCTACAACAACAGCAATAATCTACAGCAGCAGCGTAGCAGATCTATTCTGCCAAGACCAAATACATTGACATTGTCATTTCCATTACCATGTTAACAATCTTCCAAGAGTTGTCATGATAGAACTAAGATTAATAAATGCTGTAGAAGTGCAATTCATTATCATGTTAACTAATGAACCTTATTGTAAAGTGTTACCATATAATCTTTGCTTTATTTTCTACTTTACAAAAATAATTTTTTACAGTATAGACAAGAAGAGACCTTACGATTGACACTTAAAGTGACCAACCAGGTAATTTTTGATTTACGTGATGTTTATATCTGTATCTGTTCAAAGTTTGATGCTGTTGTTTATTATTAATACAGTGCTAAGCAATTAAAATTATCCCTAAAAATTATAGAGGCCATATTATGCCCTTTTACAAAGTTTTGATTTTGTTTTTGGTGTCTACTAGAATAGGTTTTCATGCTTGAATGTTCAAAAAACATATTTTTTTTTCCCCATATTTGACATTGTTGCAGCACCTCTCTTCCCAGTCTGTCAGTAACGCTCTGTTTAGTTCCGGTCTCTATGAAGCCCCTCCTTCTGAAAAGCACAATGTGCTCTGATTGGTCGGCTGGACCAGTGTTTTGTGATTGGTGTTTGGGAAATGTGACGCACCTTATCCTAGAGTTTCAACATACTACAAACTCAAATCAACCAGAATAATTATAATAATAATAATAAAAATTATAACAGAAAACTCAAGACTACAATGGAGGCGTTTCAGGGAGTTCAGAAATAGTGTTACTGATATAGAGAATAACTCTCTTTCGAGTGCTCTGTAACTTCGCAGACCTTTTTCATGCTCAAACAGCAACATTACACAATAAAGAAAGTTGAAAGTGTAAAAAAGCATAATAGGTTAAAAACAGAAATTTTTCTCTTTTATAAAGACTCAAATGTTTTACCTAAGGCAAAGCTCATTTTATTCAGGGTGTCTTCAAAGGCTGCAATGTACGCAAAATCTCTGGCTCATAACTACTGTATATGATATCTGCTGAATACAGTGGTATTTATAATGAAATTAATATAATATCTGATAATTGTAACCTTGTTATATAACTTTGAACATTCTTATCTAGGCAGAATAAGCATTTTGTAGACTGCAGCCCATGAACTCATGATCTCTAGCTGCTGCTGTCTGAATGAATCGCCTGCATCTCAAAGAAGCCATGCAATGTCATTTGAATCAGTCTATTCAACTCTTTAATGAATGCTCAACGTCAACATGAAATCCGAACTGAATCTATTTAATTTCGTAATGCATGCTGCTGGTCTCATTGTGAACGATTCACTGGTGCATGTTAATTCAAATCAAAAAATGATTATCTTTATAATCTTTCATCAAAATAACTTGCCAGCTTTCCTTCTCAGCTGACATCACTAATCCCTTTTACTTTTTCAGCCCTTTCTCTCGCCAACCACATCCCTCCATTCTGGTTAGAGATGGGTGGATTATAATAGTGCCAAATATTATTAATGTAATTTAAAAGAACTGTGTTCTATTTTAAAGTCTGTGTAAAAGCAATATTAAAACGTGTTCTGGGTTTGACACACCACAGAAAAATGTGTTATTAACCACCTAGCCAAATTTGAATGATTAAAAAAAGCGCTAAGTAAATGAAAAATAATAAGCAGTATTCTCTGCTCTCAAACGCTGGGGGCGTGTCCGCTGTCGGCGCTGAAACCACGCCCACTTGCGAGAAAGCTGCAGTCTCTCTCAATTTACTTGTCTAAGGAGTCAACCATACTGATGCATATAAACAAAAGAATCAAGTTAGAGGGATGCAAAATTTAGTAGAGTTACTGTGGACTTACTACCTACTAATTATAACGTAAGCACACAAGGCAACTTACACATGATACCAGATGTCGGCGCCGCGAGACGGGAAGATGAAGGCCGAGGCGGGAGATATTCGGTTCAGCCCCATTCACCAATAACAGCGGATTATCAGTGAATCCCAGTTGTCTCTAATGAAAGTTTGTAAAACTATCCGGTGTAAAATTATCACTGCAGAGGCGGGTGTTGGTGGTGATTGTCAAGCTCTCCATCAAGATGGCTCTTCACAGAAATAATCCACCTTTTCTTCATATCATAGTTTTTAGGAAATTAATTAAGGAGACCGAGCTTTTTTGTATATTATCAGAACCAGGTAATATGCATTTGCCTGACGAAGGCATAGCTAGCTAGCAAAATGTAGGCTGTAGTAACTAACGGTAATGACAGTAACTCGCCATTGAGCAAGAGCTATGATGCTAATCCTGATGCTGATAGTGTTAGGGGCGGGGCCATGCTCGGTGACTCCAGTGCGTCATCGAGCCACCGTTTTAGCCCCGCCTAAATAATCCTGATCACAGAAAAACTGTGAAAAACTGTTTAATGGTCTAACTCCACAATTCAGAACTACATAGTTCACAGTCTTTGTAATGTGTTTCAACAATACATTTGTAACATTTATAATGTGTTTAGAAACAATTCTCAGAATTGACTTTACATGGACTTTAATAGCCTATGTTTTAAAAAGTAATTTATTCCTGTGATGGTAAAGCTTAATTTTCAGCATCATTACTCCAGTCTTCAGTGTCACATGATCCTTCAGAAATCATTCTATACTGATTTGCTGCTTAAGAAATGTTTCTTATTATTATCAATGTTGAAAACAGTTTTATATTTTTGTGGAAACCATTCACAAGATTTACCAAGATTCTTTGGTAAAAGAACAGCATTTATTTGAAATAATATTTTCAAAACATTATAAATGTCTTTACTGTCACTTTTGATTAGTTTAATGCATTGTTGCTGAGAATATAAGTATTCAATTCCTTTTTAAAAGTTAATCCCAGTTTTTTTTTTACTCCAATACTGATATTGTATTAAGAGCATCTTCATATAACAATTTTGATCCTAAAAGTTGTTGCTAAAAATTGTGTGACATTTGTCATAATAATTATAGTAAGCTGGGTTTTATAGCGATTAGATGATTTTGTTCATGTTATTACAACAAAAAATGAGTCTGAGTTTTGCAGTTTACAGTAGGTCTATCAATATTGGTGATATTTATCGATATTTCAGATCAAATCGGATTGAGAAGAAAATCAGTGGTATTCGCCATTGCGCCTTTTTGTGATTAAAAAAAAAAGTCCTGTATTTTTATTGTTGAATATATTTAAACTCTTAAATCCTCCCAATTAAGAAAGTTAAATGGGTTGCAAACTGCAATTCATGCTGACTTTAAAAATGTTTAAAAATGTCCTGCCATCTTAACACGGTTTACAGACTTGCTTCAGAATGCGACAGTCTGTGACAGACCAAGGGATCAAGAGACAGTTTAGCATGCAGCGCATTCACCGGCGGCGTCCACGCGGCGTGACGAGCACTGATTTCTGAAAGGAAAATGGAAAGCTCATTTGCCCAGGCAGGAAAAACTGCTGTGGCGTAGGTGATCTAAGCCTCAGTATATTATTAGTGGTTCTTCTTTCTCGCTCTCAACCTTCCTCACCTACGCAGCTCCGGGTCTCTGCAGGGACCTGCTGCTAGTAGGGGATCTGACTGTATTGAGGGCTTTTGAAAGGCAAAGCCTATCCTAGCATGGGAAAAACAGTCTCACACTACTTGATTGCTTATGCAAGGGTCATTCCCAAGTACCCACCTGGATTAACCTGGCCCAGCTCTCAAAATGTAAGTACATGGAAATGAAAAGTAAATACAGACTGATATTGAGCTTGCCCTCTCAAGGCATAGCAATGCAACAAGATTTTTATGATAGGGAGAATCTTAAAACAAAACGGGTCACATTTTCACCCTCAACAAGATATTCTTGCATTGTGACATTATTTTAAAGTGCCCCTGTTACGCTTTTTTCACATATTACCTTTCATGTAGTGTGAAATGTGTGAATGTAAAAGGTCCGCAAAGTTTCAAAGTGCAAGATAAAGTACGATTCTGAACTGCCTGAAACGGCTTGAACCTACTTAAGTTTGTAACAAATTTGCATAATGCCAGCCTATGGTTTTCATTGGCTGCCTGTGAAAAACGACAACCTGTCCCCGCCCTCAAACACTGTAGTTGTAGCTGAGGCCCGGAAGAGTTCGTGTTGTCGACATGTCGAGAAGATGCTGTTTTCTGCGCTGTGAAAGCAAATCCACTTTGCTGCACTTCCAAAGGATGAGGACTCGCGCTCATAGTGATACGGTAAAAGCCTCCGGAATTCAGATTTGGTGTTTGGCATTTCGTTTCCGACACACTCTGTAAGATGTAGACCAATCACAACAGACTTTGCCATCTGACCAATCAGAGCAGAGTAGACTCGTGGAAAGGAGGGGTTTAGAGAGACTGAATACTTTATTGAAACATTTGTGAGAAAAAAAGGTGATTCTGCAATGTATATTATGGAGAAATTAAATTAAATTTAAATTTTAAAAAAAATTTAATTATTTTATTATTATTTGCATTTCAGTGTGAAAACATATGACCTGGACATAGGTTGTGTGTCATTATTCCGATACCTCTTGCCTTATCTTGAATACCGGTTGACGTTTTAGAATATAGATGCAGAAACATTTTAAATCAATGCCTATAAGTGAAGAAAGCACCCAGTGTATTTTAGCAAATGCATTGTGAAAAATGGAATGAGGATGTTTTTCACACCACATGGTCATTAATTTACATTAGTCTGCAGCAGAAAACCTGCACAGGTTGTGTTTTTTCCCCATTGATGTTGAATAAAAATGCATCTTCAGGTCTGTTAACACCTGTTCCAAAATCACAGATGCACGATGCCATGCCAAGCTGCAATTTGTCTCTGTTTGGCCCAAAAACATGAACGCATACAGCAGTCTTGGACATCTGCTTGCCAGGGCTGAAAATTCAGACAATGTACAGAATCATTAAATCCACAACACTCTGTTTGGAGATGCAAGGCTCTTTTCCAGGAGGAATATATTTACATTTACATTTAATAATTTAGCAGACGCTTTTATCCAAAGCGACTTACAAATGAGGAGAACAATAGAAGCAATCAAACCAACAACAGGGCAACAACATGCAAGTGCTGTGACTAGTCCCAGTTAGTCTAGCACAGAGTACACGTAGCACAGTACATGTAGCAAGTTTTTTTTAATAAATAAAATAATTTAATTATTATTTATTTAAAAATGAATACTAATTAATTTACCAATAGAATCGTAAGTGTTAGTATTAATAGGTCAAGTGTTGATGGAAAAGATGCGTCTTGAGCCGTTTCTTCAAAAAGGTTAGAGACTCTGCAGCTCGGGTTGAGTTAGGTAGGTCATTCCACCAGGGATGGCACCGCGTTCCCTTTCAGAACGCAACCTTCTGGAGGGCACATAAGTCTGAAGTAGTGAGATTAGGTATAGGGGTCCCAAGCCGGTGGTTGTTCTGTAGGCAAACCCTCAGTGCCTTGAATGAGATGCGAGCAGCTACTGTCGGATCATCTGGCTGGAAGGAGAGGTACAGTTGTGTGTCATCAGCATAGCAGTGATAGTTAAACCATGTTTCTGAATGACACATCCTAGTGATGACATGTAGATGGAGAAGTGGTCCGAGCACTGAGCCCTGAGGCACCCCAGTAGTTAGATGTTGCGACTTAGACAGTGGTTCACCACTGGAGTGCGGTTCCTGAGATGCCCTTCATCATGAGGTTTGATAGGAGGATCTGGTGGTTAACTGTGTCAAAAGCAAGGCACTGAATGATCCAGCAAGATGGGTACTGATGACTTGGAAGCTGCTCTTGCCAGTCTCAGAGCTTCAATAACTGAGAGCAGGGCAATCTCAGTTTTTAAACCAGACTGGTTGTTGTCCAGGAGGTTGTTCTGTGTAAAAAAGGTAGAGAGTTGGTTGAACACGACTCTTTCAAGTGTTTTAGCAATGAATGGACGAAGGGACACTGGTCTGTAGTTTTCTAAAAGTGCTGGAGCTTTGGGGTTATCCGAGCCTGCTTAAATGCTGTGGGAAAGGTACCAGTGTGTGGAGAGGTGTTGATGATATGAGTGAGCGCGGGTACAACTGAAGAAGAAATGGCTTGAAAGAGATCAGTGGGGATAGGATCAAGCAGACAGGTAGTAGGGTGATTGGGAAGGATGAGTTTGGAGACTTCTGCCTCCGAGAGTGGAAGGAAAGAGGGGAGAATGTGTGTGTTTGCTGTTAAGATGTGTGTGTCAGTTTGTGGTGTGGAAAAATAGCCGCTGATGGTTGTTGTTTTATTTATGAAGAATGTGGCAAAGTCGTCAGCTGTTAGGGTTGATGAAGGAGGGCGAGGAATAGGACTAAGAAGAGAGGAAGAAGAGAAGTTTTGAAAAGCGTGCGAGAGTCAGAATAATAATAATAATTCCTTACATTTATATAGCGCTTTTCTGGGTACTCAAAGCGCTTTACATACGGAAGGGGGAATCTCCTCAACCACCACCAATGTGCAGCATCCACCTGGATGATGCAACGGCAGCCATATTGCGCCAGAACGCCCACCACACACCAGCTTATTGGTGGAGAGGAGACAGAGTGATGAAGCCAATCAGTGTATGGGGATGATTAGGAGGCCATGATGGACAGAGGCCAATGGGCAAATTTGGCCAGGATGTCAGGGTTACACCCCTACTCTTTTCGAAGGACATCCTGGGATTTTTAACGACCACAGAGAGTCGGGACCTCGGTTTAACGTCTCATCCGAAAGACGGTGCTTTTTGACAGTATAGTGTCCCCATCACTATACTGGGGTGTTAGGACCCACACAGACCACAGGGTGAGCACCCCCTGCTGGCCTCACTAACACCTCTTCCAGCAGCAACCTAGTTTTAGGTCTCCCATCCAGGTACTAACCAGGCTCAGCCCTGCTTAGCTTCAGTGGGCAACCAGTCTTGAGCTACAAGGTGATATGGCTGAATTGTTAATTTTGTTACGGTAGTATGTCGTTTAACAGCGGAGACGGAAAAGTGGAGTGATTGATACAAACCAAGGTCAGTAGGATAGTTCGATTTCTGCCATTTCCTCTCTGCAGCCCTGAGTTTAGAACAGATAGCCAGGGGGCGGAGAGGGTGGCGCGGGTTGGCCTGGATGAAAGTGGGCAAAAGTTGTCTAAACAAGATGTAGAGTTGAGAAAAGAGCATCAGTAGCACTGTTGGTATCTAGTGATCAGAGAACTGATTAGGGGGAGGAAGTGTGGATGAGACCAATAGGTGGGACGGTGAGAGTGAGCATAGGTTACGCCGAAAGGTGACATATGGAGAAGCGTGTTGTATCAGGAGCCAGGTTGAGGTTAAGAGTGAGAAGGAGGTGATCTGAGGTGTTCAGTGGAATAACCAGCGTTTGATCAGAGTGTGTAAGTAAGGTCCAGTTGGTTACCTGATTTGTGAGTAGCTGCAGTTGACACTCGCTTGAGGTCAAATAAGGCAAACAGAGTGTGGCAGTCAGTAGCCTGAGGTTTTTCTAGGTGGATGTTGAAGTTTCCAAGTACTACCAGAGGAGTACCATCCCCAGGGAAGGATGAGAGTAACACATCCAACTCCTCCAAGAAGTTACCTAGCTGACCTGGGGGACAATAAACAACTACAAAATGGATTTTAATAGGGCAGGTGATAGTAATTGCATGCGATTCAAAAGAGCTACTGTCACACAGAGATGGTAAAGGATTAAATTTCCACTCATTGGAGATGAGCAGAGTGCAGACCAGTACCCCCAGTCAGGCGAGAGGTGTGGCAGTGTCCTCTGGTCTGATCCAGGTCTCAGTCAGGGCCATGAGGTTGAGACCTGAATGACTAGTAATAGATGTAATGAAGTATGCTTTGTTTACAGCAGACTGGCAATTCCAGAGAATAATAGGAAAATTAAGTAATTTACTAGAGGACATAGGGAAACTACGCAGGTTGTTAGGATTGCACTGCCTCCAACGTGTGATATGCGATTTATGTAAGCTAATTCTGATATATATTTCTCAGATGAATATTAGGGCTGCCAATGTTAACATTAATTTATGAGATTATTTAAATGTTTCACCTGATTACATTTATTTAACACGTGACTGATTAGAATAACACTGTTCCTTGGAAAATCTAATGTTTTCAGAAGTTTCAGAGGGGGTAATGTTTTCAAAATAATAGCACAAAAACGTTATTTATACATTGTTCATGGAAAAAAATTTTTTTCCTGAAATGTAGTAGTTCATTTAATGGTTTTTAAATGTTGAGAGAACATTTAAAAATAACATTCCCATAATGTCTGCAAAATGATAAAATGGAATGTTCCCATAATGTTATATAACCAAGAGAATTTTTTTTTTTTTTTTTAAACATTTAATAAACTATCAAGTTTATTAAATGTTTAAAAAAAACATTCAGAGAACATTCAAAAATAAAGTTTTCATATCTTAATGGAATGTTAGCAAAATGTTCTTAGAACATATTTTTGTTAGCTGGGAGATTTGCATTTTTTGAAGGTGGACTTCCAACTTGGAAACTCGATTTCACTGATATGCAGATATGTTTGGAAAGGAAGTTTTCAGCAAATTCCAAATTTTAAGACAACAAAAATCTAATTAGTTGTGTTAATGATTAATCATGATACATTTTTAAAAAATGATTGATTGATGATTCATTGATTCATTGCCATTATAGTTAGCTTGTACTATAATTCACATAATATATAATACTTGCAAATCTGTGTGTGGAAAATGCTGACAGCATGCTCTTCAGCTGCCTAGTATAATATATTCCATCACTTGTCACTCTTATGGCATATTTGAAGAGGATCTGACACTGACCTTGGAAAACATTATTTTGGGCTCAATGAGTCAGCAGTTTTCTGATTTAATGACACCATACTGAACAGCAATACGTTTGTAAAAAATGAAAATATTCATTAAATATGATTTTTTCTTGACTTACACAAAGAAGGTAAGAAAGACTAAATGTAAGTTAACTCATGCGGCTCTCAAAATGAAGTGATATTTTGAAAATGCACTTGATGTGAAATTTTTGAGGAAAAAGAGCAGGTTCTTTCTGGTAAAAGGGCATATGGAAAGCTTCTAATGGTGCTTATTATACAATTATTTTAACTTTTTAAAATTGCATTTAATTTTTTCTGTTTTCTCATTATTCATTTTAGAGGACAGTCAGTGGAGATCTGCAAAATGGATTTTAATGGTAAAATGTGTTAATTGGAGCATGATGTAAGAGTACTAAATTCATTTTTACTACTTTTTTTTTTAACAATGCTTTTTGGTATTGGATTGTCATTTATAATTTACTTTTCTCTCCGTGTGAATGTGCCTTCCTGTTGTTGTTCTCAATCTTAAACTTTGATTTAAAAACTTTACCTTTCAAACTTTAAAAATAATTTCAAACAGATCTTATAATTAGCACCTAACACACAAATCACACGCTTATAACACTAGCGTTTGCTGAGAGTTGCGAGCGTCCCGGTGGTGAGAGCTCAAGAGAGCGGGGCCTTGATTAGTCGAGTGTCAATGGAGTGTGCTGAAGGGCTTCTCAGAACAGTCTACCTACTTGAACAGCTCGAGCTGATTACAATAATCAAATAAAAATCTGAAATAAATAATTGCTCTGTTCGCCAGCATGTGAAGAGTGCTCTGCACGACTGGAGAGGAAGTGATCATGAAATGGCATCTTAGTTTTATGCACTGACTGATGAAAACTAGCTACATTCTTTAGTAATGTCTGAAAATGCTAAACATTTTTAACTTTTCTTTTTTTTTTTGAACAAACACTCAGGAAATTGTTTTCTCAAAGGTCACCCATTCAAAAAGTTCTCAGTTATTTGTAATTTGTAATTAAAAGTAAATTTGTAATTGTATTTGTAATTTCTACTAAAATTCTAAAATATATACTGTATGTATATATATTTTTCTGTATATTTTTATAATGTTTTGTCCATAGTTCTTTCGTAAAGAGAGTTTTCAATAGTTCTTGAGATTCTCACAGTAGCAATCCAGTCATCAAGTTAATGAACATGTATTTAATTTTAAGATCACAGCATGCAAGAAAAAATGAACCTCTTCTAGAGATTCACCCAGCAGGAATCACTTGAACAAGTTTCTTGTAATTTGAATAGGAAAAAAGCAATAAAATCAGAATGTAATTGCTGAAGTGCTCTACATCACAGGTCAATTAACTGCATCATCGAAATGAGAAAAAAAATCGTCACTCTAGAATGTTCTAAAGCATTTTAGGTGGGAAATACAACATCTGGAACAAAAATCGTGCTTTTTTTAATATATATATTTGACTCAAAACCACAGTTAGGCTATTGAAATATCAGTTCTACCAATTTCTCTGTGAACTGTAAAAAAAATTGTTTTAACTTGAAAAAGTAGTGTTAGTCAACTTAAAATGTGAAGTTTTGGATATTTAAATGAAATTCTGTCATTAATTTCTCACCCTCATGACGTTCCAAACCTGTAAGACTTTCATTCATCTTTGTGAGGTTCATTCTTGCGTTACGCAGCACATTTGAGCTTCCGCAAGAGGTTTGTTCTCGCATGTCAAGCAGGTTCAGTTGAGCTTTTGTTTACGTTCACAGATCAATGTTCATATGTGAATAAAAGCATAAATTAGTCCATCTTATAATGTGATCGAGTCTCTTCAGAAAATTTGGACTAAACCACTCAATTGATATGGATTAGTTTTACAATCTCTTCATGAACTTTTTGAAGCGTCAAAGTGGTAGCTGCGTAGCTGTCTATGGAGGGATAGAAATCTCTCAGATTTCATTAAAAATATCTTAATTTGTGTTCTGAAGATGAATTAAAGTCTTACAGGTTTAAAACAACATGAGGTTGAGTAATTAATGACAGAATTCTCATTTTTGGATGAACTATCCCTTTAAAGGTCACCTATTATGCCCATTTTTACAAGATGTAATTTAAGTCTCTGGTGTCCCCAGAATGTGTCTGTGAAGTTTCAGCTTAAAATACCTCACAGATCATTTATAAATCCATGTTGTAAATACCCATTTCTGACTACAGTAAAGAACAGGCTGTTTTCGTGCATGTGCCTTTAAATGCAAATGAACTGTTGTGCCCCGCCCCCTCTCTACGATCACAGTTCCTGCCTCAATCGGATTCTCTACCAAATACAAACAAGACATCTGCTTGGTCTTGATTATCATCTATATCGCGAACACTCTCACGGATAGCATAGTTTTTCTTTCATCATTAAAGTGTATTATTTCCACGCGTTTTAAAGATATATCAGTTTAAACTTCTGATGGATCGTTTTCTGAGTGCACTTATCTGAAGCACACGCACACAGACAGCTGTCAGACGTCAAGTCTCGTGAGTAACTTCTCCTTCACATTTTTTGTTTTGTTTAAACTGTCAAATACACACAAGGTTCTGTCAAAAACACACACAGTTCACATAAACAGTCAGTTATGTCTGTGAACGTAAATAGCAGGCAACGTTACAGAAATCGTATGTGTATATATAGATCTGTGGCGCATTCCCTTCAAAAATAAAACTAATCCACTGCGTTCAGCGGCTCAGATGTCAATAAAAAAAGACTGTTATGTTCACTCTTCCATCCAACAACAAAACATCTCAATTACTTACCAGACATTGTTGTCGCTACAGCTGCTCGAGCGCGGAGAAAATGGCGGACAAGTGTATAGCTCGCTATGGGCGGAAACTATGGTAATACAGGACTGTCAGTCAGTGGCCATGGGCGGGGCATGAGGAATGTGATGTCACCTTCCTCAGAGAATCAATGCATTATGATGCATTAGCAGTTTTATAGTCTGTCTCTCCCACTCTTCAGCTTTGTTCTGGATGGTGTTGGTAGCTAAAATGAGTTTGCATTGTGCTCCTTGTTGTGAATGTGAATCCCATTTTGTCATAAAACTCTCCTGGAAGCAAATAAAGCACAAAATGTGGTTGTGTGAGATCTCAATTTTTAGCTTGGTTAAACATCTGCATATGCTGATGTGAAGTCAGTTTCTGCATGTTTTTCTGCACTTCGCAGGTTTCACTAACTGCCATTAATGGTTGAGAGATTGCTCGATTTGCCCACATGCTGTTCTACAGCATTCTCTCTATAATTTATGGATAATTTAAATGACATGCTAATTGTCATCTCTACATAATCAGTGTGACATATAGTGTAATTTGATTACATTACAGAAGACTACAGCATAGTTTTACTGTATTCATCAGTAAAATGTGCAATGACATTATCCACTTGTGCAATGTGTTGTGATTCCCTCAACAACAATTATACCTGCTGTACGTATATGTGTGTGTGTGTGTGTGTGTGTGTGTGTGTACACAAGTGTGGGAATCACACTGTAAGAATTTGTGCGATCCTGATCTGGTTGTTAGTACCTGTTTGTGAATTATTGTGATAAGCATTTAGATGGAAATCAATCAGATGGCGTTACCCCGTGTGAATAATGTGTAGAATCTAATTATGTATTTCTGATCATGTTCCTTTAAACCAGATAGGAAAAAAAACACTTTGCATAATATTAAATGTAATATTTGGTATGTTTTTCAATAATATGAGATGCAAACTTGTATGTTAACATCTTAACATGCATGTTAAAAAAAATGAATGTTAAAAGTGTATACAGTGCACAGCATAAATGAGTAAACCCCCTCTGAAACTTCTGAAAGTCAGCAATTACTCAATCATTTAGAGGACATGTTAGGGTTCTTTAGAGATATAATGTTCCAGCAAGTCTGCTTAATCACTTACCAAAGAAGCATGTCAAAATTATTCAGGAAAATAAGATTTTCTTATCAAGGTGATAAAATGTTGTGTAGCAAAAATGAGTACACCCTCCTAAAAGTTACTAAATAAAACGAAATAAAAATAAAAAATTCTGATGTAAGTTTAAGGCAATGTTTGATCAACAGGTAAGTATGTTGAACCAAAACATTTAAAGAGAAGTAATTTCTTGACAATTAAAAGTGTTATATAGCCCACTTAATCATTCTCAGACTTAATGCTGACAACAATGGAACCACTTGGGAGAGAACTGTCAGGAGACTTATTACAAGAGGATTTACCAAATCATTGTTTTAAGTGAGAAAATATAGCAAAAGTAACACAGAAATTCAAAAACAATGGACTTGTGACAAGGCCCCTGAAATAATCAGGCCTTCATTTTATGCTTTCATTTAGTGATGAGGGATTTTTTTGCTAGACAAAGAGCAGGAGAAATACCAAGCGAGTGTCTCAGAGCCAGCAAAAGCTATGAAAAGAGTGACTCTTTATCTCACAGCGTAAGATGCAGCCTGCAGAAATGACATGCATGGTTGTTGTTCTCACTGGAACTACCTACTGTAGCCAAAGCACAATAAAGTCAGTTAGCCATTTCCAAAGCCCATATTTACAAAATATAGATTCTGGGCATCAATACTCTGGTCTCATGAGACCAAATCAATCATTTTGGATCTAACAGCATCCAAAATGTTATGGTGTTGCTAGAGGAGGAGTACAGTGAGAAGTGCCTGGTTCCCACAGTAAAGTTCAGTGGTAGTAAAGCTCTTATATAGGGATGTATGAGTGCTGAAGGTGTGAGGGAGTTGTGCTTTATCAATGCTGTCATGAATTCCCACACCACTGTGTTATTTAATACACAAACTTGAAACAGAAGATGTTACCCTTTTCTCATTCCCTGCATTGTTGGGCATTTTTTCAACATGACAGTGAGGATATGCATTCTCCCAAGGTGAGAAACCTTCTGTGGACATATATTGCACTCAATCTTAAAACTCTTGAGCGCCTGTGGGGGATTCTGTAGAGATGAGTTGAGCAACACTCCCCATTAAAGATCAGGGCATTTAAGGAGCTCATCATCCACGAGTTAAACAGGACAGATGTGACAATTTGTCATGAACTTACTACTAAGATACTAAGATACTTACATACTAAGTGCTGGAATATTATACATTTGTTGAATTAAATCTAGGGTGTACTCATTTCTGCAATCCTTAATTTAAACAAAATTGGCTAATTTACTTATTTTATGGCTATTAATGACATATATTTCTCAGTTTTTATTATGTATATGTTTAATACATTTTAGTTTTGCCATCTTTCCATGAATTGTATTAGTGATCATAAAGAAAATACATCTTTTGTATTTGTTCAGAGGGGGTGTACTCATTTATGCTGTGCATTGTATACTGGTCCTGAATGTTATTTAATACTGTTTTATTTTAAACAGATGTCAATGCATTTAATACACTCTAAATCAATTAAATAATGCTAAAAAATAACTAAAGATTTACTTGATTATTGTAGTTTTTTGTTTACTTCTAAACCTCTAACAAAAATATGTTCTAAGAACGTTATGATTAAGTTATGGAAACGTTATTTCTGAATGTTCTCACTTTTACAAACTTTCTAAAAACGTTTGTGTGCAGGTTGGCAATAACATTAAAGGAACATTCTGTTTTATAATTTTACAAATATTATAGGAATGTTACTTTTTGAATATTGAACATTTTTTGAAATAAGTAGTAACATTTAAAAAACAGAAATGTAAAAAAAAAAAGTTCCATGAGCGATGTAAATAACGTTTTAGTTCTAATGTTTTGAGAACATTATTGAAGACCATGAATAAACATTCTGTTACTATTACTGGAAGAACTTTTGTTCATTACTTTGAGAGAACGTTTGCCAAATTTTATGAACGTTTTCTGTTAGCTGGGAACAAATGTCAGAAATATAAGTGATGCATCTCAATAAAGATTTTCTATTACAATATATACTCCAATTTCTAAGCTGAACGAACAAGCAGGTGAGCTTGATTAATGCATTGAGTGTGTTCAAATACAAAAAGTTTTGTGGTTAAAGGATTAGTTCACTTTCAAATGAAAATTACCCCAAACTTTACTCACCCTCATGCCATCCTGTATATGACTTTCTTCTTTCTGATGAACACAATCAGAGTTATATTAATAAATATCCTGACACATCCGAGCTTTATAATGGCAGTGAACGGGACCAACGAGTATGAGCTGAAGAAAGTGCTTCCATCCACATCCATCCATCATAAACGTACTCCACACGGTTCTGGGGGGTTAATAAAGTCCTTCTGAAGCAAAGCGATGCGTTTGAGTAAAAAAAAAAAAAAAAAAAAAAAAAAAACAGACCGCCTTCCGTATTCAATTTAGGAAAAGCGCAACGCCTCTGGCAGTTCAGAAAGCTTATGCTACGTTCTACGCCTTCCTTATTCAACTTACGGAAAAAGCATAACTGACGCGACGCCAGTTCCGTTTTTTTCCTACATTGAATACGAAAGGCGGTCTGGTGGAAGCTAGATATTGTACTTCATAACTTGTTAAATATGGATATTATTTTTACCCAAATGCATCGCTTCGCTTCAGAAGGCCCCCAGAGCCGTGTGGAGTACGTGTATGATGGATGGATGTGGATGGAGGCACTTTCTTCAGCTCATATTCGTTGATCCCGTTCACTGCCATTATAAAGCTTGGATGAGTCAGAATATTTATTAATATAACTCCAATTGTGTTCATCAGAAAGAAAAAAAGTCATATACACCTAGGATGGCTTGAGGGTGAGTAAAGCTTGGGGTAATTTTCATTTAAAAAGTTAACTAATCCGTTTAGTTTTGTGGTTCAGTCCCATTCAACCTCTTCCCAGCATGCTCTGAGAATTTCAATAGCACACTTTAGACATTCTACTAACTAACTTTGTAACTACATGTCAACTAGCAGTCATTAGAGTATTAGTAGACTGTCTGCTTAATATCTGATCTTTTTTTGATGCTCCTAACAGATATTCTAATGACTATAAGTAACTTTGCAAGTACATCAACTTATTCTACTAACCTGAACCCTAACAGTCTACTAACAGTCTACTAACACTCTAATGAGAGTTACTTGACATGTAGTTGCAAAGTTACTCATAGTTAGTAGTAGAGTGTCTAAAGTGGACCATTGAAATAAAGTGTAACCCGAATAATATAGTCGAATTGTTTAACCTTTTGCTAGTTTAATTTAAATTGTAGTTGATGTTGTTTCATGTTTAGTAGGCTGTCTGGTTGGTTTCTTTTTTTACAGATTTATTTTAAAGCTTTAATATGAAAAACAATAATTGTGTTAATAATAGTTGAGAAAGGTAGGAGGTATTTTTTCGTTTCACTCATCTGAAATCCTAAAAAGCAAACAGTGCTCACAGCATTTACCTTGCGTTTTTCCAAACCTGTATGAATTTCTTTCTTCTGTTGAACACAAAAGAAGATATTTTGAAGAATGTGAGTAACCAAACAGTTGATGGGACCCATTGACTTCCATAGTATGAGAGAAAAAAAATACAATGGAAGTCAATGGGGCAAAAAATCATCTTTCTGTTCAGCAGAAGAAAGAAATTTATACAGGTTTGGAACAGCTTGAGGGTGAGTAAATGATGTCAGAGCTATCCCTTTAAATAATTGATCATATTTTACCATATAATTTGAGTAGCTCAAGTCCCATTCATTTTATTATGCTCTACAACTTCTAAAACGCTGATCAGCAGTACTACTTAGCTTGTTGTCCTCTTGGTGACGCATGCCACAGGACTAGTCCATATATAATGGTTCTTTTCAGCAACATCAACATAATATTTAGTTAGCATCTACACTTATTTATTGTTCTGTTTTTAGGTTACACATTCGGTTTAGACACCAACTTTAAGATTTAGACATGAAGATAAGGGTGATGTTTACTGTCTGACAGCAGTAGCCTCTGTGTAAATCTGTCCAGTTTCAAACTGATAACACAGCACAATTTTCAGGGGCAACAGAGCAAGACTTTACTCTTCAAGACTTTAAAACATTCAACCTTTTTTAAGTTTTTTTTTTTCTTTTATGCTCACCAAGGCTGCATTTATTTGATCCAAAAAACAGTAATATTGTGAAATATTATTATTACATATTAAATATATTTTTAAATGTAATTTATTCCAGTGATTCAAAGCTGAATTTTCAGCATCATTACTCCAGTCTTCAGTGTCACATGATCCTTCAGAAATCATTCTAATATGCTGATTTGCTGCTTAAGAAACATTTATTATCATCAATGTTGAAAACAGTTGTGCTGATTAATATTTCTGTGGAGTTCTAAAGAACAGCATTTATTTGAAATATAAATCTTTTGAAATTTTGTAAATGTCTTTAATGCCACTTTTGATCCATTTAAAGGATTAGGTCAGAATTAAAATTTCCTGATAATTTACTCACCCCAATGTCATCCAAGATGTTTATGTCTTTCTTTCTTCAGTCAAAAAGAAATTAAGGTTTTTGAGGAAAACATTCCAGGATTTTTCTCCATATAGTGGACTTCGACAGGGATCAGTGGGTTGAAGTCCAAATGTCAGTTTCAGTGCAGCTTCAAAGGGCTCTACACAATCCCAGACGAGGAATAAGGGTCTTATCTAGCGAAACGATCGGTCATTTCCTAAAAAAAATAAAAATGTATATTCTTTTTAACCACAAATGCTCGTCTTGCACTGCTCTGCGATGCACCACGCATTACGTAATCACGTTGGAAAGGTCACGCGTGACGCAGGCGGAAGTACCGCGGTAGGGCGAAAAACTCCCTCTCATTTTCTCTTCCAACTTCAAAATCGTCCGACATCGTTGTTTTACCTTTTTCTGTAAAGGCCGTTTGACTTAGTCTTTGCACGTTCACTTTGTAGATACTGGATCGGTACTTCCGCCTACGTCACGCGCGACCTTTCCAACGTGATTACGTAATGCATGGCGCATCGCAGAGCAGTGCAAGATGAGCATTTGTGGTTAAAAAGTTCTTTTTTATTTTTTTTTAGAAAATGACTGATCGTTTTGCTAGATGAGACCCTTATTCCTCGTCTGGGATCGTGTAGAGCCCTTTGAAGCTGCACTGAAACTACAATTTGGACCTTCAACCCATTGAACCCTGTTGAAGTCCACTATATGGAGAAAATCCTGGAATGTTTTCTTCAAAAACCTTAATTTCTTTTTGACTGAAGAAAGAAAGACAAACATCTTGGATGACATTGGGGTGAGTAAATTATCAGGAAATTTTAATTCTGAAGTGAACTAATCCTTTAATGCATCTTTGCTGACTTTTTTTTTTTTTTTTTTTTTAAGAATGAAGAACTATGATTTGGCTTCATTCCCATGTGGCCATCAAGTCTCTAAGGGTTGGAATGCACACAAGCACCTGTCCTGTTATTCATTTACTCATCTTCTGTTCCTCCATATGTTTGAATTAGCTCATTTACATTCTCTCCTTTCCCCCAAAACATCCCAAAAGAATAAAAAACTTATGGACATTTGTCTCAGTGAAAGGGGCAAAAAAGTCACTCCTTTCAAGATCAAAATGGAAAGTGTCCATCTGCCGAAGAACTTCTCTTTTCCCCAATGATGGATCACACTCTGAATTTGACAGGAGAGATATAGTGTTCATCCCTCACTTTTGGCCTCTTCTTCTGTTTTTATCTTCTTTTATTCTACTCAAACAAATTTGCTCTTTGCAGTCACCTTTTTATGACATTTTCAGAAATGGAGCTTTAGAATCTTCATTCACATTGTGCTCAATTGAAACTGGAGTTACATGATAAATCAGGTGCCTTTTACTTGGCGTGGTTTATAAAATAAACCAATTAATGAATAAATTAAATGTATGTTTAATAATGTTCTATTGAAATTAATAAAATGGTTAAAAAAAAAATAGAATACATAATCTTTTTCACTATGTGAAAAACAGAGTTCACAATTTTCCTCCCACATACTTTTCTTCACATACTTAGTAGACGTCTAATTCTATGAAATATGACCTACTGCCATTTCTTACATTTCTGCTGTGGTAACCATGTTCTTTAGCTACTGATTTTGCTTAGGTATGGATAATTGCTAGAGAGAACTTTTCCTTTAGATAGACAAAAGTGAAATGTTAAGCGTCTCAAGAAGGAAAAAGGAAAATGTAAGTTATACAACAGTATGAGGGTGTAAGAATAAGTGTTATTTGAAGAGTTGATTTTTTTTTATAAATATAATTTTTATATATATATATATATGATTTCCCTGTCAGCAAGCATCTGCAAGTTCAACTTTCTGTACAAAAAAACATTTAGTAACTATTTTCCAGTCTCTCTGATTCTGATGTATAGGCCTAGTGTTATTTTGATGTTACTGTGCTTTTAAAACTGAAATTTAATGTCTGTAATTAATGTGTATAATTTAATGTCTCTCGTGACACTTTGCAGACTCTGCTCTGGCTGTGCGCGTTCATGTGTTTTGGAGGAGGCGTGGCTTTGGAGACATTCTGAAGGGAGGGCGGGATCTTATGCTTTCAAAACTAGCTTGCTTTTGCTAGCTTCTCCGAAATTGCCTACTCTAGCTTTAAATAGATTTTTTCAAAGAGTTTGACCTTTATATAATTACAGAAATTTTTATTACTGCCAAATATTTTATGTGCTCCAATTATTGGCTAATATTCCTCTCTAGTACATTTAAAAGTATTTCATCCAGCTGTGATAGTAAATCCTTGAACATATTCTGGAGATTTCTCCGGTTTCCAAGGAAACCTTTCACAAAACTGTCTGATCAAACCTTTGAGATACAAGGACAGCAGAGCCAGTCATTGACTTCTGTGGTACATAGAAAACTAACCAACAAATCAGTCGCCCCTGAGGTTTCCCTCCGTGAGCAAACATGCTTTGTCTACTCCCTTTATGATAAATGACTCCTATGTCTCATGTGATAATCAAAAACTTATATATGGTAGACCATAAGCTGGCCTTGGAATAGCCCGAGGGCAGAGGGATTGTATGTAATGCTGTGACAGAGGACGAATTCAACTGTTTGGTGTTTATTGACACCACAGGCATCCAGATCTAATTTATACAACAGTCAGGCCAGGCAGCAAGACTCACTCTGAATTAAAACCTAAAAAATCAACTGAAAGGAATCACAAATTTACAAATGGTACTAGCTGAATGCACTTAGTGCATTTGCTTCCATATTTCTTACATAAATTAGAGCTGTTTGCTTAGGCAAGCTTCACTATTGTTATTGCTCATATTTACTCTTATTCTTCCTCAAAACTTTGTTTGTGCTACAGACAGAAACAATGCCTCAATGTAATTGCTTTTATGATTTTTGTGGCAATACAATGGGCCATAACATTTTTTTTGACTCGCCAGCAATATCTTGGGACCAAAACAGAAATGTATTTTATTTTTATTTCATTTTGTAGAAAAATAAAATAATAGAAACATGGGAAATCAGATTTTACTTAAATATACTGCTCTGTATATTGTTCTGAAGGAAATGTTAGAAACAATGAGCTTAGATAGACAGACAGACAGTTCATGGATGGATGGATAGAACGATAGATAGAACGATAGAACGACAGATAGATAGATAGATAGATAGAACGATGGATGGATGATAGAACGATAGATAGAACGATGGATGGATGGATGGATAGATGGATGGATGGATGGAACGATAGAACGATAGATAGATAAATTGATAGATAGAACGATGGATGGATGGATGGATAGAACGATAGAATGATAGAATGATATAGAACGATAAAATGATAGAATGATCGATAGAAAGATGGATGGATGGAATGATAGATAGAACGATGAATGGATAGAACGATAGATAGATAGATGATAAAACGATAGAACGATGGATGGATGGATAGAACGATGGAATGATAGAACGATAGAATGAATGATAAAACGATAGACAGAACAATGAACGGATAGAACGAGAGATAGATAGATCGATAGAATGATAGAACGATGGATGGATGGATGGAACGATAGATAGAATGATAAAACAATAGATAGAACGATGAATGGATAGGATGAGAGATAGAACGATAGATAGATGGATGGATGGATAGATGGATGGAACGATAGAATGATAGATAGAACGATAGAACAATGGATGGATGGATGGATGGATAGATGGATGGAACGATAGAATGATAGATAGAACGATAGAACAATGGATGGATGGATGGATGGATGGATGGATAGAACGATGGATGGATGGATGGATGGATGGATGGATGGATGGATGGATGGATAGAATGATAGAACGATCAATAGAACAAAAGATAGATGGATGGATGGATGGATGGAACGATAGATAGAACGATGGATGATAGATAGATAGATAGATAGATAGATAGATAGATAGATAGATGGACAATAGATAGAACAATAGATATAATGGTAGAACGGTGGATGATAGATAGATAGATAGATAGATGGACAATAGATAGAACAATAGAATGATAGATAGAACGATAGATATAACGGTAGAACGGTGGATGATAGATAGATAGATAGATAGATAGATAGATAGATAGATGGACAATAGATAGAACAATAGAATGATAGATAGAACGATAGATATAACGGTAGAACGGTGGATGATAGATAGATAGATAGATAGATAGATAGATAGATAGATAGATAGCAATTAAAAGGGACATTACTGCAAGTGTGCATTTACTGTATCAGTGACCAAAAAACCCCCACTTTGCCATCAAGATCAATTTAGTTTTCTCTCTTTTTCTTCCTAATTTTCCATCTCTAGGGTTTTTGCTGTTTTCCCCCTTTCAGTGGCTTCTAGACTTCACAAAAGCTGCTGAGAACAAGGAATTGTGTCTGAGTGGATGAAGCACCATCCATCAAATGACCTCCTCTGAGACATGCAAACTACCATGAGTAGAAGTGGAAAAATGCTGGTGGAGTGAATTCTCATCTTTGTCTGTCATAATCTTTGCATTTGGGAGAGACGCATCAGTATGTGAGATCTAGAAGCGAGCAGCCGATGTTTTGCTGTCTGTCCATCATCATTTCTAAATCTCTACTGAAACCGCATGTGAATCGTCTCTGAGTGGATGGGCATTTCGTCCCTGTTGTGGGTGTTTCATGGCAGGTTTCACTGCATGTTCTGTCAGATCTGGGGTTTTCTCAAGTAATTAATTCTGATGCAAATGAGCAAAGGGGAATAGTCTAGGGAGATGTTGATGCAGAGAGGTTTATTGGTGGCAGAAAAAGCAGATGGCATCTTTTACAAGTCCTCTTTTTAAAGCAGTTTTTTTGTAAAAAGTTAATTGTATTGCGAAAACAAAAAAACTTTTAGAACTCAAAAACTTCCAAATCCAAACCAGTTCAAAAACCCCTTTGTTGAAAACAAGCTGCAAAAACATCTCATTCTGAAGTCTAACACTATCTGCATTAGTTGAGGAGATTAGTTGTGTTACATCGTTATGCCAGTAGGTGGCGACAAATGACTTTTCAGTGAATCTTTGAATAATTCATTCAAGCGATTCATTCGAAATACCAATTCATTCAGGAATGAAACGTGACTGGCTTTATGTATGAGCTACTGAATTATTCATAACACTGATTCATTCAGGAACATTACTACTACTACAGTAGTCGCGTTTCCACCGCAAGAACTTTCCCCAGGAACTAGGGACTTTGGGATGGTACTCGGTGTGTTTCAACCATAGGAACCAGGGTCTAAATGAAGTTCCAGGTAAATTTTTCCCCCTCAGAAAGACCTTGCTCACAATGTAGTACTTTTTCAAACTTCAGGAACTTTCGGGGGTGGGACTGGGGCGCTGAACATGCTGATTGGTTGACTCCACTCAGCATTTTATTTCAACCACCATTTTTAAAAGTCTGTTGCGGTGTTTGCAGTAAGAGTTGTTTGCTATTCGAATCGACAATGAAGTTTAAAAAATACAACAGATGGACTGACGACGAGGTTCAACCTTTATTAAGCTTATATGCGGAGGACGAAATCCAGCGGGAACTGGAAAGCCGCGCGCAGTTCTACGTCACCGGACTTAATCTTCACGGAACTTTAGGCCGCGATGGAAACTTGAATCCCAAATGGCACACTTCTATGCACTTTCGGACTTACAATGGCTGCTGCGTGCGCGTGTCTGTTAAGTCCACGAGACCATAGGGTGTCCCATTCATCATTTTAGGTTTCAGAAGGGTGCTCGCGAGCGCCCCCTTTGCGGCCGCTATGCGCACTTCAGCTGAGCCCGCAAGTCTGCAAGCGGCCTTACGTCATGAAAGTGTGGACTCAGAGGAAGACCGTGAGGGTTTAGGGTGCCATTTGGGACCGAGCCACAGACAGCAACAGGTCTGGGGGGAAAAAAGTTCCTGGGAAAAATTGTTCCGGGTAATTACGGTGGGAAAGTGGCTAGTGTTGCTCGGATTCGTTCAGTGGTTAATTTCGCTGTGGCTTTGTTTGGAAGTATTTAAAAGAGCATATGCTGTGTTTACACATTCAAATTTCTATTACACTGCTTAATACTTTTATTTTATAATCTTAGATCGCAACATAAGCTCATTGTTTTAATTTGTTTTAAGGAACTGTAAAAGGTGGCTGCTGTTTGTTTGCAGTGCTCGGTGAGTGTCTGTTTTTTTTTCAGTCTATGGTCTACAACTCTGTACAACAATACATATACACCGATCAGGCATAACATTATGACCACCTTCCTAATATTGTGTTGGTCCCTCTTTTGCTGCCAAAACAGCCCTGACCCGTCGAGGCATGGACTCCACTAGACCCCTGAAGGTGTGCTGTGGTATCTGGCACCAAGATGTTAGCAGATGATCCTTTAATTCTTGTAAGTTCCAAGTTGGGGCTTCCATGGATCGGACTTGTTTGTTCAGCACATCCCACAGATGCTTGACTGGATTGAGATCTGGGGAATTTGGAGGCCAAGTCAACACCTCAAACTCGTTGTTGTGTTCCTCAAACCATTCCTGAACCATTTTTGCTTTGTGGCAGGGCACATTATCCTGCTGAAAGAGGCCACAGCCACCAGGGAATACCGTTTCCATGAAAGGGTGTACATGGTCTGCAACAATGCTTAGGTAGGTGGTACGTGTCAAAGTAACATCCACATGGATGGCAGGACCCAAGGTTTCCCAGCAGAACATTGCCCAAAGCATCACACTGCCTCCGCCGGCTTGTCTTCTTCCCCTAGTGCATCCTGGTGCCATGTGTTCCCCAGGTAAGCGACGCACACGTACCCGGCCATCCACGTGATGTAAAAGAAAACGTGATTCATCAGACCAGGCCACCTTCTTCCATTGCTCCGTGGCCCAGTTCTGATGCTCACGTGTCCACTGTTGGCATTTTCGGCGGTGGACGGGTCAGCATGGGCACCCTGACTGGTCTGTAGCTATGCAGCCCCATACGCATGTCAATAAATAGATATGTTTAATAAAATGAATGAATATTTATTTATTTATTATTATTATATAATTTTTATCTTATTTTAAAGAAGTCTGGCAAAAATTAAAACTAAAATGAACTGGACAGCCATATGATGCATTAAAACATTTCATGTAAACACTCTCCAGAAAGGGCTTTTAGATTATATTAAAACTGCAGTATCTTCATTCTGAATAAAGATGAGCATCAGAACAATATTTATTTATAGTAAAAGAGTAAGCCACGCAGAAATCATTCTCTGAAAACCTAAGCATATATTCTCTTTTTAATTTCCTTACAAGTGTTTTATTTTTTTCGTGTTTTTAAAGCAGTGGGTGGGAATCTCATATGATTTGAATATAGAGCAGGCTGTCTTTTGGCTGTCTCCAGACAAGCACATCTAATCTTTCATGATCCAGCAGTGTCTATTATTATTAGTTTTGCTATGAAAAAGAAAACTAATTTGAAAATCAGAGGAAGATAATTAAATGCCAAACAAGTACATCCCCTGAAGACTCCCACATCAGTCTAGATGTTCTAGATGACTCTGGAACGACAGTGAATGAATTTAGATGTGTTACCTGAATATATTAGACAAGGGTAAACCCGAGTAATATAAAAACAAATGCACTGGAATTAAATTTAAGATGTACCAAGGTTTGTGAAGTTCTGTTCATTGCATAGAATCAATCATAGGAGTTTTGTCTGCCCTCATTTAGATCAATGGATAGGCCTACTTTAAGATTTTGTTTGTGTTTCATTGTTGCATGGAGATAGCGATGTCATTATTTGCTGTTAAACTGGTGTTTTATCATTGTAATGTCGGACAAGCTTTTGATCTTTTCTATGAAAAAGATGTTGCTGGGTTACTTATAGTAATACAATAGCCCTACCCAGAGATGCAGTATTCTTAATTTGTTTGTTTGTTTAAATATGGAAATATTTTTTCCACTTTATTATCCCCCTGTAACACTTTCCAAAAATACGCAAGCTTGTTTCCTCCACTAAATGAAAAAATAAAAAATGTAATTGCGACTTTTTAATCTCACAATTCTGACTTTTTTTCTCACAATTGCAAGTTTTTATCACACAATTCTGACTTTATATCTCACAATTCTGACTTTTTTCTCAGAATTGTGAGATATAAACTCACAATTGCGAGTTATAAAGTCAGAATTGCATGATATAAACTTGCAATTGTGTCTTATAAAGTAAGAACTGCGTGATATAAATTCGCAATTCTGACTTTTTTTCTCAGAATTGTGAGTTTATATCTCACAATTCTGACTTTATAACATGCAATTGCAAGTTATGAAGTCAGAATTGTGAGATATAAACTCGCAATTCTGAGAAAAAAAGTCAGTCTTTTTCCTTCACAATTGGACATTATAACAATTGAGTTTATATCTCGCAATTTTGACTTTATAACTCGCAATTCTGACTTTCTAGCACGTAATTCTGACTTTATAACACAATTTTGACTTTATAACTCGCAATTCTGACTTTATAACACAATTCTGACTATAACTTGCAATTCTGACTTTATAACTCGCAATTCTGACTTTATAACACAATTCTGACTTTATATCACGCAATTCTGACTTTATCACACAATTTTGACTTTATAATTCGCAATTCTGACTTTATAACACAATTCTGACTTTATAACTCGCAATTCTGACTTTATAACGCAATTCTGACTTTATAACACAATTCTGACTTTATATCACGCAATTCTGACTTTATAACTCACAATTCTGACTTTATAACACAATTCTGACTTTATAACTCGCAATTCTGACTTTATATCACACAATTCTGACTTTATAACTCGCAATTCTGACTTTATAACTCACAATTCTGACTTTATATCACGCAATTCTGACTTTATAACTCACAATTCTGACTTTATATCACGCAATTCTGACTTTATAACTCACAATTCTGACTTTATAACTCGCAATTCTGACTTTATAACTCACAATTCCGACTTTATGCCACGCAATTCTGACTTTATAACACAATTCTGACTTTATAACTCACAATTCTGACTTTATAACTGTTTTTATAACTTTATAATCTCACAATTGCGAGAAAAAAAGGCAGAATTGTGAGATAAAAAGTCGCAATTACCTTTTTTATTTTTTATTTCATGGTGGAAACAAGCTTCCATACAAAAAAAAGAGACTATAAGTTTCTTAAAAGTAATGGAACATCCCAAGCCCTCCAGCACGGACCTGAACATCAAGCTTTTAAAACTTCATCCTCAACACCAATGTGACTGCAAAACTTTTAGGTTTTATTGGTGAACAGGAAGGAGGCGGAGACTAGAGCAAACAAGCAATGAGAGTGATCACGTGACTTATTAAATGACACGCCCACAAATCCCTCATTCTCGGATCAAAACAAATCTAAAAGCTCAAAAAAATCAGATCTAGACTTAGGAGATTAAATAAATCAGATTATCCAAAATGCAAAAACTAAAATGTGTTTTTCTGTAAAACATTTTGTTAATTTTTTAGTTATAGTTTGATTCTAATGCATATTTATTTAAAAAAAAAAAAAAAAAAAACTTTTTAACTAGTTTTGTTAATAATGATAACATTATCCAAGTATATATCAGAATCTAACCAAGGTCAAACATTCATTACATTAGTCTTTTGATTTAAGAATGTCCTGCATGTTACATCATAAACCTCAGATCGCTTCATTCGACTTCACAAACGAATACAGGACTCATGTTAAATGCTGCTTTGTCAGTGTATCAAAGCGTTCATCATCGTGACTGACAGCAGTCTGAAAAATAAGAAGCATTTCTGTCCAGAATCATTATGTCTTCCATCCAGCACCTGAAAGCGGCCCATAAGCCGTGTCTGTTCCATTACAATCCTTTTGAAGATCATCTCTTACCTTGACATATTCCAGCTATACGCAACTAGCTGGAATATGTCAACTGGGGGGGGGTAATAATATAATGCAAGGGTGCCAATCATCTGTGCCAACCTTTATGGAAAAACTCTTGACTCATATTCATGACAGCTCATCTTTGTTGAGAAGGTTGTGTAATATTTTGCAGTAAAACTGCCCTCCTCACTTTTGATGGTCAGCTCAGAGGTCAGAAATGAAACTTGGAGAGTATTAAATGTCAACAGAGTCCTCCCACAGAGCTCTCGAGAGGTGATTTCCAAGTGCATCCAGCTGAATGAACAGAGAACAGGTGAAACTGCTTCATTCAGATGCTTTCTTTTCTGCATTTCCCCAGGATGTCCAATAAACCGGAGAACAAACTGTTAGTGATTACAGTTATTATCTGACTAATTTTATGCAAGTGTTGGAAAAGGTCAAAACTGTTAGGCTTTTGAACTGACAGCATGCGTCGAAGCGAAAATTGCTAGATGTGGCTCTAGACTGAGACTAAATCAAACTAAAAAGGTGATAATAATTTAACATCTAAAGTGGTTCATACGAGGTTTTCGTTCGAGCGCATGCCAGTGTTTCCTGCACCGGGCAAAAAAAACACAGCGTGAGCCGTGATGTCTGGCTCCCAAACAAATGACTCTTATGAACTAATTCTTTTTAGTGAGTCAGTCACAAAGGCTGCATTCAAAATCGCATACTTCCCTACTATATAGTAGGTGAAAAACAGTATGTGACTAATGACTTCTTCCGGTGAGATTCGGAAGTGTGCATACGATGGACAGTTTACTATCCCATGAGGCCATGGGAGAGGATTTGTAAATGGCGGTGACGTGACGCAACCGATGCAGGTAGTCACATGATAATGACAACATGGCAAATGTAGTACATCCAGATTATATTCATACTATAGCCTAGTATAGAACATACTTTTTTAGTGGACGTGAAGTAATTACTTATTAAAAATAAATACCTACTCAAGAGTGTGATTTAGGGCTGTCATGATATCAGATTTTTTACACCACGGTTATCGTGGCCAAAAGAATTTGCGGTAATAATATATCGCGATATCTATAGAAAGTAGAAACCCTGAAAAAAAACAATGCTATCAGTCAAATTCATCTTTACTTTGTTTATTTTGTGATGTGCTTTCTTTTTTTTAGTTAATGAAACACGCCATTGCAGACAACAATTGTTTAAATTGAGAAAAAATTATATTATTTATAGTATATTCTATACAGTGATAAAGGCTATGTCGATTAGCATTGCATAATATTAGCCTATCCTCACGAAAAAACAAAGATGGCTTGAAGAACACGGATAAATGTGTCACAATGGTGTGTTAATTCTCTTCATGTTTAATGAGTCAAAGCGTCTCTATCTGCATTTTATTCAGCAAAAGCGATTTCTGTCCATATTAGCGATTTCCTGGAACGTTAAAGGCTTAATAGTTCTATGGGTTGTGTGGACTTTCTGCGCGAGGGCGCCCTCCGGTGTCGAGTATGAATGAAACAAATTACATGAGAGAGTTTAGCGCTCCATAATGACATCGCCCTATTTTGGATAAAAAAAAAAAATACAACAAAAATGTTCCACTTTAAGTAAAAATCCATAAGTTTTTATCCGAATGAGCACATTTTTTTACTAAAAGCCTAAGGGATGTAAAATATAACAAAACACAGAAGGCGTCAGCAGCTGACAGGTTAATGGCCGTTTCAGGACTAGCAAAATAATTGCAACTTACTCTCTGTAGTGGCAAGATGAAGAACGCGGAGGTGGGTGAACAGGTTGGTGGTTTTGCCCCCTTTTGTGCTCACTGTTAGAGACTTTCCTCTGTCTTATCGGACGACATGATTTTGCACTGCGTCTTCTGCTTTATGAGCAGCGTTAAAGGGTTAGTTCACCCAAAAATGAAAATAATGTCATTTATTACTCACCCTCATGTCGTTCTACACCCGTAAGACCTTCGTTCATCTTCGGAACACAAATTAAGATATTGTTGATGAAATCCGATGGCTCAGTGAGGCCTCCATTGCCAGCAATGTTACTGCACCTCTCAAGATCCACAAAGGTACTAAAAACATATTTGAAACAGTTCATGTGAGTTCAGTGGTTCTATCTTAATATTATAAAGCGACAAGAATACTTTTACAAAAGAATACAAAATAACAACTTTTCAACAATATCTATATGGGCCGATTTCAAAACAAACTTACGGGTGTAGACATGAGGGTGAGTAATAAATGACATTATTTTCATTTTTGGGTGAATTAACCCTTTAAGCAGCGTTAAAGTACAATACCGCCACCTTTTGCACTTTGGGATGTCAAGCAGGTGCTGGTGCTGCATTATTTGCATGTCATATTATCATATGTTTACCATTCATTTTAAATATTAGTTATCGCGATATATTGTCACACACTTAACACGATATTGATATTTTATGTTTTGAATATCACGGTTATCGTCAATACCGGTATATCACGACACCCCAAATTTCGGACGCAGCCAAACACTCGCTGGTTTAGCGGTTTGAATCAGATACACAGTGAATCGTTCACTCACTGAAATGCGAGTCATTTCACAGAAATATTCATTTGAAATGAACTGGGAAATGTTACTGTGATACTTTAGGTTTGTGAGACTGCAAGACAAGTTGTTCTTATGACAACATGTTCGCCAAATCATATGTAAGGTCAACACAACTTTTTTTCCCCCAAACTGCCAGAAATATTTTTATGTCACAAATAAATGATTCATTTTCACATTCATCCAAATCAAGAGTTTCTTTTCTCAAAGTGCTTAGTTTTGCTTGTCCCGGGACTGGGGATTTATTGTGCTGTATTTGCCAAATTAACTTTCCACTGAATCAACAAAAGTCTCTCCATTTGAAGGTGCTGATGGTAGTTAGAAATAGTGAGATATTTACAGTTTGTTGTGTTTACTCCCAGGCAAGAAGAGTCAGAACTGAATTGCACTAATTTAGTCCAATTCCTCATTGCCTGGATGGAATTACATTTCTGATTACAAGACAATTAGATAAATTTGCAGTTCATTTAACATCTTATCTTTTATGTATATTTTTGTTTAGATACCAATTTGCTTAAGTTGCTTTGTGCTCATTATTTCCATAAAGTCAAATCAAACTTATTTTAAGTGCACTAGATCTGTCTGCCTTGGTTTCTTCCAGAACATCCCAGTTACTCCTTTCTATTCACCGATAGTGAATGGGAACGGGCTTTAAAAGTTTCATAAATATATGACTCATGCACTATATTCCAAGTCTTCTAAAACCAAATAATGAACAGACTGAAATACTTAACAAAAATGTTCAATTAGGCACAAGCCCCTTGCAGCAAATTCGCATTAAGCCTAATTATTATGCACAAGTATATTACATTACAATTATTAAATACAATTGTACACTTGATTTATCCCACAGCCCGTCTCCAGACACATACCTATATACACCTTTGTGTAATCTGGACACGGTGTCATGTAATTGGCTGTTTGCACAATGCAAGACACATAGCATGAATAATGAATCTTGATAAGTCCTGACTAATTGCAGCAGCTGTGAATAATTTCTTTCATGACAATAATTACCAAGGACCCTCTCATTTCCTCAGATACACTGAGCAGGACAGATGCCCAAAACTCTTTAGCAAGGCCTCTGTTTGTATTCGGATGGCATTTTGCTATGATGCCTTTGACACTCAGTGATATATATTGTCAATTATTCTTTAGAAGCAGTTCAAAGAGGACATACAAACGAATTTATGGATTGAGGAAGCGATGCGTGGACAGGACGGACGGACAGACAAATCAATACCGTGAGTCTTGAAATTGAAAGACACAACATTATGCAGTTTCTCCTCATTTCCTCAGTTCTTTTTCTCCTTGTTCCTCTCGCTTCAGTCAATCTCGGTAGTTTTTTTTATAGCTCTTGTTGATGGTTGCTTTAATAACTCCTGTGTTTAATATTAAATGAGAAGAGGCCAGTAAACAGGGCCTTCGCAAGCATCCCACAGTAAAATCCATCCTACCTGCTAAGGTTTCCGCTGGGTGCTTGGCAGGCCATTGTGTTCATCCTCCACAACAACATATTTATCATTCTTGAACCATGAGGGGGAAGTGGCCAAATTGACCAATTATTCAGAAACAGAAGTGCAGATTCTGCATAATGTCAGTTGGCGAAATGTGCAGAATTGGCTGTTGCTGGACGGAGGCGTCCGTTTCGCCGGCGTGCTTTTGCTGCTCAGGGGTGATTTAATATTTAGAGTAATTGGACTGGTGCTGTTCACTCCGGTGAGGTTCAGCTGCTAAGTGAGAAACGTTCAAAAGCACCCAGATTAAGAAGAATATACACCCGGTGGTCAATCATATATCTGAGGTGGTGAACCGAATGACTCACAAAATGCTAATGATTGTGGAAAACACTTTTTTTGGGTTTTTTTAAATTATTGTTATTTCCAAGCAAATAACCGTGGGCATCCCAGTGCAAAATCTCAAGTGATTTTCTGCAACTCTGATTTCCTGTGTTGGCAACAAAATGTGTTTACTAAGAAATAAATGTGCTAAAAAAGTCACTGGAATGGTTTTAAAGTCACATATTAAGGTGGAATCCTTGTTAAGTCATTAAAAAAACAACAACACCAAAATAGTATTTGAAAATATAACCATATTTTTAGAATTTGTACATTTCTGAAGAATAGGCTGGTGCTGGCACATACAAAAGTTGACTGCTAGGATCTTGTGAGTGGTTGCCAGGGTGTTGCTATGCAGTTGCAAGGGTTGTTGCTAGGGTTTGGGTTTAGGGTTAGTGTTTTCACTGTAAAAAAATCATTTTCATCATTTGTTATCACAACTCTTTTTCTTTTGTCAAATCAACTTGGATAACTAATGTGGTTCAGATAACATAATATTTTGAGTTTCTATTTGTTAAACCAATCTCCTTTTAACTCATTGTATTAACTCAAATTTTTAATTTCAATTAACTCAAAATTTTAAGGCAACCATGTAACTTACTTTTTTAAGTTAAACCAACATTAATTTTTTACAGTGTTGTTTAAAGTAATAGAGTGCAACAGTACAGGGGCACCGTTGACACGGGGGACAGGGGGGTCATGACCCCCGCAGTTTTGAAAAGGCCGCAATCGACCCCCGCGCTTTTGGTAAGGGCTGCTTCAGTCAGCCACAAACAGCTACAAGCTCTATATCATCTTTTGGCTTAGGATATTTTCTTTCAAATGAGACCATTTTCACGTTTCTGTGAGCTTTCATTCTTAAATAATCAACTGTTTTGTCGATGTACAGAACAGGAAATGCGCTCTCGAACAGAGAAACATGCGATCTCCAAACCATCGATCAAAGCGTGCTATGAGGACATGTCGATTTTGTATAAATTATGCCCGGAGATCAGTGTTTCCGGGGACATATGTCAATCAAGCCAACCATCCATTCAGAAACCGAGAAATTTGACACTTCAAGGTCAGGAGGCTGATATTTCAGATTAGTTCCGGTTGACGCGCACGAGCTGCTTTCACTTAAGTTTCCGCGAGTTTTCGTGTGGATTTATAGTTTGTGGACTGTTTTGATATCGATAATTACATCTAGAAAGGGAAAAGCATCGATAAAAGAGATCTTTGAAAGCGAAACTAAAGTGATGATTGCCTCGGCCAGCGACGCACTGGAGAGAGGACGCGAGAGGAGAGGACTCAGCGTTTGGTATGTATATATACTGTATTACTGCATTTACAATGCTTATACTCATTTTTGATAGAATTTTTATTATTTTGAACTGTGAAAACAGCAACCAATCTGATAAACTATTATTTGACAAAAAAAAAAGTCAAAACTAAATTTAGGATAGTATGCAGACTTGTATGCAAGTATGCAGACTTGAATAAAATTGTCATTTCTGTAAATCTACATTTTGATGTTGTAAAATGGGTATTATTACAGTGCAAAAACTGTGTGTATAAGCAGTAATTTCTTTGTTTATGTTGCTGTTGAAGATTAGTGAGCAGCAGCAGCAGCTGGCACAGCTGGCATCACATCTCCAGGAGGCAGACAGGTGATGCTGAGGTGATGCTCAACACAGGTGACAGAAATTAAGCACATATAAGGAATTATACAAATCTGGAGGATGTAGATCCTGTTCTAGATTGTAATAGACCACATATATTTTATAATTTATAGAGTCTTGTGTCTCCTGAAAGAATAAAACTGATAAAAACCAAAAAGCGCCTCTTTTTTGTTTATTATAGCACAGACAACATATACTATAATATTTATCATTTTCAGCAGTGTTTTTAGTAATTTCAAAGGGTTTTCTGTAAAATGACACTGGGATATTGCATTTATATCACTGTAAATGGGTATGGGGAGACTTTAGATTTGGGTAGGCAGAAAGTACATAAAAAAAATGTAATATTCTTCCCTTTGCATTTGAATAACTCTTGCATACAACATGATAGAGACAATTCTTTTTTCCAGTGTTTGCTGAAATCTAGAGGAAACAACCAAAACTGTCTGCAGGGTGAGCACACAGCGCACAGGGCCTAAGTTATACACTTTAAAAAAAGAATTTATAACAAAAAAATCAAAAAGCTCCTCTTTTTTTGGTGGGTCTATTACAGCACAGACAATATATGCTATAATTTTTTATCACTTTCAGCAGTGTTTTATGTAACTTCAAAGGGTTTTCTGTAAAATTACACCAAGATTATGTATTTAGAGCACTGTATGTGGGTATGGGAAGCTTTTCAATTTGGGTACGCCAAATCCAGGCGGAAATCCCCAAAATAGTCCCAGTGCTTAGGAGGTTAATGATCAGGCAAGTTTAATATATGATGGTGGTCCGACGGTGAGCCTGAAGTGGTGGCCCGATATCTGGAAATCTGATCTTACTATCTGGGCTTTTGCTTACAATTTGGTCCCCCCCACTTTGAAAATGTCTCCTGCGCCCCTGCAACAGTACCCTTCCACTTTTTCAGCGGCATTGGTTCCGGAAGTATTTTTTCCATTCATTTAAAAAAAAAAAAAATGTCTTTGTTGAAACATTAAAAGGCTGAATCAAACCAATCAGCTACAAGGTGAGTCATAACATTACAAACTTGCAAAAAAATAAAATAAAAAAACAAACTGCACATTTAAAAATGTTGACATATATAAACAATATATTTTAAGTTTATTGTAAAATATGCATATACACAAATATTTAGTATTTCGAGAGCATTGGGAGACTGACTTAATTACGTCATTTGCAGTGCTTCATTGGAGTGGGCGGGGCTAAAGAGCTGTTTTGGCACAGGCTTGTTGTGACTCTCTGATTGGTGTAATTTTTTGTACAGCATCGTGGGTAGTGTAGTTTTCACCATAAATTCCTCTTTTAAACACGGTTATTTTAAAAATAAGTTGAAATAATGCAGGATGATGGCTTCAACAGAAGCAAGTACTGTCAATTAACAACCTCATAGCTCATAGTAATGCTGTCTTTAAAGGTTTATAAGTCATCATTAAAAAATCTATTTCCCTATGTTGAAAATTAATAGTTTTTACTTCCAGAATCAGACTGTTACCCTCTATTAATCTAAATATGAGCAGCAGTAATGCTGAAAGCAACCACTGATAATAAAAAAAATACTACTTTAATGTGAAAATTGTACATCTTTAAATTATTCTTAGCCAAATTATTTTAAATCATTCCTGCCAGTTGTTTGTGATTCACTGGGTTAAATGTTCAAACCTTCTGTTTTATATTAAGCGGCATGCATTTGTATAAAGCATGCAGATTGACTAAGAAAGCCTTGAATTACAATAGTTAAACAATAAAATACAGACACTCGACTGCATGAGGAAAATGCAGGATTTTCGATTGAAAGTACTTAATCTTGCAGCCTTGAATCAGAGTTTACAAATAGATAATACTGTGTGTAAGATACTCTCCATTTAATCAAATCTCTGTGTTCATGTGCAGAATAACACTGGCCCTAATCCTCTGAACTCTGAAGGATTGGAGTGATTTTTGAAAACCAGCTATGAAATGAACAAGGACAAATTTTCATTACAGATGCTTCGATTTAATTAGACAGAAACACATAATGGTTTAAAGGCTTTTTTGTTAAAATCAGAGACAATCCAACCATGTGGTCAAACACATTTTGGCGATTAGTAATCAATGACAGACCGAATGCTGCTCTTCTTTTAATCACCCAAGTCCCTCTTGTCATCTAATGTGGTTCAGTTACATGATTTCTGCTGTTTTTTAACCATTTCAGTCTTGTGACACTACTGATGGTGTGTCTCTCTTGTTCGGTGTGGACATTGGTAATAATGAGGGAAAGAAAAGTTTCAGTATTGATGAAAACATAATCACTCATCTTTCTGCTTGTCACTCCAAATCCACCAATGCAAACATACGACATCTCCATTATGTTTTCGATCAGGTACAATCCCAGAGAGAAGTCTTGTGAATCCACCTAACTCATCGCCATCCTTTGAGTTTCACTGAAGAGATCTCAAAGTGAGATGCGCTTAAACACAGATAGAAAATATCTTAAATAATATAAAAATAGGTGTTTTGGATATAAATATGACAAAGATTTCAACCTAAATGAGGGCCATGGAAAAACAAGACAGTGTTAAGAGTTTCTGAGGTACTTGCCATGTGGGTTCAAATAGTTCAATATCATTTTTCCAAGCATTTCCATTAGTCTAATGCTGAGGTCCATTATAACCAGCCTGCTAAAAGAATAATGACTCATTGGAGCATAAAACATGTACGGCATACAGTTTGAACTACACATGACACCGATCGGTCATGTGACACGCCAGGATCAAATTATTCACAATATTAGGCCAATCTGTCATTCGTGAATTATGACACTTCACATCAGCAAATCTAGTGTAAAAAATACTGACATAGTGAGAATGAAAATGAAATATTTACAAAGGTACTTCAACATTAATGCAACATTTGGTATAAAGAGTGAAAACCAAGAGGATTTTTTTTTTTTTTTTTTTTACATGCGGCTCACGTTATTTTATTTGCTGCGTGAGCCATAAAGTTTGTGCTAAATCTTACAGCAGCTGCTTTTTATGGCCAAATGGTTGATTGAACATTCACTTTCTGGACATTTTAATCCATAAACATTGAGTTTGTTTCATTAAAAAAAATATTAATAAGCAAGAATCTATTAGTTGCTAATAAGTGGCAGACCTGCGTCACAATATGAAAGGCTTTTCAGGGAAACTGATGAAACACAGCTGAAGGTTTTGAAGTGTGTGGTGAACTATACTTTGAAGAAATTTACTCAAAGTCAAGTTAGTGATTCTTACAATCTTGCCCTCTCATTAAAACATCTTTTTTAATGAGCTGAAGTATAGAAAATGTCGATTTTGTTTATTGCAGCATTTGTTTGAAACGGCGCCAACCTGTGGTTGAGCTAATTATCTCCAGATCCAGATCTAAACCAAAACTTTAAGGGTTAGTTCACTCACAAATGCAACTCCTGTCATTATTTACTCACCCTCATGTCATTACAAACCTGTATGCTGTGGAGAATTTTAAAAAATCTTCTGCTCTTTCTTCACTTAAGTTATTACTTGATAGGACCATCAAATGTTAAGACATTTTTACACAAAATTCAATTCAAATGCACAATAACAACTAATATGAAATGAGTTACAATCAATCAGTCAATTAATCGATCAATCAATCAATCAGTCAATCAATCAATCAGTCAATCAATAAAAAAGTGAAAAATATAGCATAGGGTTTATTGTGGACTATTGTGGAATAAACTGTTACTATTTTTTAATAGTTACTAAAAAAGGCATATGCAGAAATGTTATTGTTAATTAAAACTAACTATTAAAAAAATCATTAATGATAATTGAAATAAAGCTGAAATATATATACTGTGTATATATATACTTCGGGGCTGTTGAATGCTCACAACAGTTCTTTCTGGTTGTCGAATCTGTTTGGCTGATAGCCGTGCGATATTCTAGTGATAACAGCACTCTTACCTTTTCACCGTTTGTATCACTCCGCTTGAAGCAACTGTTATGGCGGCCAAGCAAATCCACCGTATTTTTGTGAATACTACACTTGTTGTACCACGAACTGTAGTTTTAAGAGTTTTTTAGGTGAGAATGTAGTTGTTTAGACCTGAAATTTCTGACTCATATTTAATCATAGCGCCTATTTTACAATTTGTTTAGACGTTTTCAGAGATGCGAGCTCCAGGCCGTCAGCGGCCATTCAGATCTCGTTTACCCGCCGAGAACAGCTTCATCTCAGCCAGTGCTTCGGGGATTTGCCGCTGGCTCTTATAGTGGTTAAACATGAGACATAATTCATTTTGGGTACATAAAACGGGCAATCTTTGGTCTTATTAATCTATTACTTGTTCCAGAGCAAGTCGAATTGTACTATGTTAAATTTGATAATTTAATATTAAGGCTATATTTAACTTACATCCTCTATAGCATAGCATATTGGCTACAACTAGAGGGGAAATATCAGGCGAAGACTCTTCTCCGTTCTTCAAATACATAAAACATTAGCCTTTATAGACATAGTGTTTCTTGAGCAAAGAAAACGCTTTACTTTTTTTTTTTTTCTTTCAAACATCAGATTGTGATGCGGCCTCATGCCTACGGCTGAATCACAGCTGTGCTGATATACAGCAATATCGCACAGCTACTCATGTGATATTGCTCATATATGTCATTAATGATAATTGAAATAAAGCTAATATATATATATATATATATATATATATATGGTATATAAAAAATACTCAAACATAAAAAACGTAAACAAAAATTAGAAAAGTTGCCTTGGAAATTACTTGAAATAAGTCTAAATTACTAAAACTAAAATAAAGCTAAATAGAAATATAAAAAAAAAAACAAATAAAAATGGACAAGCACAGAACAAAATTACTACTACGAAAATTAAAATGAAAACTGAAAATTTAAAAATATTAATCCAAAATATTAATAAACACTATAATATATATACAATACTAAAATAACACTGGTATATGTAGTATGTACGGCGCAGTATTCAGTAAATTAGGATTTCATTCTGAACATTAATTCAAAAATGGTTGCACGAGATATAACAATTTGCAATATAGCTGTCATATGGATTAATTTTGGTGAATTTATGTATTTTTTATGCCATTTTTGAAGCGTGAAAGATGTGGTCACTATGAACAATTGTTAAAAATAACAGCATACGGTTTTGAAACAACACAAGGATGAGTAAATGATGACAAATTTTCTTTTTTGTGTGAACTGTCCCTTTAAATGGTCTCAGCAATGAGATCAACACTCCAACTGTGGTCGTTAAATGATTATGACTGAACTATCCAGCCTCTAGAGACCTACAGTTCTGCCTTAACCTCAAGTCTAAGTGACTCACAAGTGACAGACAGTAATTCCAAAACTGTTTGAATGATGTGGTGATAAGATTGTTGTTTACATTCTAATGAGTTAATTTGAGGGTGTTACAGCAGCGTGTCTGGGCTAATTGGCACCTTTATTCGCACCAAACCCTCCACCCCTCGATGATGCTTTGTCATGTGCTGTCACAGACTCTGTTAAAACAAACTGTGCTTTAACACTCCGTATGTCACTGAACGGATCATGAAAATATTCCCTTTAACACCTTTTAATGGTGAAAATTAGTCCATTTATTTTTTTTTTACATTTGTGTTTCAGGATTGAAATCAGTAATTACTGTTTTATATTTCTTTTCCATTGAGACGATCATTTATTCCAACAATAACAAACATTACAGGGCTAATTAAGAATGAATTGGGCCCAGGTTTACTTCCACACTGTGTTGTTTTAGCACCTGACTAGTCTTACATAGCCAGAGCTTCAGACTGACGGCAGACGGTCTGGACTCTATCGCAGCTTTCATTGGCTAAGGGCCACTCAAGAGGCCGTCTGACTTACGTAAAGCAACCAATCACACTTCGTTTTGTTAAGCATCATGTTTAGGGGCGTGAAAATGTGAAGTCTATATCCCTACAATAACAGACCAGTGTGCATCTAATAAATGATTCATTATTCATTCGGCTTTGTTTCCAAGCAGACCATTAAAGAACGTGACACACCCATCAATCAGAAATCCTGGAAAATTCAGATGACAACTTTGAAACTGCCAAAGTGTTTCCCAATTTGTGTGCCTTATGCATCAGACGTTCAGCCAACGGTCTGTGGGTGTGACGGCTGAGGCTGAGACTAGAGGTGCGTTCACGCCATGTCGTAATTACCGTAACAATTTTGAACTGTAAAAAGCCTTCACGTGCTTGCAGAACTTGTAATTACAACATGTAAACTCGTAATTTTCTGAGAGCTACGACTTGTACCACCACGTGGCCGCTGCACCACCTAACCACTGCAGATGTGTGTTCGATATGATGCAGCGCTATGTAGACAGGTCGGTGTATGACATCAAAGTACCGTGAGAGTGGTTCGAAAGCATACAGAGCTTTATTTACGGTAATTACAAAATGGTGTGAATTCAGCATAGCACCCGACTGACTAAAGGAATTCTGCAAATCAAATAATGTCACAAACACAACCGAAAAAAAATTGGTCCAGTGCAATTCTCCATCTTCTAGGAGATGGAGTTCTAGGACGCAACAGACTACCGCAATCTAGTGACTTAACTGAGTCTGTACAGCAAGTCAATGTAACGGAAAAAATCTCTTGAGGCACATTTTTTAAAAGCACTGCGTTTTTAGAACCCTGTGTCACGCCGAGGCGCTCCAAAAGACGCGAGTGAAATGGTCAAACATGTCGGCCTAGCGCATATTTACATAGAAAAACAATGGAAAAGTAGCGCAGTGGAATAGAAAAACACGTAGGCTGCATCCGAAATCGCATACTCTCTTAAGTAGGATCTTATTTTGAGTCATTACTTCATGACCACTAAAAAAGTATGTTCTGTATAGAGGGTATGCATTGACTTTCCCGCCGGAACACGCTCCATCAGCCGGACTGAGTGGCAGAAGAACCTGCTGCATGACTGGATTTAATAGGGGAAACTGCGCGGAAAACAAACGATTATCAGTTTAAACTAAAGGTTGGAATGCGATATAGTGTTCCTTACAACTTACCAAAGATCCAGTGATCCATGAATATTGATATGCAGCTAGGAATTGTGTTTCCTGACATTTATATGTGCCTGATTTCGACGCTGGGGAAATACATAAAGCAAATTTGCCTGTAAACGCTTTATATAAATACAATATAGGTAGGTGTAAATCTGGGTGATCACTTATATCAATGTTATATATATCGTCATATCGTCCAGCCCTAAAACTTGTATAGTTTTTGTCAGTGTTTATTTAAAAACATCCAATTATGCAGAATATAAGATGGTAAATATTTAATTGATGAGTTGTTAATAGAATATATATAACAAAACAATATATAGTGTATGATTTTACCTCAAAATTCAACATATTGACACAAAATGATAACTGCAAATCCACGTTTTGATGCCTGAAGTCCAGTTGTTTCTGTGAATTGCAGTGATCCGTTTGCTTCTCTTTTCTGTAGCTTTAGGCAGTCTGTAAAAATATACCTCAGATGTCTTGTCAAATCTATTTGTACAGACAATCGCAAAGCTCTTTCCCGCTTTGAATGTGTTTTGTGTGTCTTTCGCAGCATTCACGCTGAAAACCAATGCTGCCACTCAGTCTTTTGCCACTCAGTGGGTGTAACCGCAGTCATAACGGCCGACGGTGACGTCACGTGCATACCCTCTATAGTATGAATGTAATCTGGACATACTACATTCGCCATGTTTCCCTTATCACGTGACCGACCAGCATCAGTTGCGTCGCGTCACCGCCATTCACAAATCCTCTCCCGTGGTCTCATGGGATAGTAAAGTGTCCATCATATACATATTTTATAATCTCGCCGAAAGTAGTAGGTCTTTTTGCCCACTCTTTTATGAGTACTGTGAATTCAGACATACTTCTTTTGTCAAATACTACTATATAGTAGGGAACAGGACTTGACATTAACGTTTTTGCTCACTAGCTACTGTGGCTAGTGGTTTTCCAAAGATACTAGCCACTCAGCATTTTCAATGGCCACAATTTTGACATCGATACCATGGGGAAAAAACGCTATATAGATATTTTTAATATTATCTCATAATTTGGCAGCAGGTATATTAGGCTGCTGTCACTTTAAGAGCTGACGCACAGATCCATTATACTGTTACACATGCATTTACTTTCTCAACTGTTTATGTTCACTTAAAACATAATGTGTTTACATGAATATTCACCAAGACCGCCTTTTTGACATTATTTTGTGTGTATTTGACTGTTTAAGTGCAATAAGTAGTGAAAAATAACTCAATTTAGTACTGAGAGGCGGCTTTATGTGTCGCTTTTTATGTCTCTCGCTGTCGGAGTGATGAGAAGCGCAGCTGGTATCGTGTATCTATTCTGCGGAAAACGAGTACTGAAAGCGTTTCAGATATTTCAGTATCGATATGTATCGAAAAATCTGTATTTTTGACAACAATACATTGCACTTAGTTTATTATTTCAGGTGCTTTTTTAAAAGAGTTAAAAAATTTATATAAAATTCAACCCGCCAAAGTGGCTAGTAGGAGTGACTGAAATCCACCCGCATTTGGCGGGTTGGCAGGTGTTAATGTCAAGCCCTGGTAGGGAAGTATGCGATTTTGGATGAACGGCCCCTCACTCAACCATTACAATGCTTTAAAATGCAGAAAGTACGGAGCATGTTGGGAAATATAGCCATTTTTTTCATTTGATCATCATTTGATGAAATACTGCTGGAATGATGGCTAGAAACAAATGGAAACACTTTTAAATAAAGTTTTTTTTTACCATCTGCTTTTCATGGCGATAAATAGCACATTAATTGTGTCAGGCTAACAGCATTGACATTTAGCATTAACAAGTCTAATTTACATATAAAGGTGTATTTGCTTGAAAACAATGATATTTTTACATTTTTTAAATTTTTTTAAATACGCATGGTGAAGTGCAAAGTTTTTGAAATATTGCGCCCTCAAGTGGCGAGACCGGAAATTTCCTTTTTAATCAGGATCCCTCATGTCACCTAAAACCACACGCTAAAAACATACGAACGAAATGAACAAACAGTCTGACATGATGTGTTGAACCCTGGATCTATGAAGAACGACTTAGCAGAATGTGATATTGCACTGAAGTAGATGTCGTCTCTCCAGATTCACCGTCACTGACGCATTTTCCAGTAGTCCGCAAACAACAGCTGAATGAATGTCTGGAATTGTGATTCCATTTGGGTGCCTCCAATTGATGCTGAAGGGCTGGTTACACAATGACAACTGGACAGCAAAGGTGGCGGTCTTTTTGTTTGTTTACAGAGGAAAAACAAGAAAGCCAGAAAAGGTGGAGTACTGCCATCCTCCTACCAGATTCCCCTTCTCCAGTTTCAGATAAACCTTGTCTTCTTTGTTGAGGTGCAGGAGGACTCCATTGGTGGCAGCCTCACGTGTGACATCTTTGTCACCGGCGAAGGCAGAGATGACTGGTTTTCCATTCAGCATTAAATTCACCTGGAACACAAAGAGAAAATCAATACAGTGATCTCAAGTATACAAGTGTGACAGGACTTATTCAATGCCAGGAAAAATTATTTAATGATAACCGCATTTATGAAAAGAAATTTTTCAGTACACTTTTGACTTAAAGCTTGCATATAATATTGTTAAAATATTCATAGTGCCTTATATTGTAATTTACTATATATTTTCATAATAAATAATTGTAATCATCATGGTAAAATTTTTTTAGCAATTTTAATGGAAGAACACTGCAGTAAACCTGTCAATTGTTAGTCACCACACAATAAAATGAAAAATTAAGTTTGACAAGATAATAGATGCAATTTTACTGTAAAGTACTGTAAAAATATAAATGAGAAAGTATGGACCACCTTATATTTACAATTAAAATCTATGTAATATTTAACAAGATATGTTTACAGTAAAATATTGTTAAAATTATTTTTTCATAATTAAGCTTGAAATACCCTTTAATTATGTGAAAAAACTATATTTAACAAGATAATGCATGTACTTTATTTTAAGAATAATGTTTTTTAAGTAAAAAGCAAGAATTACCATATAATTTTTCATGAAATATTATAAGCTAATTGTTGCTTTTTAGCTACAAAAACAATTTCAACAACATGCATCATGTATTTATCTAGAGTTATTAAACAATAATATTTTTTAAATGATGTTTTTGTAAATAAAAGTATTATAAGTGTCCTTATAATATATGAAAAAGCACTGAAAAAAGTACTATTAGAATTCCTGCATGACAAATAATACATTTATAAAATTATAAATTATATTTTAATTATATAAAATTACAATTTTAATTATATAAAATTAAAAATTATATTTTAAATGGTTATGTTTAAATATACTGACTATAAGGTGTATTGTAATAAATTTAAAATACATATAAAATAAATGTATAAAATTTATACAGACTTCAAATTTTACCCAATTTCTATATTCTCTAACTGTACAGTATGTTCGTTATGCAACTTAGATATGATATTAAAATTAAAGTGATTAAATATTTTCTTTCTGTGCTCACTTGTATAGTCTGGCTCTGGTACACTTTAATAACGTGGAAGTTAAAGCTGTAGACTCCTTTCCGGGGACAAAGAAAGACGGATTCCAGCGTGAAATAGTTTCCTATGTTGACAAGAACCTGCAAAAGAGTATGTCAGAGGTATCAGACCTGACAGAGAATTCAACAGTTGCCATTACAATGAAATATCCTATCCAGACTATACAATTATCTGTTCTGTGAAATATGTATACCTGTGATGCTAAAAACTCGAAAGAAAGACCTTGAAAAAACGTTACTGTGAGATTAGAAAAGGCAGCTGCAATGAAATATGAATGCACTCATGCTTACAATGGGACTTTTCAATCATAATTCTCTGCAGCGATGAAACAATACTCAGGATTTCCTACCGTCACACTAGGTCATGTTGACCGTGATTCCATTCTAATGCCGTGATGAGGCACCATGAACTACATCAAATGCAGGGCAATCAATCATAGGTGGATTTTCACTTGCGCAGGAGACAGAAGCGGGACATACGCCATGAAAAGATGTTTCCACAGACTTTATAATGCACGGTGGCATCATAAATGATTCAGTTTAAAGGGTTAGTTCACCCAAAAATGAAAATTTCTGTCATTAATTACTCACCCTCATGTCGTTCCACACCCGTAAGACCTTCGTTCATCTTCGGAACACAAATTAAGATATTTTTGATAAAATCCGATGACTCAGTGAAGCCTCCATTGACAGCAAGATAATTAACACTTTCAGATGCCCAGAAAGCTACTAAAGATATATTTAAAACAGTTCATGTGACTACAGTGGTTCAACCTTAATGTTATGAAGCGACGAGAATACTTTTTGTGTGCCAAAAAAACAAAATAACGACTTTATTCAACAATATCTAGTGATGGGTGATTTCAAAACACTGCTTCATGAAGCTTCGAAGCTTTACGAATCTTTTGTTTCGAAATAGTGGTTCGGAGCGTGTATCAAACTGCCAAAGTCACCCAGTGGTGAACCATTGAATTTTCAAAACAATTATGACGTAACAAAGCCTCGTTTACTGAAATCACATGACTTTGACAGTTTTATACACGCTCCGAACCACTGATTCAAAACAAAAGATTCGTAAAGCTTCGAAGCTTCACTAGAATATCACTAGATATTGTTGAATAAAGTCGTTATTTTGTTTTTTTGGCGCACAAAAAGTATTCTCGTCGCTTCATAACATTAAGGTTGAACCACTGTAGTCACATGAACTGTTTTAAATACGTCTTTAGTAGCTTTCTGGGCATTGAGAGTGTTCATTATCTTGCTGACAATGGAGGCCTCACTGAGCCATCGGATTTTATCAAAAATATCTTAATTTGTGTTCTGAAGATGATCGAAGGTCTTACGGATGTGGAATGACATGAGGGTGAGTAATTAATGACAGAATTTTCATTTTTGGATGAACTAACCCTTTAACCATTTGTTTTGGGTTGCTATACAGTTCCTATTGTGACAAAAGACTTCTGTTTTAAACAAATGTTCTTTTGAGCTTTCCATTCATCAAAGAATCCTAAAAAATGTGTGGTTTCCACAAAAATATTAAGCAGCACAACTGTTTTCAACATTGATAATAATAATAAATGTTTCTTGAGCAGCAAATCAGCATATTAGAATGATTTCTGAGGGATCACGTGACACTGAAGACTGGAGTAATGATGCTGTAAATTCAGCTTTGATCACAGGAATAAATTACATTTAAAATATATTCAAATAGAAAACAGGTATTTTTAATTGTAATAATATTTCACAATATTACTGTTTTTACTGGGTTTGTTTTAAATGACTTGGCAAAAAAAAGTCCAAATCTACTGTGGCAAAAATATAGGACAACTAAACTAGAATCAAATGCTATTAGGACCAAACATCCTGGAACAGGTTTCCTAGGATTAAAACCCAGTGTTCTCAAAACTGATGAAATTTCAGGTCATGTTCGGTAATATTGATTGAAGTGAACATGAAAAAGAAAGTATATTTATTGTTTTCACCTCACTGACATCTTTGTAGACACAAAGATGAGTGGATGGAGTCTGAACATTGACCCCTGCCAGCACAAAGTTAAATTTGTACACTGCACTCTCTCTTTTGATCTTGGCTTTATTACAGCTGAAGAAAAACTCAAACAAAAGGGAGAGCTTCAGCTTTTTTTTTTTTTTTTTTTTATGAATGGCCACAAATTATGGAAGCTTGTATCTGCCACAGAATAAAAAAAAGAAAAGATAATTGCAACTTTTTATCTCAAAATTACAAGTTTACATCTCGCAATTCTGACTTTTTTTCTCAGAATTGTGTCATAAAAAGTCGCAGTTGCAAGTTATAGTCAGAATTGCGAGATATAAACTCACAATTGCGAGAAATAAAGACAGAATTGCGAGATATAAACTCTTAATTCTGACATTTTTTTTTTCTTGCAATTGTGAATTTATATCTCGCAATTCTGACTTCTTTTCTCAGAATTGTGAGAAATAAACTCACAATTGCAAGTTATAAAGTCCAATTCTGAGGAAAAAAAGGCTGACTCTGACTTTATAACATGCGATATATCACGCAATTCTGACTTTATAACCCGCAATTGCGAGTTTATATCACGCAATTCGGAGAAAAAATTGCAAGATGTAAACTCACAATTGCGAGAAAGTCAGAATTGTGAGATAAAAGTCTCAATTACCTTTTTTTATTTTTTATTCAGTGGCAGAAACAAGCTTCTATAACAAATATATAGGCTCCAATACTGGGGTCCAAAAGTCTGAGAGCATTGGGATTTTTTTCCCATTTAAACCTGGAAAAACAAAGATTTTGAAACCTTTCAAACAGTTCTGATGTAAAACAAATAAGTCATATTGTGACACTGATCATGTGAAATTTACAAACAATATGACAACTACAATAGAGATATAAATTAAATAAACTTGTTTTTCAGATACAGTAGGTTTACAGTATCTACCATGTATACATTTATTTAACATATTTTGTTGTTTGATTAACATTAATGACAAACAAATATTTAATTAGGCTACTGTCCCTTTAAGAACGAATTCATGGATGAAAACATGACGGGACAAAACATGACTTTTTCTTAATAAGTCGGGACACTAAAAATAGACCTGAAATACGGGACTGTCCTGGGAAAAACGGGACGCCAGGTCACCCTATGCAAATACTAAGCACTCTTAAAAATAAATGTTCCAAAAGGGGTTTTTGTAGTGATGCCATAGAAGAACCAGTTTTGGTTCCCCAAAGAACCTGATCAGTTCTTAAAAGAACCATTTTAATAATCTAAAGAACCACTTTTGTACATTGAAAAGGTTCCATGGATGTTAAAGGGTTAGTTCACCCAAAAGTGAAAATTCTGTCATTAATTACTCACCCTCATGTCGTTCCACACTCGTAAGACCTTCATTCATCTTCGGAACACAAATTAAGATATTTTTGATGAAATCCGAGAGGTATATGACTCGTCCATGGACCGCAATATAATCAACACTTTCAAGGTCTAGAAAGGTACTAAAGACATCGTTAAAACATTCGACGTGACTGCAGTGGTTCAACCTTAATTTATGAATTTATGAAGTGACGAGAATACTTTTTATGCGCAAAAACAAAACAAAAATAACTATTAATAATTATTTAATTATTTTTTAAATTGTAGTTAAAATTAATTAACTTGTCACTTATAATTTTCATTAGATTTTTTGTATGCATTTTTACTCACGCTCTTAGATTCGGGGCCTCACTGTATATGATCCATGAATATTTATAGAGCAGTGCAGCAGTGACACTAAACTCAGAAGGCTTTGCTTTCCACATAAACTAGCTGTGATAATGCACTAGGATTACTCAGCATCCCAAACACCCAGCTCTTTTGTTGGTTCACAAAGCTCTTGGTACATTCACAAGGACAGAATCTCTCTCTTGCAGTCTGTGAGCTCCAAGCAACCTTTCCCTGTGGCGTACCCCGAGCAAGAGACGTGCCAGGCCAGGTGATTGGATGGTGTTATGTGTGTCAAGGTGCTGGAGCTCAGTGGCTGAGGGCAGCTGGTCAGTCCTGCACTTTTGTTTTTACATTATTTTTTCAGTTTCCTGCAGCCAAAGCAATGAGAGTGGAATAATGGTTCCTCAAGGGCAAAATGTACACAGCTTCCTGTGTATCTCAGCAAAAAGAGACAAGTTTACCTGGTGAAATCTTTAGGAATTAAAGGAATAGATCATCCTAAAATGCTTATTCATTTGCTCTCCCTCATTTTTTTTCCCAAACCCATACAACTTTCCTTCTTCTGTGGAACAGAAAAAAGCATCAAAAAGGATGTAAAAGCACTATATTTCAAGTCTTTTGAAGGCATACAATAGCTTCAGATCTTATTCAATAATATTTCCCATGACCAAAGTGAATGGATCATTGAGTCAGTGAGTTGAATTTGAGAATCGGATCAGTCAGATCAATCAGTCTTTTCATGTTTTCTGTTAATTGGATCAGTTGATTCATTGAAAAGATCTGACAGAATGATTCATTCATAGGTGGACAGTATGATTAATGAACTTTTCATACTTTTAGTGAATATTGAAGTAAATTTCAATCTGTTCCACACAAAGAAATCATATGGCTTCAGATCTTATTCAATAATATTTTCCATTACCAAAGTGAATGGATCGTTGAGTCAGTGAGTTGAATTTGGGAATCGGATCAGTCAGATCAATCATTTTGATCCATGAACAAATGATTCAGATTGGTTTTCTGAACTGGATCAATTGATTCAGTGTAAATAATGAACTTTTCATACTTTCAGTGAATACTGAAGTAAATTTCAATTTGTTCCACACACAAAGAAATCATATGGCTTCAGATCTTATTCAATATTTCCCATGACCAATGTGAACGGATCATTAAATCAGTGAGTTGAATCTGAGAATTGGATCAGTCGGATCAACCAGTCTTTTCATGTTTTCTGGAAATTGGATCAGTTGATTCATTGAAAAGATCTGACAGAATGATTCATTCAGAGATGGACAGTGTGGATAATGAACTTTTCACACTTTCAGTGAATACTGAAGTAAATTTCAATCTGTTCCACACAAAGAAATCGTATGACTTCAGAAGCCTTAATTGGAAAATAAATGCACAAGTTATTTTAGACAATTGTGGTGCGTATGTATCCTTTTGTAGGATTTGTATCTTCAGTCACCATTCATTGTAATTGCATGGAAAACATCTTCAAAATTTCTTCTTCTGATTCACCTTTTACGTCAAGGTTTGGAACAACAGGAGGGTGAGTAAAAGATAAGAAAAAGTTTGTAAGGAAGCATAAGTAATCTTCAGAGAGACACATGTTCCTCCTTTTTCATTTGGGAAATAATTTAATCGTGAAATACAAACACACGTTGACCTCATCTCCAGCATAATTTTTTCATTCATTTCAAGGATATTGGTAATAAAAGAGTGTTTTTTTTTTTTCCAGGCATGCACATCTTGCAGGCTTTGATTTGACCCTGCATAATGACGTTCGCTCATTAATTCTACCACGTCTTTGACCAAGAAAGCGAACTGAATGAAATCAGGTAGGGTCGTGCTTTGCCAGATCTGTGTGCACCAAAACACACAGTGAATATAAATATTTTCTCACAAAGCCAAGCTTACTTCTTTTCATGTTAAAGTTCCTATCAAACGGAATGGGAGTAATTTTTAAAATACAGTATGTTATGAATTCAGCACATTCATGAATGTTTCCAATTAAAATTTTTCAGAGTCATAAATCTAAAGGCTAAAGTTAAGCATGACATGGGCCCTAGATGAATGCGTGAGAAAAAGCCAGGGCAGTACGCACCTCTTTTAACACAAACACAGCTAAAATAAGCAATGCAATAAGAAAAAATCTCTGCCCTTTACAGTCCTGACAGTTTGACTTTATGCCCTATCACAGTGATGTTTCATGCCTGTGTATCTGCTGCAATAATGGAAAGCCTGGAAACATGCATTTATGTGCTGTTAGTGTCAAGCATGCACAGTTGCAGTGTATTATTTATGAACAATTAGGCACAGTTCTTACAATAGGGAGGCTGTGAATATCTGATCATATCCAAAGTTATGAAACAAACTCTTTCAACTATGTACACAAAATCTATCCTGAATTTATCTGAACTCTCATCGAAATGACTTTGAATTTTAATTATTTTTCTTTTGAGTAAGAACATCTGTAATTCTGTAAACTTAATGTCCATGTTAAATGCAATATAATAATTGACCTCTGCACTCATTCCAATTATCACAGTAATTGGATTTAGAGCATTATTAATGCATTATGACCTGCCATAATGATGACAAATTAATTGAATTTGCTTTATGCCTGTTGTAATTTGAATATTCATAACATTAGTTTCACTTAGATCCTCTAAAAAAATCCCAAATTACTGTTAATCAGTATAATCATCACTTTAAATACACTGCCTTATAGTGCCTAAAAATTATATTCATGATTTATCACAACATTTTTCCTTTTGTCAAATCAACTTAGATAATTAATGTGGTTTAGATAACATAATATTTTGAGTTTCTGTTGATTAAACCAATTGCCTTCATTGTATTAACTCAAAATTTTAATTTCATTGAACTCAAATTTAAAGACAACCAGGTAACTTACTTTTTTAAGTTAAACCAACAATTCTTTTTTTACAGTGTATGTTACAAATATTACATCAGTTTAATTAATTACAAAAACAATGTGTAGTCACAAAAAAAACTTTATATAGAGGTTGTCACGTGTGTAATTTTAAATCACTACTTACAATATTTGTTGGCCAAAACAATGATTTGATATCCATTTGGTTACCTTTTACATTTTTTCTGTTTCATGATATATATATATATATATATATATATATATATATATATATATATATATATATAATCCTATAATAGGCTGTTTAATTAGTCAACATGACAGGTTTCGTTGTGACAACTTACCCATATAATGTGACAACACACCTCGCTATTAAGGTGGGCTGTTTTTGTTTTTGTTTTTTGTTTTTTGTAGTTAAAACTTTAATGTATGATACTACTGTATACATAAATTAACTTAAAATAAACCTGTCCTAAGAAATAGGGAGTAAAAAATGTATTACTTGTAACCCAAAACTATTAGTCCACCCCACGAGCTTAGTTGGATGGTCTGAAAAGTCAAAGAAAAATACTATTCCTCTCAATATAACATGCATAAAAACATGAACATCAGCCTTACCTGGTCAAAATATATGATTCTCGTTTTATTGCTCATCTCAGAGGGCTCGTGGTTGTTGCTTCTCACCGCAGAAAAAGCCACTTTGGAGTTGGCGGCGCGCACGGAGATGCCGAGCGGCGAGGACGAGCTCTTCCAGTCGGCGGGGTTCGAGTCACAAACCACCAGACATTTGCCCTCCAGGACGATGGGTTCCGTGTCATTTTGAGCCAAAGCGAACTCAAACATGACGGCCAGGCAGAACAAAAGAGCCACGCAGTCGAAAAACGCCTTATTAAAGGGCTTTATGGTCACCATGATGAACGATCTCCAATGTAGCCAAAATCCAAACGGCTCTCCCGATCCCGTCACTTCGCTTCTGCTCCGTGTTCGTGCTCGTTTACGCCAAACATCCGTCCGGACACCAGCTGCTGATTTACAAATCACCAAATGCGCGTAGGTGGATGCAGCAACCTTATATCTATAGTCATTTTTTGATTGTTATCCCTGTGCGTTAGTGATACTGATAGTTTTCAACTCCAGAAGATCGGTCAGCCGAGTTTTGGAGAGCTGCAAGTAGGTTCCTGGCGACTCCGCGTAAAAATCCTCTCAGTGCGCACAGAGATAATTATCCGCAATGCCTGCGCAATCGCCACTCCGTGTCCATATTAGTTTTGCGCCATAAAAATAGAGAAGTAAACAAAAGCAAAACTCCAATGACCCCCTTAACACATCTGTGGACGTTCCTCTCTCTCTCTAGACCAACAGACACTTTTATGAGACCGCGCACACCCTTAATGACGCCCGAGTCTGTGAACTCACTGTGACGACTGATATGTTGCGTAACGTCAGATGATTTTCCAATATCCACCTGAGATTCAGCAAACAGAAATGTTTTTACATAGTGTTTGGTAATTAAGAAACTTTTTTTTTAGATGGAGTTTGTATATATATATACTAGTTATATGTATGTACAATAATATAAATCATATATATATATATATTACTTTATATAGTAATATTGTACAATCATAATATTAATGATTAAAGAATATATTAATAACAATAATTAACCATATTTATATTAATATATTTCCGATTTGTATTAAATTATTATTTATATATTCAAATAATATCTTCATATCATTGACCACACCTGAAAAAATACATAACAATAATTTATTAAAAAGAAATATATGTGTATATAACAGTATTTATGTCTAGTTGATGCAAATGGGCATGTCTGGTCTAATATCTATTAACAAAAGATATACGGCCTTTGCATTGGACACAAATGAATTTCTGGGTCTCAGGAGAATACTGCATATCAGACTAAGGCCTCAATTGTGAAGTTATAAGAGAGACAAGCAATTTATGTGCAATATAATGGAGCCGTGAATGTTTCAATACTTGGCTTTATGCGTTTGGTGCTGCTTTATGCATCTCAAGTTGGAGCCGTGAATGTTATTTGCTCTAATGTCGGACTATTAAGCAATGCAATTCTGTCATTGTGGTTTTTTGTTATGTGAGGAGAAATGGTGATTATATAAGATTATAAATGAATTGCTTTCATCAGGACGCATTTCTTAAATGCAGGGTCATGAAATCAAGTCATTGAGACTGCAAAAGAATCGTTTTCAAGATCTAGGAATGAAGTTCAGATACAGAAGTCAATGAAAAATGGATAATGCACTTTGTACTCGGCTCAACTCGTTGATTTCAAGCTCTCTGGAGGATGCCCAGTGCACACTTGAGCAATGCAAGGCTTTTCATTTATGGAACAAATTAAGGATGGAATATTTGCAAGCACAAATTAACAGTTAACTCACCTGGGAACCTATTGAGTTGCTTGGGAAATTACTGAATAAATGTGAGCTGTTATGGCTGTTTACCTTCATAATGTTTTTCATTTTCCTCTCAGCACCTCTCACCACTTTCCCAATGTTAGACTTCTATAAGAGAAAGGAATATTGAGTGTAAACTCATGATTACATTTTGTGAACAACAGGACAGCATTGCAGTGAAGCACATTTACAGTGCCCAAGTGTGGATGGAGCTTAGAGAAAAACAGCATCTGATGTGGTCATGCATATTTCAAAATTCATTAATGTTTCACATGTTTAGACCTCACAGTTCTGGATCAAAGTCATTCACAAAAAAGACACTTGGGTATTCGGTAATATTCATCTCTTAACTACTTAAAATCATAATGAGATTGTAACCTACATCTTGCTGGTAATTTCTTTAATGATGAGGATGTCTGGGTTGTGTTTTCAAAAACAGGGCACACATATATAAATATCATTAGATGGTAAGCAAAAAAAATCAGTTCTCGTAATCAACGCGTTGGGTGCTGGAGAAACGGGCAGAAATAAAGATCCAAGCAACTTTGACAAGGGCCAAATTGTTATGGCAAGGTGACTGGGTCAGAGTATCTCTGAAATAGCAAGGCTTGTGTGTTCGAGGAGGGACAAACCACAAACTGGCAACATGGTGTAAGAAAATTTTGGTGCAAAATGTGCACAAAAGTAATAAAGTTTCCAAAATTATTACTTTTACACCAACCTGTAAGACTTTTAAAAGGTGTTTAGTTCACCCAGAAATGAAAATTCTGTCATTAATTACTCACCCTCATGTCGTTCCACACCCGTAAGACTTTTGTTCATCTTCGGAACACAAATTAAGATATTTTTGATGAAATCCGAGAGCTTTCTGACCCCCCCATAGATTGCAATGTAATTACCACTTTCAAGGCCCAGAAAGGTAGTAAAGACATTGTTTAAATAGTCCATGTGACTACAGTGGTTCAACCTTAATGTTATGAAGCGACTGACACAGAAGAGAAGAAATTGTTGAATAAAGTCATTATTTTTGTTTTGTTTTTGCGCACAAAAAGTATTCTCGTCACTTCATAACATTAAGGTTGAACTGCTGTAGTCACATGGACTATTTTAACAATGTCTTTACTACCTTTCTGGGCCTTGAAAGTGGTAATTACGTTGCAGTCTATGGGGGGGTCAGAAAGCTCTCGGATTTCATCAAAAAATATCTTAATTTGTGTTCCGAAGATGATCGAAGGTCTTATGGGTTTGGAACGCCATGAGGATCATTAATGACAGAATTTTCATTTTTGGGTGAACTAACCCTTTAACACAATGATGACATGAGTTAATATTTGATTAAGAGTATTGGATTTTTGCTGGACCAGTCGCTTGGACAGCAGCTGGGGAGAAAGCACCGTGAATCTATTCCTGGATGAGAGTAAGATAAATGAGCTGGACTTGAAGCACTGCAAATGAATCAACCCCCTCTGACCTACAGGCTAGCTGTCTTCTCAGCCAGGTAAGCACGGCTGGGAGCGTGAAGAAAAGGCTAGTTCACTCGACCCCATTGACACTGTTTGTGGAAAGAGAGAGATAGACCGCCTCATTGGACCATTTCAGAGCAACGTTATGATTCACTGGGGTTGAGGAGCGAGCAGAGGACTTTGGAGTGCTGTGAAGTTGTCTGTGTTTATGTGCGGGTGTAACTCTGTGTGTCCTTGCACAAAGCTCAAAGTAATTCTGGGCCTGCAGCGTTTGGGTGTAAAGGCCTTTGGGTGAACATCTCCCCAAAGCTGACATTGACTTAGAAAGCAAATGACATTAAAATCCATCAAACAAAGCCCTGCACTTTTCCTGAAGTTCAAACAAACCGGCTTCTCTAGGGGTATCCAAACAAATCTGCCAGTCTAGAGAGAAGGTTAAAAAAATCCACAGAATTAAAATGAAAAAACTCTCCCTTGCTCCCCAGACTGGAGTTGAACAGGAACAAACACTTTTTAAGTTTATTATTATTAATTTATTCTTTATTTATTACAACTTATTTATTTATAACAAACAGAATCCATTCTAGAATGCATGTCTTAAAGCAACAGATCATCAAAAAATGAAATTTCTACGGTGGCCGAGAGAGCTCAATGCGCTGCAACTGAAGAAAACACATGCAAATAGAAAAAACACCAGCAAATTAAGAAGACTGCGAGTATTTGCAACGCGTTTCTGTATTTGGTTGTGTTGTGAGTATTTGCAGCGTGTTTCTGTATTTGGTTGTGTTGTGAGTATTTGCAGCGTGTTTCTGTATTTGGTTGGGCTGTGAGTATTTGCAGTGTGTTTCTATATTTAGTTGGGCTGTGAGTATTTGCAGCGCGTTTCTGTATTTGGTTGCGTTGCGAGTATTCGAAACGCGTTTCTGTATTTGGTTGCGTTGTGAGTATTTGAAGCGTGTTTCTGTATTTGGTTGCGTTGTGAGTATTTGAAGCGTGTTTCTGTATTTGGTTGCGTTGTGAGTATTTGAAGCGTGTTTCTGTATTTGGTTGCGTTGTGAGTATTTGCAGCGCGTTTCTGTATTTGGTTGCGTTGTGAGTATTTGAAGTGTGTTTCTGTATTTGGTTGCGTTGTGAGTATTTGCAGCGCGTTTCTGTATTTGTTTGCGTTGTGAGTATTTGCAGCGCGTTTCTGTATTTGTTTGCGTTGTGAGTATTTGCAGCGCGTTTCTGTATTTGGTTGCGTTGTATTTGAAGCGTGTTTCTGTATTTGGTTGCATTGTGAGTATTTGCAGAGCGTTTCTGTATTTGGTTGCATTGTGAGTATTTGAAGCGTGTTTCTTTAGTTGCGTTGTGAGTATTTGCAGCGTGTTTCTGTATTTGGTTGCGTTGTGAGTATTTGAAGTGTGTTTCTTTATTTAGTTGCGTTGTGAGTATTTGCAGCGTGTTTCTGTATTTGGTTGCGTTGTGAGTATTTGCAGCGTGTTTCTGTATTTGGTTGCGTTGTGAGTATTTGCAGCGTGTTTCTGTATTTGGTTGAGTTGTGAGTATTTGCAGCGTGTTTCTGTATTTGGTTGCGTTGTGAGTATTTGCAGCATGTTTCTGTATTTGGTTGTGTTGTGAGTATTTGAAGTGTGTTTCTTTAGTTGTGTTGTGAGTATTTGCAGCTTGTTTCTGTATTTGGTTGCGTTGTGAGTATTTGAAGTGTGTTTATTTAGTTGCGTTGTGAGTATTTGCAGCGTGTTTCTGTATTTGGTTGAGTTGTGAGTATTTGCAGCGTGTTTCTGTATTTGGTTGAGTTGTGAGTATTTGCAGCGTGTTTCTGTATTTGGTTGCGTTGTGAGTATTTGCAGCGTGTTTCTGTATTTGGTTGAGTTGTGAGTATTTGCAGCGTGTTTCTGTATTTGGTTGAGTTGTGAGTATTTGCAGCGTGTTTCTGTATTTGGTTGAGTTGTGAGTATTTGCAGCATGTTTCTGTATTTGGTTGTGTTGTGAGTATTTGAAGTGTGTTTCTTTAGTTGTGTTGTGAGTATTTGCAGCTTGTTTCTGTATTTGGTTGCGTTGTGAGTATTTGAAGTGTGTTTATTTAGTTGCGTTGTGAGTATTTGCAGCGTGTTTCTGTATTTGGTTGCGTTATAAGTATTTGCAGCTCGTTTCTGTATTTGGTTGAGTTGTGAGTATTTGCAGTGTGTTTCTGTATTTAGTTGGGCTGTGAGTATTTGCAGCTCGTTTCTGTATTTGGTTGCGTTGTAAGTATTTGTAGCGTGTTTCTGTATTTGGTTGTGTTGTGAGTATTTGCAGTGCATTCCTAACAGAAATGAAAATCAATTTTTATCTAATTTTTTTTATTTATTTATTACAAACAGTCTCTTAAAGGAATAGATCACCAAAAAATACTGAACTTAAAATTATTTTAAAAATAATCATAAAAATAGTCCATTGTACATCATATTTTAAAACGACCTAAATTTCAGTCTATTCAGAACATTCATTTTTTAATGAACTTTTCATTTAAGACCACCATTAGTAGGCTGAAACATTTAAACACCTACCTGTATCTCCCAAAAAAATGTCTGTGAAGGGGAAGCTGGGTGATTTACACTATAGGTTTGAGGTAGCACGAGCTCTTTGACAGCTGTGACAGCTACTAATAATCATTATGATCACACTGTTGCCCAGCACACCATGTAGCCACCTGTTAACCCACCTCTGATGGGGTGACTGAAAAACATCTGAAGGTAAAAGCGACTTTTTGGTCCCAATCTTGCTTGACTGTGCAGGCTGACGAAAGATTGGCAGCTTGCTGCTTTCACCCCTGGCAGGCGCTCCACAAAGGAGGCCAAGAGAAATTGTTTAATCTGAGGTCTATACAATGGGGTCACGGCCGAGCACTTTGGCTGGAGTGATTTTCTTCAACAGCCTAAATGCTTTTGTGTAGCGCTGGTCAAGAGGGCAGCACATGCATCGGTGCACTTTCGGTTTTTATGTTCCATGCACTGATGAAGGGAAGCCAGAAGCTCAGAGTAGAAAACAAATCTCAAAAGTTTAGTTATTGCCATAGACATGAAACAAATTCATTCAAAAACTTTCATGATAAAGGAATTATAAAAATAATAAAATTCAAATATTTCACATGCAAGTCCTTTCAATTAATGAAGGTAACATGAACTAGATTAATATTAATTTTAAAATAATATACCTTTCAAACATAAGATTTTGTCTCTTCTGCTCACCAAGGCTGCATATATTTGATCAAAAATACAGTAAAATCAGTAATATTGTGAAATATTATTACAATCAAAAATAACTCTTTTCTATTTGAATATATTTTAAAATGTAATTTATTCCTGTGATGCAAAGCTGAATTTTCAGCATTACTCCAGTCTTCAGTCACATGATCCTTCAGAAATCATTCTAATATTCTGATTTGCTGCTCAAGAAACATTTATTATTATTATTATATAATGTTGAAAACCGTAATATTTATGTGGAAATCACAAAACTTTTTTTTTCAGGATTCTTTGATGAATATAAAGTTTAAAAGCATTCTTTAAACTAGATTTTTTTGTAACATTATAAATGTCTTTCACTTTTGATCAATTTAATGTGTCCTTGCTGAATAAAATTATTAAATCTTTCTGAATTCTGACCCAAAACATTCGAACAGTAGTGTGTGTATGTCCTAAAAAACATAATTGAAAACTTTTATTCTTTACTTTTAATTTCTTAATAATAATATCCAAACTGTTTGGGACAAATGAAATGCCATAGTTTAATATGTAAGGTTGTAAGGTTGTTTAAATAGCAATAGGATCAGTTACTTCCATTTGCAAACAGCATTTAAAATCCCACAGCTTCATGAATTCAACACATAAAAACATGGTCTCATTACCTGAAAAAGTGATTCAACACCCTCCATCAGTACAGCAGCAATCTCACTTAAACATAATCGTGTCTTTACACACTGAATTGTGAGGAAATAATGACCAGCAGACCTTGATTTTACAGACCACTCCAACATACGCTTACTCATCCCAGCTGTATGAATGAAACCATTCAGCTCAGCAACAGATGAGGGAGACAGAAAAACATGTACTGTGAAAAAACACAGTTTTGGCTTCCTACTCTTTGTGTGGCCAGTCATAAGCCAGTTGAGGTAAAATATAAGGCAACAAAGCAAGAGCTGAGTACCTAAGATGAACAGATGTAAGATTTAAACTAAGGTCACTGTAAAAGCCGTGTGTGCTGCAGGTGGAATAATTTAAAACAAGAGATGTAATCCCCTCACTTTTTTTTCTAATATAAAACCAAACATGTTCACAGACTGAGTACAAAATGTTCAAAAAAGCACACTGAGGTAATACAGATAGTGACAGCAGGACATGATTTTATTTTGTTTTATAAAAGTGTAAATTAAAATGACTATTAATGCAAATCACAAACGTAGCTGCAAGGTTTCTGCAGGTTTTATGAAGGTAAATTTAAAGTCCCCCTGTAGTCAATCATTTTATCTCTTAAAACTCATCTTTGATCACCAAAATGACATATTTAAACATTTTTCCCTGTGAAAAAATTTCTTCATGCCTTAAAATATCTACACCCTTGCCTCATTTAGTATACGTGGATCAATGAATATGCAAATTAGCCCCGCCTCCACTCACTCACATGAGCTCAGAGATCCACTCGGTCAACTTACTGAGGTAAACGCTGCACGATTGTATCGATTGAAATACACATTGAAACAATCCAATATGAATTTGCACATGGTTTGTCTTAAAGCACATTAAAAACACATATAAACAACATTAAAACTTGATTTTCACCACAGGGAGACTTTAAGACTTATTTAAGACCTTTTTAAGACAGGAAATTTAAGGAATAAACTGAAGGGAACACAATACACCAATATGTTCTCTAAATGTAATTGTCTAGGGAGAAACACGTCTTCCAACAGATATCTGTTACTTCTTAATTCATTTCACTAAAAAAAGCTAAATTTCCTACAAAATGGAAATAACTTTTACTGTACCTTCTGATGACACTACAAAAAAAGTGATGTTTTTCCACAGTATTTCTCTTTTTTTCCCTAGTACAAATATCTTAAGATTCCTAAATCAAGATACATTTACTTCAGATGTAAAATGACATGAAATATGAAGTCTTGTTTTCTGTGAAATTGATCAAATTGAAGTTTATGACTAAAACAAGAACTCACAAATATCAGCTTAATTTAGAAGTTTTGACAGATATTTGTTCTTGTTTTCAGCATAAACTCACTTAATTTTGTTAAATTTCTCAAGACATTGTATTAGAAAACAGGACAAAAATACTGAGGAAGATATTCATTTTTTTGCAATGCATGCAACATTTAATGCCATGACTTTATGAATTTAACCCCCGGTTTCACAGACAAAGCTTAAGCTAATCCTAGACTAAAACGCATGTTTGAGCTGTTTTAACTAAGAAACAACTTGCACCGATATATCTTAAAATATGTTAGTGGGCATGTTTATAAATGTTTATATGTTAGTGGGCATGTTTATGATTCTAAGGCATGTTTATAAAAGTCCAAATTGAACTAAGGCCTAATCCTGGCTTAGTCTAAGACCTTAGGCAGGGCCTAACACTTTCTGCTCTGATTTAAGACCATTTTAAAGCCTTAATTTGTGTAAGGGTGAATTAAGACTTTTTTAAGATTCGCAGAAACCCTGTCCTGTTTCGGAAGACAAATTAAGCTTGTTTGGTTTAAATCTTTCAGGCCTGGTTTCACAGACAGGGCTTAGATTAAGCCAGGATTAGGTCTTAGTTCAATTAGGGCATTTAAGTTGCTTTTATTAATGTGCCTTAGAAAAAACATTATTGATGTGCATCTTGAGACAAAAATGGCAATGACATTGTTTTCAGTTAAAACAGCTCAAACATGCATTTTAGTCTGGGACTAGGCTTAAAGGCTTATTATGCCTCTTTTCACAAGATGTAATATAAGTCTCTGGTGTCCACAAGAATGTGTCTGTGAAGTTTCAGCTTAAAATACCCCCCAGATCATTTATTATAGCTTGTCAAATTTGCCCCAAAACATGCCGTTTTTGTGTGTCCCTTTAAATGCAAATGAGCTGCTGCACCCAGAGCTTTAACAGCTCGCGCTTCGGTTGCTCAACAACAACAAAGCTGGAGAATCTCACGCAGCCAAAATGAGGATTGTCAGTAACGGTGTTCAGCCTTACATTGTTCAAACCGGAGTCGACACTGATGGAGAGACTCAGGAAGAAGTTACAACTTTTAGAATGAAACTGGACATTTCTGAACGGTTAGTGGATAAATTTATGTAGTTGCTGTGGAGTTGATTCAACTCATCGACTAGCATGTGCCGTTATGTTAATCTTTTGTGCAAATCCAGCATTGTATTGACCCTTGTTTTTGAAGTAGTCCGGCGTAAAATCCTTCCTCTTCTCTAAAGCAGCCCAACATGGCCTCGCCCCCTTTGTTGCGTGTTCTCGGGGGCGGGGTTTATGTAAATTTTAGGTTACTGATGTCACTAACCCGGGAAGAAGCTCGTTGTAGTCCCTACCAGCTGTTTGTTGTAGTCCTTAAACAGAATTCTTGAAAATATCTCCCTTTGCATTGAAATTTGAGCGTGGTAACTTTGCAGATGTTGTTTATGCTCTAACAGCAACACCACACACTAACTAAAGATAAAAAAGTGAAATCATAATCAAGGACCCCTTTAAGCCTTGTCTGTGAAACTGGGGGCCAGTGTTCTAACGTGAATACATTTCTTTAATGAATAAAATAGTAATTTCCTCTGCAGTCAAGTTTAGTTCAAAATACAAGAGCATATCATGCTCCATTTTTGCAAAAAAAAAAAAAAAATCCATTTTTGCCACATTGTAGAAGCAAAGCATTTTATGTCTGACTAAGCAGAGAATTTGAGCTGACAAACTCCTGCAGGTCATGAAATGGCACACAGAATACATTATATACCCTACTGCAGGGCGCAATACTCGCTTTATTTGCTTATTATACTGTACAATGAATCTGTGTTTCCGTAGCCCACAACAAATAGGTCACAAGGTCATATTTACACAGCTATGTTGCTACTGTGCAGGTTTATGTGGTTTAAAAGAATGGGTAACGTATTAACTCAAATTAGTCCCCAAAAAACTTAAATAAAATAAAAAATAAAACATAAAATAAAATAGAAGGGTTTTAATATAGTCCTACTTTGTATCTTTTGGAGCTCTACAGCGTTATTCATCATTATATGGAAAAGAGCCGCTTAAACATTCTGCCAAGCATCTTCTTTTATGTTCCAAAGAAAAAAGAAAGTCATAATGGGTTTGGAACAGCATGAGGGTGAATAAATGATGACAGCCTTTTCATTTCTGGCTGAACAATCCCTGCAATGGCAGAAAAACTGCAATGGATGTTCATTACAAAAGGATTACAAGTCGTGAGCATGTAAATCCTAGTGTTATGCAAAGGAAATCAGACTTCAAAAAGATGTGTTTCTTCTTTTATTCGTCCTCTTCATTTTATGAATGAAATCCTCAGAAAAGAAAAATGAAGAGGGGTCTGTTCTGAATAGTGTGAAATGCAGATGTCCTGTGCTGAACCGCCACAGAGGACTCGATTCTGTATCATCGAGAAAACACACACACGCTCAAGGCCACAGAATGAGTCTGAGATTCAGCAGACACACGTGGAAGCTGTTCAACTGGCTGTCGGAACCAGAATGCCTCTTTCACACCAGCCATCTGTGCATTTATCACTAACATCCATTATACATACACTCTAAAAGAACAAAAATGATATGTGCCTCCAGTAAACGTTTGCTCCTGCTTGGAAAATCAATCCAAGCTGTTTGCTGTAGCACTGGGTCAAAGAACCGCATGATCCGGCTCGCCAAGACTTTTAATCAAACCAAACACCAGCACTGGGAAAGATCCAGAAAACATTGGTTATAGTCTACAGGTGAGTCTGTTTCTACAGACATTCATATTGCCTTCGGATTGAAATGCTTTAGAAAGCAGGTGCATATTCACACATACAAACACCTACTGTATTAGATGTGGCTAAATTCAGGTTCATTGAGAGTATTCAGAGTATACTTTCTTGAAGTCACTGATAAATTGGCAAATCCATCCGAAAAGTTCTTGGGAGTCTTGATCCAAAGGCTCTCCGAATTTTACCTGTGAAAGAAAAAGAAAACAAATGTACAGTGATATTATCAAGTTTATTTATATAATGCTTTAAACAATAAAAATTGCTTCTTATTGTGACTGTTACCATCTAATTCAAAGTCAAAATATAAAATATAAAAGTTCTTATATAGTACCTCTGATCAAATCAAAACATCCAAATACCTTGTTCTCTTGAATTTTTTCACTAATATCCATAAGTCATACTATTTAAAGCCTGGAACACACCAAGCTGACGGTCGGCCATCGGGCAGTTTTTGTTCGTCCTTGTCGGCTTTTTTTCGGCAGATTCGACATGTTGAATCGGCGTCGGAGCTCGTCGGTCAGTCAGGCCATCTGATCATACTGATTGGCTGTTCAGCTACTGCCACCTGCTGGTACGGATAGGCATTTCATCTTACGCAGGCGCAGAACGGACGTGCTACTTGGCCGTCGAGCGTCGGTTTGGTGTGTCAGGGCAACTTTGGACCCAGACGCTGCCGACGTGAGCCAACCCCGCTGTCTGCTTTCGTCGCCACTAGTTCGTCGATGTCGGCTTGGTGTGTTCTGGGCTTAAAGGGGTCCTATTGTGCTTTTTTACATTTTCAACTTTCTTTAGTGTGTGTAATGTTGCTGTTTGAGCATGAAAAAGGTCTGCAAAGTTACAAAACACAAAGTCACTCCAAAGGGAGTTATTCTCTATATCAGTGTCACTGTTTCTGAACTCCCTGAAACGCCTCCAATTTAGTCTTGAGTTTTCTTCCAGGAATGAACACGTTACAACATTCCTCATTTAAATAATTAATACAAAATAAAGGGGCGGGGCCTGGTTGAGTTACTTAATAGTGTGTTGAAACTAACGGTTATGATAAGGGGCGTGACATTTCCAAAACACGCGTGAAGCGCTTGAACAATCACAACACACTGCTCCAGGAGACCAATCAGAGCACATTCAGAAGGAGGGTCTTCATAGAGACAGGAACTGAACGGAGTGTCATCTCCCATTCCCTTTAAAAGCCAGGTGCGCTTGCACCATGGCGGATTATAGACACTCTCAACCGGATGAGTCAGTTTAAATACATTTTTAATATTTGGCATGTTTGTGTGCTGCTGCGTGTCCCTGTGTGTGTAACAAGCAGAGCATACGTGCGTTGTCCACCCGCCTATAGGTGCATATTACTAACGCGCTCTTTAAATAACAAAAAAAAATAAATAAAAAATACTGTGCTATTGACTTTAGAGCAGGTTTTTTTTAGTCAATGGTGAAGTCGTTTTCAGTTGCCTCAAAATAGCAACACGCCAACAATGCGCCTGAACATACCTAATTTTCAGACTAGCACGCCCATGGGCGAACAGATGGTCACGAGTGCAAATGCTATTTAAACAATGTAGGTGCTGGACGTGAAAATGATAACTGCGTCAGGCTGAAACTAGCAAAAAACACTTGCGTCGCGCCTGGCGTCGCATTATATAGGGCCCTAAGACTTTGAAAAAAAGGAAAAATAATTCCCCTTTAAAATGGAAAATATTTTTCAGTTTTGAACTTATTCAACCACCTAACAAACAACATCAAACTAGTTTTGAATGGCATGAGGGTGAGTAAATGATGACATTTTTACACCAACTAATGCTGTGAACAACTGTCCAATCACCTTCACACCTGCAGAGACACCAGGAAGGCCAGATTTATAACCTTAATGCTGATAAAATAAGAGAAATAAACTATTTAATAGCAAAAAACCTGTTTATTTTCCCATCACTCTCAGTTTCTCTCTTCATCCTTACTCTACTCTCCCCATTATTCCTGGCTCCACAGCCCCAAGTTGCTGTTTGCTGTATTTTTGCCCAAGGCTGAAAGTTTGGGCTGTAATTGTAAAACTAAAGCAATTCCCATCCTTGGCAGGAGACTCGCTCCTCATCCTGTCAAACTCACAATGGGCTGAATGTTCACAATGAAACACTCACAGTCTTTATGGATGGTCTTGAAGAAAATTGGGACAGTTGGGAAATACAGTACATGTTACAAACGGAGGAAAAGGACTCTCCTTAAGAATTTGTTCTTTTCCTTTATTATTAAGAAAGCAGTGTTTTTTGGGCCCAACTGGACTTTTAGTGCAAAAAGCAGTTACACTGTTTTGTTTTCTGTCAGAAATGAGTAGAAACATAACACATACACTACTGTTCAAAAGTTTGGGGTCGGTAAGATAAAGAAGTCTTTTATGCTCACCAAGGCTGCATTTATTTGATCAATAATACTACAAATATTGTTTTCTGTTTGAATGTTTTTTAAAAATGTAATTTATTCCTGTGATCAAAGCTGAATTTTCAGCATCTAGTCTTCAGTGTCACACGATCCTTCAGAAATCATTATAATATTGCTCCAAAAATAGTAAAACAATAGCAAACAAATAGCAAAAGAAAAAGTAAATAACATATTTGTTAAAATGCTGCATTTCTAGTTGCATTGCAGATTTTTGTAACAAATACCCCTCCGGTTCCCCGAAGACAATCTTCTGTGCTCATAACATATTTAGTGCTATAAACAACCCATGAACATCATGAGAATTGTCATCATAAGTCAATCTCAATCCAGCATCATGCCCCTCACAGTGAGGAAAAAAACACTGTAACCTTGGTGAATGGGTGGGCAGAAATATATTCCCCCTTCCCAAAGTCCACCTGGCACAGATAAGCAGAAAAAGCCAATCTCCAGATAGCCGGTGATTCCGGCCCATCCGTCTCTCAAGGCATCACAACAGAAGATATTGAAATAATAACTCAGGGATTACCAATATGTCAGTGTAGAGCTTCCTCATCTCCTCACACCTCTTCATCAGCTGTCTGAAATCGGCCTCATGCTTCTCAATGGCCATCTAAAGCCGGAGATAAAGGAAGAGCAGGTGTTATGGGTGTGCATTTTCCTTCTTTCCGTTTTTGGAGAGGTAGCACTGGCATTCTCAGCCTCAGAGGCTTTTGATCACTGATATTTCTCTCCAACCAGATCACATCAAAAAAAGCTTTTATACAGCCAAAAGGTGTATCAAACCACAAGCGCACAAGGGTTTGTGCATTATATATATCTAGATTAACTTCCTTTCTCTATGGAGTTGTGCAAGAATAACACAGTACATTGGATTTTTTAAAGAATATCCTGGCCAGTCTTTTCAATATAATGAAAATAAATAAGCTCCAAACGGACTAAAAAGAAGTATAAAAGCATTATAATGTATTATATAGTCTTCTGAAGTCATATGATAGCTTACTGAGAAGAAAAGACTGAAATTTGAGTCATTATTCACTGAGAAGTAGCTTTGTCCAGTTTGAGTCATTCTTTTGAATCAGATCTTTTGATTCAGTTCACAAAATCTGATTGATTCTGAAGTTCAACTCACTGAATTAGTGATCCAATCACAGTCATTATCAGCTCACTGAAAGAGTGATGACTTAAATTGCAAAGATTTAGAAATATCACACAAATAATATAGATTTTTTGCATTCTTTTGTAGAAAGGAAAAAACTTAAATCCCCATTTATGGTTATTGCATGAAAAATAGAGACTAGTACATAATTCAATATTTTGTGTTTGAGTTCCACAGAAGAAACCACTTGAATAAATCATATTAATCAGAAAACATGACATTAATATCTGTTTTCTTTCAAATTCATATTCAGAACAAGCAATTAGATAATGTGATATGGAAGCTTATTTCCACCACTAAATAAAAAATAAAAAAGGTAATTGTGACTTTTTATCCCACAATTCTGACTTCTTTTCTCAAAATTGTGAGATATAAACTCACAATTGAGAGAAATAGTCAGAATTGTGAGTTATAAACTCACAATTGTGAGATATAAACTCGCAATTCGGACTTTTTTTCTTGCAATTGTGAGATATAAACTCGCAATTGTGAATTATAATATCTCAATTCTGACATTATAACTCACAATTCTGAGAAAAAAAAGTCCGAATTGCGAGATGTAAACTTGCAATCGCGAGAAAAAAAAGTCGCAATTATACTTTTTTTTTTTATTATTCAGTGGCGGAAACAAGCTTAAATAATGTGATGTGCAATAATACAACGCAAAGATGATTGGGTAAATCTGTAATTTTACCTTTAAGTCTTTGACGAATTTGGGGTGCTGATTGGCTGCGTTTTTCCGTTTTTGTGCTTTCCTGTACTGGATGACCTTCTGAAACTCATTCTTCGCAACTAAATGGTCACAAAAGGGGGACATTTATAATGGACCAGCTAAACTCTATGAATAAAATTGCCATGCTTTTATGCATTAATGCACAAGCAAGCCAAGCAGCAACAGGTTTGAATCTAACGCTCAGCTGATTAAAAAGTTATAAATTGTATGAAATGCTTGACCACACTTGAAAATAACAGCGAAAGGGTTTGTTGATATTCTGAAAGCAAAAGTGCTCAATCAAGCATCAAAAGCATCTACAAAACAAAAAACATCAGATAAGACCACGTACCATCCACTTCTGCTGTTAGACCTTTAACCGAAGCTGCAGGAAAACCACAGATTCACACAATCAGAAGGCATTCAATCAAATCAGCCCAAAAAACATCTATCACATCTTCCCTTCCAATGAAATTTTGATTAGAGTACCCCCAGGAACAGTCTCGAATTCTGCAAGCTCCATGAAAAAGGTGGCCAAACGTGGTTCTCGCAACATGATCTGCTCCACAAGGGCATGCAGCAAGGTGAACTTCCGATCGTTCCCGCGCAGCTGAGAAAGCTGGAAAAAAGAGGGAAAAATAATGAATGTGTTTTTCCATGCACCTGCACTTGAAAAAAGATGGTACATTTGCTGTGTTCCAAAACTTATTGAGCTGCCTATGTAGGGAGCATTTTAAGGCATCAAAGACACTTATTTTGACACTTGTATTCCATTTAATACCGAAAACGATAGTTAATAAAAATATTTAATTTAATTTATGAATATAAAATAAACTCATCTAACATATATTATATGATTATAATATGTGATAAAACATTTATGATTTTATGATAGATTTACTGTGTTCAAAACCTATTGAGCTGCCTATGTAGGGAGCATTTTAAAGCATCGTAGACACTTATTTTTATTTAGCCAAATTGCAGTGAAGCCAATCCCTAAATTGCAGTCACAAACTCACTGAAAATAAATAAATAAATAACTATGAATAAACTTGTATGCCATTTAATACTAAAAAATGGGTTGATAAAAATATTTACTTAATGTAATTTATAAATATAAAATAAACAAATATATAATGTATTAGATTTTTATAATATGTGATAAAAATTTACTATTTTATAATAAATTTGCTGTGTGTCCAAAACCTAGTGAGCTGCCTATGTAGGGAGCATTTTAAGGCATCATAGACGCTGTATTTCGATTTAACCAAATTGCAGTGAAGGCAATTCCAGAATTGCATTGTGACAAACTCACTGAAAAAATAAAATATAAATAAATAACTATAAATAAACTTGTATTCAATTCAATACCGAAAAAAATGTTACTAAAATATTTTATTTCATATAATTTATAAATATAAAATATACTGTATTATATCATTATAATATGTGATAAAAAATGTATTATTTTATGATAGATTTGCTTGGTGTCCAAAACCTAGTGAGCTGCCTACGTAGGCAGCATTTTAAGGTATCATAGATACTTATTTTGATTGCAGTGAAGGCAATCCCTAAATTGCATTGTGACAAACTCAGTGAAAATTAAATAATAAATTCAAGATGGCAGAAGAGGCAAGAGAAATAACTATAAATAAACTCGCATTCCATTTAATGCAGAAAAACTAGATGATAAAAATATATAATTTATAAATACAAAATATATAATTATAATATGTAATAAATGTATTGTTTTATATATTAAAAATGTGTGTGATGTATTTTAATGCTTATTAATGCCATTAGCAACATATTAACAACAAATTCTATTGGAATCAGTTGTCTGTCATGTGCAGAGTGCTATTCGTGTGACATAGAGAGTTGCCAATGTGTTCCAGATTGGTCACTTATAAGGGTCCATAATCGTCAGGATGCTTTCTTAGAAGGTAGCTGTCTATGCAGGCAGTGAGGCAGAGGTTTGGGAACGATTGGTCATATATCCCCAATCAAATATCCCATCTGACCTGAGGGTGTTAAATTTAGAGGATCAGGTAAACAAATATTTATCTTGGGTGTGAGTGTGCATTTGTGAGAGTTTATGCACGCACATGCACGCATCTTTGAATACCAATATCTTGCCCAAGGCCAGAGAAAGAGCGAGGTTTGACAATTCAACACCCACGTGCATATTACCATCAACTAAAAATGGCAGAAGATAATGTCCTTGTACTGAAGAGCACCTCTATTGTGCACGTGAAAAACCGGTTAACATTTTTCCAAAAGGATCTCCTTGACATCTCTAAGGCTCTGTTCTCTGATTAACCATACAGACATAATGCAAATGCTGTTGGAGTACCGCAGCCTCGCGTGTGTGTTTTTAAAGACTGAGAATTTGTACAGTAAAGGGTGATGATGATAAGGAATGCATGTTGAATCATCATGCAGAATAAATATAGCTGCTAATTCAAAAAGGTTTAACTCTTATCAAATGGTAATGTGAATAACTTAAGCACTAAATATTAATCAAATAGTGCTAAACACAAAACACTCTAATCTCAATTGCATCTTCTTAAAGAAAGAAAATGTAAAGCGAGTATGCATGCCACAAAAACCAGCGAGCATGTTCAAGAGCGATTGTTTCAACTGCTCTCCACATGAAGTGGCCTGTAGAGAACAAGAGCGGTGATATATCAAGCTCTCTAGACCCATTCTTTATGGTAATGCATGTAGACATGAAGCCACTGCCACAATTTCAGCAGCCGCTCATTTAAAACTCACAGGGGGCTAAATGCTTATCTTCAGATGGGTGGAAAGGGTTTCTAGATACTCTTGTACTCTGTTTCTAGGTTGTTTTGTTTACTATTTCAATCCCGAACCATTCTACAAAACTAAAAGATGACCAGGAGGAATCAAACACACTGTTTGTTCAAAGCTTAGGCTTAGTTCAGAAAGGATCACTCTTTATTGCAGTTTCAAAAAGTCCAAAAATTCAGCAAGGATGCATTAAATTGATTAATTTCACATTGTTAGTGTTTTTTTTATTTCAAATAAATGCTTTCTATTTGTCAAATAATTCTTCAAAATGTATGGTTTTCACAAAAATATTAATATTAATTGTTTTCAACATCGATAATAATAAGAAATGTTTCTTGAGCAGCAAATCATCATATTAGAATGATTTCTGAAGGATCATGTGACACTGAAGACTGGAGTAATGATGCTGAAAATTCAGCGTTGATCACAAAAATAAATTGCATTATAAATTATATTAAAATAGAAAACAGTTATTCTAAATTGTAATAATGTTTCACAATATTTTACTGTATTTTATGTGATGAGAAAAAGAGCATAAAATGACAATTGATCAATCAATATCAAGTATACCAGAAAGCCATGTTATAAATTTAAAGTTTAAAGCTGCAGTCCGTAACTTTTTTTGGTTAAAAATTATCCAAAATCAATTTTTGAGAAAGTACATAACCAGCCAGTGTTCAAAACTATCTCCTTACCTTAGCTCGATTTACAACAGTAAGCTTGTAATAATGTTTTATAATAAATTGATACTGGTGGATTTCCGCGGGAAATTCGAACGTGCAGCAGTTCGTCTTTGCGTCATTACGTCACATCTGTAAACAGAAAGAAGGAGTCCCAGCTAAACTATGCATATATGATGCTACTGGTAGCGGATCATTTATAGCCTTTTCTCACAGCAGCTGCAATAATTAAACTTATCATTTTTATGGCGGATTGTAATCCAGAAAGGTCCAAATGACAATCATCAGTGACAACTGGAGATTCAGCCGTGGTCAAAAAGCAAAAGACGTCAGACTGCGGAGTGGCTACAGAAATTGAAATCTACAGGTAACGCTAATACACACTAAATACACAGTCACGCAATGCTGATGTTGTTAACATTAACAATTTGAGAACAAAGTATAACAATAATAATTTGCACGGTTTGATGCGATATGAGCTAAGCGATCGTTAGATTTAATCACCATTGGCAGCGCGATTTATTGTAGGCTAATGCTTTTTCCCTCAGTTGGTCAGAACAAAAGCGGCAGACATTTTACTTGTTCAGATGACATTTTCCGGTGAAAATTCATATTTTGGCCATACTTCAATCATACTACAATCTGTGATTCTGAAGTACAGTATCCACACCGGTGCGGTGACTGACAGCAAACATTAGAACGCACGTAAAGATAATAATTCCGCATTTAACTGCAATTGCAGGTTTCAAACAGAGATGGCGACAAAGAGGCAAATCTTACATTCAGCTTTAATATATATAGGGTCTTAAATGTTTTACTTTAAACTGTGACAAAGTTCAAATGTCAATTTATAGAGTTAAGACTGAACATGAAAATTTCATACACTGCACTGATAAAAACAATTGGTGGTAAATACTACAGAAAAAAAAATTTATTTCTATATGAAAAAGTTAGTTGAGGCAAGAATTGAAAAAAGTAAATTCTATATTAGTACTCAATTCAAGCTTGTAGAAATTAAAGCGTAAATATCAATGATATAAAATTAAGTAAAACCTACTCAACTTTTCTGATACTGGTGTTCCCATCATGCACTGGGACCTGAATTATAAGGTTGATATTTTTTGCTGTATTTACACTGTTTTATCATTGCTTTTGTTGTTAGGTTTAGTAACTTGCGATTTTGTGACATTTGGAGTTCATTTTCTTCTCAAAATGACAAATTCATATTCAAAAACGATTTATCGAATGTTACCGTCATTGTGTACCAAGTATTGAAGTCTCTGTGTTCGGGTGAGCGCCGCATTATTGTAGATGATGTAGATATGGTGTCTCCACGATATCTATTGTATTATTTACTTATGTTTCTAAGTAAAGCATACACTTTAAAAGCATGGTTTAATTCAATGTTATATTATTTGAGTGAAAAGTTAATTTTGTTAAATTTACTTAACTTTGTTAAGCAGATTTTACTTCTATATGTGAAAATAAATATGATGAAGTTATATTTACTTAATTTCTTTATGAATGTTAAGTTCGATAGTAAGTAGATTTTACTTGATATAATAACAGGTACAGAGCAGTAGCAGTAAAATTTACTTAAAATGTGCTACAAGGATTTTATCAAGTAAATCCCTTTTTTTTTTTCAGTGTGGTAACATGATATATTAAATGATGAAATGACATTCATGATGAACATGTCAGGGTAGGGTGTTTCATTCATCGCCAAAGCTGCCCTGTAGTGTTTTACTTCATCACAGAGTAAGAATGTTATCTTCTTCTATGTCATGTTTCTATGGAGGAAGCAGAGAGGTGGTGCACTCAGATACCTCATTAGCAAAGGAGGAAGTCATTCAGCTTATTGTGCAAGTGCCCTTAAATCTTGCCACTGAGGAACTGGGTTTTCAGCATCCTGGCTGCAAAAATCGATACAAATTACCACCGTGTGTCACTAATGACTCAGCGAGCTAGGAAAAAAAGCCATGCCGCGTGGCTAATGAATTGGGCCGCTGCGGCAAGAGTTTGTAAAAATGAACAACAAAGAGAAACTCATAGGAACATAGGACAATCCATAGGGTATTGGGAATTATGTCACAATATGATACACATCACTCAGGCAAAAAATAGGTATCTGTAATTAGTAGTAATTATGTCACTCATTCATCCCCTTTTCCAGCCAATCACAATGTCTCTTTTGTCTTTAAAACCCCATTAATGGTATGTTTTTCTATACTAGCAGTTCGCCGAGTATGTTATTTCCCACCACCACCCCAAACGCCCACCAGTCTAGGTCCCTGTCCAACAAGAAAATGGCCTCAATTTATTGCCTCCAGGCTAGGTCAAAGTCAGAGGATAGGCTCTCGCCCCTGCCATTTAACGGCAGGCTCTGATGGCTCTCCGTCTTCCTCTTTCTGACTGCACGGAGGGGCATCTGTGCCAAAAGGACTTTTTATCATGTTTAACAAAATAAAATATTTTGTATTTCTTAATCAGTTTGTTTGAGTCTTTCTGGTCTTTCAGAACTTAAAATCTTACTCACTTTCTCTATAAGTAAACTGATTTTGAACGTTTTAAGACAGACTGACCATGATAACTGCGGTTGTTGTTATGATTTATGCTTCTGTAGAATCCATAAGATTTTAAGTTTTGGAAACAAAACAAGAAAATTCACAGCACTTCACCACTCCTATGAAGCACTGTGAATTATGTAATCAAGTCACTCTACACTCTCAAAATACTTATATATTTATTTATATATGAATATTTTAAACAACAACAAATACATTTATTTTCACCAAGGCTGCATTTGAATAAAAGTCTAAAAAAACAGTAATATTGTGAAATATTATTACAATTTAAAATAACTCTTTTCTATTTCAACATATTTTAAAATTTAATTTATTCCTGTGATGGTAAAGCTGAATTTTCAGCATCATTACTCCAGTCTTCAGTGTCACATGATCCTTCAGAAATCATTCTAATATGCTAATATGCTGCTCAGGAAATATTTCTTATTCAGGGTTCCCACTCTTTTTCAGTGATCATTTTCCAGGACTTTTCCAGGACATTTTCAATTTTACTATGGCAGGAATAAAAGACAAGGATCACGCCCTAAAGTAATATATTGCTCTCTAAGTCTTTAAAAGGCGTACAGTTTATTGCCATGACTTAACTATAAAATCAGTTTTTAATATGAGCTCTTAATCATACATTATGACTATGGAAGCATGTTTCCGCCACAGAATTAAAAAAAAAAAAGAAAAGTCGCAATTACCTTTTTTGTATCTCACTATTCTGACTTTTTTTCCTCGCAATTGCGAGTTTAGTTATGCAATTTATAATTCTGACTTTATATCAAGCAATTGCGAGTTTATATCACAATTATGTAAGCTCAGAATTTTTTTGAATTTTGAGATAAAAAGTTGCAATTACCTTTTTTATTTTTTATTCAGCAGCAGACACTTCCATAGTTTATTGCCATGACTTAAGTATAAAATCAGTTTTTAATATGAGCTCTTAATCATACATTATGACAAACTGTTCTCGTTACCAGTGTCCATATCATAGCAAAAAATATTGGAACTATTTTAAGGTGTTGTTTAACTATTTGAAAGTAAAAATATTAGTCAAAGACAAAGTCGATGAACAACAAAGAAACCCATAACACGTAATAGAATATGTGGCAGGTCTATTAGTTATTTCTGTCCCGTCCAATGCTGGTTATCACCATGTCAATCAATATAATTTTGGATTCAATCCCGCATTTAAATAAGTTAGTCATTCCCAAAACTTTGCAGTGTGTATACTTAGCAGCATGAAAAACTTTCAAATTGCAAATGGGTTATATACAGATTTTCCTTTTTTAATCACTGCAGCTGTCAATCAAACTCACAAAGTTCTGCACTGTTGTGAAAACTCCTGTTATAATCAATGAAGCTGGCTACACTGCACAATGAATCTCTTATTGACCTTATATCGCATCAAAATTATTAGTTAGCAAGGTACTGAATTAGGTAGCTGCTTACTAATTAACATTTTCTGCATACATTTGAGCAGTTAATAGCATTAGCTGACTGCTGCAAGTGGCAACACAAGACTAAACATCATCATTGAAAATACTATGTCAAAACTCAACATTCCTGAACATCGCACTTTCTGCAACTAACGGTAATTGTTTTTGGCCAGTAATAAACTTTTTGTTCTCGACTAAAGAAAAACCGAAGAACCTTTTTAAAAATAATTTTCCAGGTTTTCAAGGTTTTCCAGGACGAGTGGGAACCCTGTTATTATTATTATCAATATTGAAAACAGTTTTGTGGACACCATGATGCATTTTTTAAGGATTCTTTAACTGAATAGAAAGTTCAAAATAACAGCATTTTATTTGAAATAGAAATCTTTCGTAACATTATAACTGTCTTTATTGTTACTTTTAATACATTTAATGTGGACTTGCTGAATAAAAGAGTGAGCAACACAGTGTGACCAAAAACTGCTACTTGCTAAAAAACTGGAAAAGCTACATTTTGAAAAAAAAATTCAACCCATATTATTAGTTACCCTCAATGCTGTTACCAAGGCTGAACAGATTAAACAACTGGAGGAGAAATTAAATCTTGTAGAAAAAGAAAGAGAAATAAAACCTGTATGCCAGTAAGATTCCTCGCCATACCCCAAAGGTCATTTGCGGGCGATGCGGGTCCTACCTTAGTTAAGGATGAGAGGCGAAATCCCTTGGCCCTGTCCTTGCCTGCGTTCTGGTTGAGGTAATTGCCCACAGCCAGAAGGTACTCCAGCACACTGACAAATGACTCGCAAGCCCACAGCTGCTGGCACATGCGGATCTTCTGGATAATCAGCTGCAAGACAAACAGAGAGGCCAGAACATGTCATCTCCAACTAATCGAACTGCAAACTTTTTCCTGCCTCTCACTTAACAGCCATAGACACTTAAGCACAGAGAGGATTTCTCAGCGGTCTTGTTGACACAGACCGTTCTTGTCAAGTGTATATCAGAGCCTACACAGGAAGTGTTGTAATATATTATTTGAAGCTGGAAAGAAAGTTAAACCTGAGGATCGGTAGTCGTTAGGTTAAGGGGTTCTTACTGAAGTAACAAGTACAAGGTACCATCAACGACTACCATACGTCAACAACACACTTAAATCAGGGCTATTACAAGAGCGCTTGACAATATACGTGTTAAATCAAAACTCTGGAATGGAATGGTGTATGACTAAAGGCCCGTTCACACCAAAAACAATAACTATAAATATATGTGCGTCCACACCAACGAACAATAATGGTCTGTTTATTCTAGGCTCACGCGCTGCGGTTTCAAAGTGTGCACGTTTTTGCTGTTCTTGTTGCAGTTACACGGCTTTAACCAGCAGATGTCCTCAGCATGCTATGTTTTGAGTGAAAAGCTAGTGTAATCGATCTAATCTAGTCAATATATTGGAATAAAAACAACGCCTAGTCTTTTTCACTGCAACTTCAAATGAAGCAAGACAATGTTGTCGAATCTAGCGCTGGATACCTCAGGTAATTTTATGTTACACTGTTTGCTAGTCTGGCATTATGATCTCATCATTAATACTTCTCACCTTTTATTCTGAGGGTATGACCAATTTTTTTCCATATATCCATTTTCTTTAAAGTATCCTTGAAAAGTGGGTTTGACTTGTCAAACAGTGGTGGCTTTTTCTGGACCTCGGTGATTATCTTTTCCACAATGTCGTCTGCCATTTTAAATGCGCGAGCCCTTAGATTAGAATGGATTCTGATTGGCTGTCAGTGTTTTATCGTTCAACAGCTGGGAAAAAAATCGTTCTGAAAGTGATCCCAACGATATCGTTTCTCTATATCGTTATCATTATAGTTGTGGTGTGGACAGTGCTATTCTTTTATATTTAGAACGATTTTTAGAACTATATCTTTATCGTTATCTTTCTTGGTGTGAACAAGCCGTAAAGCCGCATTTCCACCGCAGGAACTTTCCCCAGGAACTAGGGACTTTGGGGTAGTATTCGGTGTGTTTCGACCACAGGGACCAGGGTCTAAATGAAGTTCCGGGTAAAAATTTCCCACTCAGAAAGTCCCTGCTCACGAGGTAGTACTTCAGGAACTTTCGGTGGTGGGACTTGGGCGCTGAATATGCTGATTGGTTGAGTTCACACAGCATTTTGATTGGTTGACTCCATGCAGCATTTTATTTCAACCACATTTTTAAAAGTCTGTTGCGACGCGTGCAGTAAGAGTTATTTGCTATTCGAATCAACAATGGAGTTTAAATATGACAGACGGACCGACGACAAGTTTCAGGTTTTATTAAGCTTATATGCGGAGGACGAAATCCAGCGGGAACTGGAAAGTCGTGCACAGTCCTACGTCACCGGACTTATTTGCTGATGGAAACGCAGATGGCAACAGGTCTGGGGGAAAAAAGTTCCTGGGAGAAATTGTTTCGGGTAATTTCGGTGACTTAAAGTCAACATAAAAAAATCAAAATTGACCCTGTTCTTGTGCATAAAGAAAAAAATTGTAATCGTTTATCAAAAACTCAGAATATAAAATCATTTTTTAATAAATAAATAACATCTGTTTTGAAATTCTGAAATACTTGACATAATCAAAATGGCCTCCAAATGACGTTTCATGCTGAAAAATGGTGTCTCAGGATTTCAAGGTGATGTACAGATACCAAAATGCATAAATGTCCATATTCACACCACTGCACTTGTCTAGAAATAACGTATTAGGTTTAGTCTGATAGATTGCATTTGTGAACACTAAACTCACAGTGGATCAGGATGTGAATGTGTAATATTCCCAGAACCACAGTGGATTACTTCCAATTAACTTCACCAAATTAGATACACCATATTCATTTTAGGCTGTCTGATTAATATTCCTATTAATACCACAAGTAACAAGTTTATGGTTCTTTTGGGAAAAGGCCCTTATGTTTTAGCCAAGATAAACAGGTTAGGCCGAAAGGAGGCATTGTGAGCTGTTAGCATTAATTGCCATCGCTGTTTGCGGTATTAGTTTGTTATTTTCCAACCTGTCTAACAAGCTTGTGTACTGAACCCCTGAGAAAAGAGCAACAGCGGAGAGAGCATCCGAAGGAAAAGGTCCTCACACACAGCTTGATTTGACATCTACGATCTATGAGACAAACCATTAGACCATATGCTCATCTGTTTCCATCGTAACCTCAGCCTCAATCCATTACCTTTGAGCCCTCTCCTTCATTTCCACCTGGTGATTCCCACCCTTAAACACCAATTTAACCAAAGCTAGCTATGCTAATCAAGTCCCAGTGGGCGGAAACTTCAGCTAAGCTTCTTCCCAACACTCCAAATGAGTGATCTTCTTGCATTTTTTACTTCGGTTCTCTCAAACTCCTGTGTTTCGCTAACCTCATGAGCTCTTTGAGCATTGCACACTCTCTGTTTACTAAAAGCTCACAATGCCACAAGGAGTTAGCATTCCTTTGACAGCTTTTAGACAAAGCACAACACACCTAGAGAGCTCTTCAGTATTCCCCACTCTAAGCCAGACCAATTTTACACCCTAGCACCCAGCCTGTCAGATGGTGGCTAAATCCGCCTTAATGTTACAGGTTTAAAAAGTCAACCATGTCAGACAATCCCATGGATTTAATAGCAGTGGTGGAAACAGAACTCTGGGTACTTGTTTTGGGAACTCTTAACAATGGAAGACCTTTTCGTGGGGTCCAAACTAAATTACGCTATAACATTTTCAGACACAAATAGCATGGATCTTAAAGGGATAGATCACCCAAACATGATGACTCATGTTGTTCGAATCCTGTATGACTTTCTTTCTTCTGCGGAACACAAAAGGAGATATTTTGAAGAACGGTGACATTGACAACATTGGACCCCATTGACTTTCACTGTATGGACAAAACATTTATGTTCCACGGAATAAAGCAAGTCATACAGGGTTGGAGATGACAGAATTTTCAAATTTGGGTGAATTATCCATTTATTTAATCTTATGTTCCTTTAAAGAGAACATGAAATCGAAACGCACTCAGTTTATTTCCTTAAAACGCGTTCATTGATGCAGTTAACTCGCCTTTTGATCTGACAAGAGCATAAATAATGTTAAGCAATAACCAAATAGCTATTTAGGAATTATTTTAGATTTCTGTTGTAAATAATGCAGCATTTCTAAAATCGTTACAATACTTAGCAATTTATTGCTGGTTAACATTAAAGGGTTAGTTCACCCAAAAATGAAAATTTTGTCATTAATTACTCACCCTCATGTCGTTCCACACCCATAAGACCTTCGTTCATCTTCAGAACACAAATTAAGATATTTTTGATGAAATCGACTCGTCCACAGACAGCAATTTAACCAACATTTTCAAGGTCCAGAATGGTAATAAAGACATTGTTAAATTAGTCCATGTCACTACGGTGTTTCAACCTTAATTTTATGAAGCGACGAGAATACTTTTTGCGTGCAAAAACAAAACAAAAATAACGACTTTATTCAACAATCTCTTCTCTTCCCTGTCATTATCCTTACGTAGTTGTCGCAGTAAGCACAGTGAAGGCTTCCATGTTTATGTCCGAATGCCAGCTCAGTATTGGCCAAAAGTGATCACGTGAGCAGCACGACACATGCATGTGATGCTGACGCAGGAGCCGGCTAATAATGAGTCTGCGTTCTGACGTAGAACTTGGAAGTGCTGGATGTAAACAACGTATGAGAATGACACAAAAGGGAAGATATTGTTGAATAAAGTCGTTATTTTTGTTTTGTTCTTTTATATATTATAATATACATGTATATTTTAAAATAGAGCATTTAATCAGACATAGTAATGCTATCACAACCTTAGATTATGCTCAGATAGATTTTTGAGAGTCTAAATAAATAAAGTAGCTGGGCTTGTCAAACTAAATGCTATATGCAAGTGAATTTTCAGATATACATTCTCACTACCAACACATATTCAAATTCCGGTATCTTTGACGACAGTCTGTGACACCACCGAGCAGGGCAAGGTGGACAGAACAGCAACATCGGCTAAAATAGCTGTCAATTCCCTGAGGCAAAAAAACGTAAGCCCTTACTGACACTCAAATGCTGAGTCAGGCCTATTTCGATGCCATATAACACCCATAACCTCTGGAAAAATCCCCCACATGTCCATGATCCTGACCTCCACACTTAAACTTCCAGGACTCATCCAGTATATAATCATCTGTTCCCACAGAAAATCTTCTGAAAATGAATGTCACGTCTCTGTCTGCATACCTATAAAACACTACATTTGTTCATTAGAGGGATTTCGGAGCGCTGAGTGAACTTAACATGAGAGAGAAATGCATTAATGGTGCAGAGTAGAGGAGTCAGGTGGGTATAAGGGACTCAAATAAAAACTAACTTTTGAGATGCACTGAAAGTACAAGAGTGATTTCAATTTTTTTTTACTCGCAGGTAGAAAAAGCCTTCAGAGTGCTCTTTGGGCTACATCTCCTTCTCCCCGGCACTACCTCTCTAACTAATAAATGACTTGAAGGAAATTTGCCATTAGAAACTCCTTCAGCCCACTCTAAGTGCTGATTCATTGGGAACAGAACCCCTGTGTATTAATGCACGATACTTTTTTTCACCTCAAGTCCATTTCATTTATTTTTTCCAAGCACCTGCTGTCTGGCAAGATTATCTTTTGCATTAGTAAATGAGCTTTTTATTCTTTCTCTTTGTTTTTCCCCCCTTCGTTCAGCTGTGTGCCTCAGGAGCCACCTTTGCGAAGCTTCAATACTGATTTCCTCCAGGCGTACTGTGAGACTTGAGTTCACATGAGATTATTTTTCCACAAACAAACTTTTCATTTTCTTCTTCTGTCAATCATAATCATCAGTGCAGTGCTAACTGCAAATCAAATGCCAGCGCACACACAAACATGCAAATGAATGCACATACACATACATGCTGCTTATCATAACTTAAAAGTAATAATGAATGCATCCAAAAGTGCCTCTCTTTTCTTTTATCATCTGAAAAAAATAATATTGGCGGCATATTCTGAATGTGCCCTATCTGTAAGTAATTCAGTAGAGTTCAGAGAAAAAGAGAGGCAAAAGGCAAGAGAAACCGAGACAGCCTGACACAAACATGACTGACAGGTGCATATGAGGTGTTTGTAATGCGAGTCTGACCGGCGTGAGGTCCTCCATACAGATGGGCAGCTCTCGCAGCGTGAGGAGCAGGTCCAGGCGGGCGCTCAAGTTCGGGATGTTACACATCTGAGGAAGAGGTGATATATCATAAGACAGCCTGGACAATGTCACAAATATATGCAGCAACACCTTCACACATGCTCAGGTTGGTTCATACGGGTGAATCTCACAAAAAGAAAATGAAAAAATCCAGGTCATATTTCACACCGAAATCAAAAGCGAACAAAAACCAAGAAATTATATATTTATATGAGTACACTTTAGGACCCCTTTAAACACTTTACAATAGGATTCTACATGTTAAGATTAGTTGATACATACACTGTAAAAAATTTATCATCACAACAATTTTTTCTTTTGTCAAATCAACTTAACATAATATTTTGAGTTTCTGTTGATTAAACCAATCGCATTCATTGTATTAACTGAAATTTTTAATTTCAATGAACTTAAAATTAAGACAACCAGGTAACTTACTTTAAGTTAAACCAACAATTCTTTTTTACAGCGTAGGAATCATGAAGTAACATTGAATAATACATTTTTTATAGCATTTATTATTTAATAAACTAAATGTTAAAATATATTAGTATATGTAGAGATTTTTTTGCATTTTGATGCATTACTTTCATGACAATTAAGTGAAAATTTGTTTTACTGATTATTTTTTTCATTCACATTACTTTTAATAGTGATCGTCTTTTTTGTAATACAGTATTAGAGGCAAAAATTATGTAACACAATTATATTTTTTATTAAAATCAGTAAATTAGGTGGTACAACAAATACGTATGTATGTTTAAATACTTATATGTATACTGTCTCACATTATGGTAATGAAAAAGATTTTTTTGCATTATGCTCTTGAGAATTTGGCAGGAAATTAGCTTAATTTTCATGAAAATAATGTCACAATGCACAAAAACCACAATGATCCTGGTTTTTATTAAACAGAACATACTTTATAATTTTAGTCTTTTGATTTTTGGGTGAAATATGACATGTTTTTGCCAGAGATTCAGTTATACACATTCAACAGGTTCCCAGATATCGGCTGAAATACAACAAATGATGTATTGCCCTCAGGTTAGATACACACATATATATATTTCAAGGTAAAAACATTTATATTTTACATGTTTTATGTATTATGTATCTCACATTTCTGATGCATTTTAAGTGACCACCACATTATGCAGGGCTCATTATCCAGGAACGATGTTTGCAGAAATTTGTGAAACACTAAAAATCACTTCTATAAATCCCAGTCTCAAACCTTTGGAATGGACTGGCACTTTGATTAATGCATCACAAACGGCATGTCCATGGTTGTTAAAATTACTAAAGATTCCTCTGAAACAGAAGACAGCAACTGCTAAATTCTCGTATAAAATCCCTTTATCAAGTCGAGTGGTTCATTTGCAGTGTGAAGATGAAGGTTAAGAATTCAAACTAACAGCTGTCAAATTAAATCCCCGCATGGATTTTTCACATAATGAGGTTCAGAAGAATTCGATGCACTTAGACACATGAAAACATGACCCTGCGCACATAAGCCAACCTAGCCGACTGACTAGATGGCCCAGAATCTATAGGTAATGCATAATGCAGACTAATATACATGAGAGATTTCGAACCAACACATGAGAATCTACATATAAGTGGGAATGGTTCACAAACAACAAAACCGTGTGGGATGTTTTTAGAAAATGTAGAGTAATACTCATTAATGTCAACAACAATGTCTGGATGAATCTCACATATCAGACATATTTCACCCCAAAAGTAAAATAAATAAAATAAGAATTTATATTTTGCAATTGGAACTTGTTTTGCACCATTATTAATTAAGAATTGTGATATTTTCTCAAATTTTCTCCAAACAGCAATGCAAAAAAATTGATGACACAATTCTTAGTATTTATAAAGTACTTACTAAAGTACTTACACATCATATATTTACAAAGACGGTAGTACATGGTAGTATAAATTTCTTAAATGTTGATTTGAAATATACACACACAGAGACATATATATACACACATATATTTATATATATATATATATATATATATACTCTGTTGCATCTGCGGCCAATGAGCTTGCTGCTCAACATTTAAATAGTTGGTCTTTTTTTTCTTATAGCAGTTTTCAGCATGCTTTCAAAGTTCCTCCAACTTCCCCAGCTCCACCTGTATGTGTAGATCTGCTACAAATTATTTCATATATGCTATTTGTGCAGCAGCAGTATGTCTGTGTATGTATTGGCAGTAGCAAGTCTCTGTAATACGTTAACACTGTCCTTATGTTACCATGCTAAACTCTTCCGAGTGTTGTCATGATATATATATATATATATATATATATATTAGGGCTGTCAAATCAGTTAATCGCGATTAATCGCATCTAACAAAAAAGTATGTTTACGCAATATGTAGGGATGGGTATCAAGAACCGGTGATTCGATAAGAAACGAGCATTGCGATTCTGCTTATCGGTTCCTGTGAGTGCATTTTAATGTGATTGAATAACCATGTTGTTTTCCGTGCTTCACACACAAAGCCTGCTCACAGAAAAAGTGATTTTAATGTGATTGTAAACTTATACTGTTACACATGCATGCAGCACAGAAAACAGCGCCGCGAGTCGTCTCGCGCTTTAATGGATCCGTGCAACTCTTAAAGTGACAGCAGCCTAACATTCCTGCTGCTGTCTCTATAATAACACTAATCAAACAACAAAAGACAGAGAAAATTTACTCATTCTTGATTTAATAACATTTGTAACTATATTTGTAATGTAAATTTTATTTATAAAGTGCAGTGTTATTTTGCATTTGATTAGTTTCTGAACCTGAATAACTGAAAATCTTAAAACACTGTTTATTTCAATCGTTATTTGTTCAGTTTTGTTGTGATTTTTTTATTTGTTCTATTTCAATTAATGAGTGTTTACTTGTCTTTAATAATGCTTGAAATTTATATTAGTTAGGCTAGTTGTTTTTGCTATGGTACTTTTAAACCATAGGCAAAAGTTCCTTGTGTAAATGTTTTTAGCCTATTGATTTTTGTTCATGATATACAGCTACAATGAAATCTTTTGCAATAAGACTTAAAATAAATGTGAATGATATCTAAGGGGTTGTTTTACCTTATTGGAATTGAAATTAGGAATCGATAAGAATCGGAATTGTTAAAATTCAAATGATACCCAACCCTATTACTTACCGCTGTTTTTTTATGTTGTTTAATCACTTTAATGAAATCGGCAGAACCGGAACCGAAACTGAAAATTTTCTTACGATTCCCAACCCTAGTAATATATGTGTGTGTGTGTGTGTATATATTATTAAATTTATATATATTATATGTCTGTGTGTGTGTATACAGAAATATACATACACACAAAAAACAAACTTTTATGTTAGATGCGATTAATCATGATTAATCGATTTGACAGCACTAATATATATATATATATATATATACAGTATATATGGGTCATTGACGAATAAGGTTTTTAAAAGTGTAAAAAAAATAAATAATGGAGACATAATTACATATAAAATTAAATATAAAATTTTGGAGTTTTATTAAGTGTTAACAATGAGATTATGTGTTTTTTATAATCAATTAACACTGCTTTTGTCATTTATTACAAGATGGACAAAATTTGTCACCAAAAAAGTCATTCGGTTTAACCAAAATTTCGGTTTTACGGAATGACACTTTTGGTTATACCGAATGACGATATTTTCAAACAATGCTAACAGGCTGATATCTAGCTAGCTAGCAAAAGGACAATCAAACATTTTATATTTAGTACAAGTTTTTAAAATATTACAACATTTTCCATGCCTTATAGCGGTTGTACCGAATGACCTGATGTTTCGGGACATGCGTATGAGCAAGTGAAAACAATAATTTTTCAAATAGTTAAGAGAGAGTTAGTTACTTTGCTTCACGACCATGTGGTCCTTTGCAGGTGTCTGAATGATGTCACATCCTGTCACATGATACTGACCGCATGATTTGATCCAAAACGGTCCCTTTATATTGGTTACTCCGAATGACATCAATGAAATTCATTTTTCTGGACATTCTTTCTCATAACAAAGCAACGACTTCTACACATCATTTTTACCATTTTGCACTATGTTAATATATGATGATATAAAATCATGCGAGAATAAAAAATATATACATTTATTACATTTTAAGATATTTTAATCACAAATGAAATGGCTGTATTGGCCTTTGGACGGTTAAACCGAATGACCTTTTGACACTTCAAAATCTTTAAAATACCTTTATATTTAGCAAAATATAATTAAAACCTTTTGGATTTAATAAAAGAGATCTAGTTGTACTACCTTACATACTTTGTCAAATCTTTGTTTTTTATTATTATTAAGGCCTTTGGACAAAAAAAATGGCCCGTCACGTCACTGACCCATATATATATATATATATATTGGATATGATATAGAAATAATTTAATATTTGATTGTCATGAAAATAATGTGATAATGCAAAAACGAAATCTTACTGTAAAAATTTAGGCTTACTTTTTATGCAGGTTTTTTTTTTTTGCATTAAAGTATGCTGAAATATGATAACATACTTTTTGTTTTAATAACCAAAAGTTGCATTATTTTAAAGAAGATATCTGAAGAAAGAGGAATCTGAAATACTGCAGACATCACGTGACTATCACATCTGCTTGTTATCGGCTCCATTATTTCAGCGATTAACCAGAGCGTGATGTCTTTACCTCCATCATGTACTGGTCCACCACATGCAGTTCAGTCACGTCTCCTTTGTGCGATTTATACATCTCAATGTCATCTGCGGTGGGCACATATCTGATGAAGAACACCACAAATGAAAACATGGCAAAGCACTGAAATGCCTGCCCTAATTTAATTTTACATCGGTCCAACCTCTCTGCTTCATAAATACTTTACAGATGCCCATTTTAAGCGTGCACAATTCTAAAAGGATGTCACACAACCCTTGTTCCTTTTTTACAGGTTGACTGCCTAGCGAGCCTATTTTCTTCTACAAGATTGCCTCTTTTTCTCTTTGCATCTCTCCATCTAGTCCTCTGAAAAGGGTGCATGCTACTCTGATTTCCAGTGGCCCGAGGAACAGAGGTTGATTAAAAGCCAAGTTGCAGTCAGCTTGTATAAAGTGCTCAGGTAGTTGATGTTTGGCTGTTCCTGACTTGCATCCTGTTTGAACTCAGCTCACCTCCAAAATAGACCTGTGTTCAGGTCGTTTTAGTGTGTTTCAAATCCATACCACACTGACTATTTCATGAGCCCAAGGATGTTCCGATGGAGAAACTACAGCCACCTACCATTAATATTGCAGTTTCTGCTGGGACCATCTCGATTAAGATTGTATTCAAAAGCCCGTGTGGCCGCACTTAGATATTCGTTGTATTTGGCTAAATAAATATAAATCTCTCAGTAGGTACATTAGATTATGCCTCCCGCATGCAGGTAGGCCTCCAGCAGTCATCTAAGGATGTTTCTTGCAGTCAAATGCAGAGGAGAAAGCATTTCTCCAGCTTCCCTCAGGGCAACTCAATAGTTTTCTTTTCCTCAAATACATCAGATAAAAGTTTTATAAGCAGGCTGTTCTGTTAAGAGAGCCTGGCATATGTTCTTTTATATTAGCATTAAAGAAACGCTATGGTGTCTTCCTCAAAATGAACTGCCCATGACTTCTTGTGTCTCTGTGGTCTTCATTACATCCACCACTGGAGTATCTTACAAAACACAGACCTCGCTCTGTTCTTTCACATTTAACTGTGGTCTGCTGATCTCAACCGCTATATGTTCATTTATATTTTATAAAAGGGTCATTGACTAATAACATGGACAAGAATCTTTTTTCAGTGTGCATGCATGTATATTTAGATGTGTGTATACTCTTTTAGAGTTTCTACCCTTAATGGTCTTAAAAATATAGATTTCTTAAAAGGATTTTTAAAAAAAACTACAATATTTCTGTCTTTTCTGGTCATAAAAGTGCATAAAAACTATCAAATAAATATAAAATGTGTTTAAAATTTATTTAAATGGTATAATTTAGCATCTCACACTGCTACACTACTGTTCTAAAGTCAGTAAGATTTTTTTAAAGAAATTTATATTTTTATTCAGTAAGGATGCATTCAATTGATCAAAAGTGAAAGACATTAATAATGTTACAAAAAAATCTATTTCAAATAAATGTATCACGCTTTCCAAAAATATATATATATAAATATGCATTGCTAATATTAAGAAATGTTTCTTGAGCAGCAAATCAGCATATTAGAATGATTTCTGGAGTAATGATGCTGTAAATTCAGCTTTGCATCATAGGAATAAATTACATTTTATACAAAAATTTACACTTAAATAGAAAACAGTTGTTTTAACCCTTGTGTGTCAATTAAAAAAAGTTACAGATAGGCTCATAGTGGTCAAAAAACTCATAAAAATTTGAAGCTTGGGAGCACAGACTTAAGTTTGGTCTCGTTTTAAAGAAGACCCTTGGCAGATTATTGTTGAAGAAAAAAAAAAGTGAAACCAAAAAAAGTTATAAGGGTTTAAGTTTATGAAAATTATTTATGAACATTATTTTATATAAAATATATATTTTATGAAACCTGTTGAACTCTAAAACTGCTAGATAATCAAAGCCATTAATCTGAACAAGTTGTGTTCCAAATTTGAGGTTGATATCTCATAAAATGAGCTTTCAGTAAGATTTTGTTTGGGTGCAGTACCAAATTTTCCCCATAAGATGCCAGCAAAACTCCACTGGTACACACAGTGGTTGGATTTGTGATTGGCAGTAGATTTTTTCTCTCCGAAATATTACAAGCACACACCCGCAGCACACACACACACAATTTTTTTTATAACACACATACAAACCACACTCTGACATCCATACCAACACACCCACACAATTATAGATGCATAATTTATCCAATTTGCTCTATAATATGCATAAGCAGAAATCAGGAATAAAGCGAGTATTTGCTTTATGGGCCAAACTTGAGAAAATGGCACCATCTGGTAAAAAAAAGTAAAAATTTTAATCGAAGCCTTGCCAACAGAATGAAAGCCTACTAACAAAGATTGTAACATTTTATAGTTAAATGGCCCCTGGATTAAAAAATGCCATTTTAATGGGTTTCAATGGGGACATTTTTGTCCTTAAGGCCTTGAGAGGAACTATTTTTTGTACCTAGTGCAAAATAGATTTTTTTAAAGGAAATGGGGCTGAAATAATAAAATTCCAAATACACACCTGGGCCAAAATATATGCAGTTGGCATTAACACAGGCAAAATGATCAAAAAAACGAAACTGAAAAAGACAAAAATGTCCATAAGGTCGCACAAGGGTTAAATTGTAATAATATTTCATAATATTACAGTTTTACTGTATTTTCGATCAAATAACTTCAAAATCTTTAAAAAATCTTACTGACCCCAAACTTTTGAACGGTATTGTCATATAAATTTCCCAAAGTTAAAAACAGACAACAAGCTAATAAACTAATAAACAAATAAAGCACAAAAAAATGAACTGAGGTAGACAAAATATAATTTGACAAGAAATATGTTAAATTCAGTGTTTTGCTATCAGACTGACATACTGAAGAGGTTCCTTAAAGTCTGTTTCACTCAAATAATAATGAAAGTTCATTGAAAAAAGTTGCGTGAACTCAAAATTATATTGTAGTAAGCTGAACTTAATATGATTGAGTTGAGTTGCAGCAGATTTCTAATTCCCAGCAAGCTTTGTGTCAGACTGTATAAATAAATGTTGAAATTAAGTGTTTTTTTGTGTGTTTTTACACAAGATTAACATAGGGAGACATAAGCTAGTATTTAATGTTGTGTTATGTTGGGATTTACAGGGGGTCTGTTATGTTAGTTTTGTAGGGTTACCATTGTGGTGAAGTGTAGAGCATGTTTGAGGTTTGAGGTTGAGGATGGGCTGCAAAACTTATAAGACCATATATACTGTATGTTGTTTGATTATATACATGCAAGTATATAATGACAGTCTCTTTGATAGTTATAATAGCATGTGTTATTTGCTATCTAACATTTAACCAAGATCTGAATGTGATATATGATACGGCATCTTTAAAACATGGCACTCTTAAAGAGATGCTGAAAAAGCAGTCAAAGACATTAGTCTATATGTGTTCATAGACCAACAATTAATCAATACACATTCAAGACATGAACTATTGTGTCAGGTGTGGAGTCTGGCAGGCTGCTTTGTCTCCATGTATCTCTTACCTCCTGAGAGAGGCAATATGCTCGTCTGAGAGACCCCCTTCCTCTTCATTTATAATCAACAATTTGTCCTTGAGCTCTTTTGGATGCACAGGGAAACTTTTGAGGAAAATATCTGTGGGGACAATACACATAAAAAAAATTACACACGCACACACACATTCAGTCTTGAAACAACCTCTCCTGACAGCACCTGCGATGAAAAACTCCAAGCACATTTTGAAGACAAAAGGGTTGTGTGCTTAATTACCTCTCTATACATGATCCAGGGAGGGCCAGATGCATGTTGATTTGCATTGTACAAAACCTGAATTGATGGGAATTTCATTTTACCTAATAAACCTAGCTGTGCTGAAGTTGCAAACAGAAAAAAGGTATGAATAATGGGAGCTGTGGCGGCTGGGATGATGCTCATTACAGCAACATATTCACACTTTGATTGAGTGGCACCAGGTTCAAGGGTACAATTACAATGTTAAGCCTCTTTTTCCTGTTTGCACCAAGTTGCAGAACAAAGAAAAAATTAGCATTCAATCCAGTATGAAAGGAAGGTTCTTTCATAGCATATATGAAGCAAAGATATCTTCCTGATTTCATCCATTCTTATAAACATGGAAGGCCATGTAAAAATCATAAAAAACCAACAGCCTCTCAAACACAAAACATATTAACAGAGTATTTAGCATTCATGATGCCCACTTTGATATTTGATAAGGTAAAAATGAAGGGTGGGTGTTGAATTTACTCACTGGCAATTCGAACGTGAAAAGTGTGCATTTTAATATCAGAATTTGCAGTATATTTCTTTGTAAAAAGAAAAAAATGTGAATACTACTTCACGTGAGCTTGATGATTAGTTTATTCTGAACACTCACATACCCAATTATAAAAAGGTGTGCACACTTAAGCAGTTAATTATTACAAGTTTTTTTCTCTCTGAAATGTGTCACTTTGGTTTTCAGTGGCATTGCATAGGTTGTAATTTTTACATAAAAACTGCAAAAGATCTGCTTTGATTTATCTTTGTGTTTATCTCAGATATATCAAAAACAAAACAAAAATAAGGACTTTATGCAACAAATTCGTCTGTCCCCTGTCATACTGCTACGCTATTTTCGTTGCAGAGCTTCAGTGTTTACAGCGGCTCAATATTAGCCATCTCTGGTCATGTGAGCAGCACGACGCAAGCGTGTGATGCTGACGCAGGAGCCAGCCAATACTGAGCCGCCGTTTGGACGTAAACACTGAAGCTCTGCAACGAAAATAGCATAGCTGATTTCATCAAAAATATCTTAATTTGTGTTCCGAAGATGAATGAAGGTCTTACAGGTTTGGAACGACATGAGGATGAGTAATTAATGTCAGAAATTTCATTTCTGGGTGAACTAACCCTTTAATGAATATAAATATACTATTTTAATAATTTTCTTCAGTACAATGACAATTTCAAAGCTAATTATTTATTTTTTGGAAACAACCGTTTAAAAAAACCTGCACTGAAAAAAATAATAAATGAGTGAGAATAACATCTTCACTTGCATTAACATATAATTTTGTACTTGTGCTTTTATGTGCCACTTTTGTAAAATTATATGCTGTCCTTATTTCCCAGGTGTGTGATTGCACTGAAAACAGCCAGAGCTGTAGGAACTGACAGGGACTTCAGACTACAGTTCCTCACTCATGATTCCAGTAGCTCACCACCAGCTGAACAGCCAAACCCCTATGAAGTCTTCAAGCTGTAATTGCGGCTCTAATCATGGGTTTTCAATTAGCGATTTATTTTCTTTACGGGTGGTATATGCAGTGGGAGCAAAAGAGTTCAGATACATTGAAATGGAATGCTATGATACAGCCTTTGAATTCAGAAACAGGCAGAACTTTTTGTTTTATTTATAAAGACTGTGGACTCGAGGGGTGATGTTCACTTTAAAGCTATTAGCTATAGCTCTAAGAAAGATTGTAAGATCAGTAAAAATGACTGAGACCATTAGTGAAGATGCTTCTGTTTAGCAGTTTTCTAGTTTAACACACAAAAATCTATACAAATAAACACTATATAGACAAAAGTATTGGGACACCTGACCATTACACCAACAGGGACTCTAATGACATCATATTCTAAATACATAGACATTAATATTGGAGTTGGTCAGCTATAACAACTTCCACTCTTCTGGGAAGGTTTTCCAAACGATTTTGGAGTATTTCTGTGGGAATTTTTGCCCATTCATCCGGTAGAGCATTAGTGAGGTCAAGCACTGATGTTGGAGGGGAAGGCCTGGCTCACAATCTCCGTTCCAGTTCATCCCAAAGGTGTTCGATGAGGTTGAGGTCAGGGCTCTGTGCAGGCCAGTCAAGTTCTTGCACACCAAACTCAACCAACCATGTCTTTATGAACCTTGCTTTGTGCACTGGGGCACAGTCATGCTGGAATAGAAAAGGGCCTTCCCTAAACTGTTCCCACAAAGTTGGAAGCACAGCATTGTCTAGTCTCAGCCTCAGACGTCACGCCCATGGACCGTTGGCTGAACTTCTGATGCATATGGCACACTTAACTGGAAACACTTCAGGATTTTCGATGTCATCATCTGGTTGGTTCAATTCTACAGGATGTCCGGGAGACGCGTGTGTCGAGTTCTTTAATGGTCCGCCTGGATACAAACGCTGTGACGCCAAACCCCCTCGTAGAAGAAGAACGCCGTCATTTTTACAACTGTGACAATGAGAGCTTACCAGAATCAACTAAACGTTGGATTTTCAAAAGTATTCGCAGCTCCATTGTCGCGGTAAACTCGCACAACGTTCTTGAATGAATAATTTATTAGATGCACGCAGGTCTGTTATTGTAGGGACATCGACTTTACATTTCCACGCCCCTAAACATGACGCAGAATAAAACGAACTGTGATTGGTTGCGTTACATGTCAGTCAAACGTCCTCTTGGGCGGTCCTTGGCCGATGAAAGCTGCAATGGAGTCCAGACCTTCTGCCGTCAGTCTAAAGGTCTGGCTACGCGAGACTAAGCATTGTCCAAAATGTCTTGGTATGCTGAAGCATTAAGATTTCCCTTCACTAAAAGTAAGGGGCCTAGCCAAATCGCTGAAAAACAACCCCATACCATTATCCCTCCTCCACCAAACTTTACAGTTGTTAGTCTGGCTGGTAAAGTTCTCCTGGCACCCACCAAACCCAGACTCTGCCAAACAGAGAAGTGTGATTCGTCACTTCACAGAAGGTTTCCACCACTCCAGAGTCCAGTGGTGGCATGCTTTACACCAATCCATCTGACATTTGGCATTGTATTTGGTGATGTGAGGCTTGCATGCAGCTGCCCGGCCATGGAAACCCATTCCATGAAGCTCCCGCCGCAGTTTTTGTGCTGATATTAATAAGGGCTGGGACAATACATTGATTATCGATTCGCAATACAATGAATCTGGATCGATTCTGATAAAATAGAAGTTTAAAAAGGTTGAAGCGAATTACAAGGGTGTTCGCAGTGGGCTGTGTTTACATTTATCTTGCATCATAAAAGCATTCTGAGTCGACGTGCAAGTATATTTAACCACTTACACAACTCAGCCGAATGCACAAGTGCTCACCAGCACTCTTCTTCATGAGCATTTGAGTGTGCGGTTCAAAACTAGCCTTGAGCGCCATCTGCTGTTAAAAACTAAGCTCAGAGATGATTCGAGAGAGAAAATATTCATTGTATCGCGAATTGAGAATCAACGTATTGTAACAGCACTAATATTATTCCAGTGGAAGTTTGAACTCTTCAGCTATGGAATCAGCACCATGTGCCTCAGCACTCGATTACCCCCCTCTCTGTGACTTTATGTGGTCTTCCACTTTGTGGCGGAGTTGCTGCTGTTCCTAAATGCTTCCATTTTCCAATAATAACACATATAGTTGACCGTGGAATATCTAGCAGGGATGAAATTTCACGAACGGACTTATTGCAAAGGTGGCATCCTATCACAGTACCACACTTGAATTCACTGAGCTCTTCGGCAGAACGACTCATTTTTTCACAAATGTTGTAAATGCAGATGGCATTGCTAGATGCTTGATTTTATACACCTGGGTCTGATTGAAACACCTGAATTCAATAATTAAGAGGTGTCTCCCAATGCTTTTGTCCATATAGTCAATAATGAGTGAAAAGGTTAAATGGAAAATGTACATGAATTTCATAATGTCTTAATATTTGGTACTTAAGCTTTGATGGCATCAACACATCATTATCCAGAAATTTTGAGATGTTTCAAAGAGCATATTGTGCTTCAATGGAAGCATGAAAATCTGACCTTTGGTGCAAAGTTTAAATGCTCAAAGTCACAAAATTGCTGATATTAGTGATCTAGAAATCTGCAGAATCTTATTCATTATATGCCATATATTTACTTAAAATCTTCCAAAATCCTAAAACTTTCTGATTATTTTCATTTTTAAATAAAAATTCTATGTAGTCTCAGACTTTTGGACCCCACTAAATACAAAACCATATCTGTGGGGAGAAAAAGTTCACTGTCATTGATGTCTTAAGATATCATTTAAGACATCAAAGACAGTAAACTTTTTCTCCTAGTAATCGAGCATTTCATGTGTCACCTCTAGAGTTTAAGATATGTCAAACTCAGATTTGCCAAGATACCAAAGTGTGCAATTACAAGTCAGAGATTTTATCTTAAATCTCCAGAGACATGAAAGAGCAACCTCGAAGCAATAAAACTGTCCTCTGGATAAAAGTGCTGCTGCTAATGATGACTCTAAGGTTGTGTTAAAAGTCTCAACAGAGTCCTCAAAAGTGTCTGGAATCAGATTAGTCTTTGAGTTTGTCATATTATTAGGACCTACGCCTTCAATAAATTATATCAAGAGCTAAAATAAGTAGTCATATTACAGGACATAATGGGTCTGTTCCAAAACCTAGTGAGCTGCCTTGCTGCCAATTACCTAAATATGCAGCTGTCTTCTAAGGCAGCATGGTAACAAAGATGAAACCTCATAAGTGACTGATCTGAATTGCTCTACAAGGCAGCAACCATACAAATAAGACTAGGCTAACTGTTCATTCCAATAGTTTAACATCAGCATGTTGCTAATGATCAATCTTTTAAAGGCACAATATGTAATTTTTCGCCTTTAGAGGTCGCTTATTCAAAACAAAGGCGTAGCTTGATGATGCCTTGATTTCACGGAATCATGGGAGGTGTTGTCTTCACGTCTACAGACGGTGGAAAAGAATACACCAGCGCTGTTTTATCATATTAGATACATTTGTGTCTTTGTTTTTTCCATGGTTTCTACAAAATAAACCGGAAATAGGATAACACGGGTATAGTGTCATTGATAGGCGACAATCCGTGTCCTGGTTAAAACTGCTTATTTCTCTGGATTTAAACATTCTTGGAAACATGTAAGTGCACAAGTCAACAAAATATATAACACTGTTCTAATGGTTTTTGGATATTTTAATCCAAAAATCTTACATATTGTGCCTTTAATTGCCATGAACTGTTATTATAACAGATTTATTACTGAATGCATTATGCCTACACTTGCATTGATGCATATATGCCTACACTACTGTTCAAAAGTTTGGGGTCTGTGATATTTTTATTAATACTTTTATTGAGGATGCATTAACTTGATCAAAAGACTTTACATTGTAACAAAATATTTCTATTTCAAATAAGTGCTGTTCTTTTCAAAGAATCCTGAAATAAATGTATCATAGTTTCTACAAAAATATTAAGCAAACTGTCTGATAATAAGAAACACATCTTGAGCACTAAATCAGCATATTAGATTGTAATAATTTTTCACAATATTACTGTTTTACTGTAAATTTGATCAAATAAATGCAGCCTTTGTGAGCAAAAGAGACTTTAAAAACAATTAAATATCTTACCGACCCCAAACAATGTTTTTAAAATACTGCTTCTGTAGGCAACTCACCCTTTTTTTAATAATAATATGTATAACATAACCATTCTGGACTCTATATTCAAATAAACCTCACTGAGCTATGATTTGTAGTCATTTTGTTTATTTATTCGCACGAGGGGGGTGGTAAAGTTTAGCCGAAACTACTACTTACGGATGGAAAGCTGATTCATGATAAGACACGAGTGAAATGCACAATCCCATAATTCCTCCATCTGTATTTTCACCGCATAGCCATCCGTGCGCAGAGCAACTTTAAGCTCTGCTACAGTGTGTCTCTGTGGAATAAAGCTACACAGTAATGAACTAAGGCATCACATTTCTAACCGTTGGTGTGTCGTGTAATGCTTCAGCGAAATTCTGAGATACTTAAAGGTACATAAACAATGAATGTCATAATCCTGGTTAAGTCACAGGCGTGAAAAACTATACAACGGGACAAATCTGATGGGGCATTTCCTTCCACGCTATCACAGTTGCCATCATCCAAGAACTCCTACGAGCTCAATCACCCCGCGAGTCTCTTTCCTTTTTTCATGAAGTCGGGGGAGTTTTCTGGCTGAGTTATTACTGATCAACATGCAATATTCATCTGAGAAGGCATTATCATTTTGCCGAGCTCCGTAGCCCTTTGCCCCTTCGTGTTAGACTGGCTGAGAGATAAATTGCCTGGGGGTTGCTCTGGGCCCTGATTGCCTACCACCGCAACTTGTCAGAGACAGGGGAAGAGGACACTTGGAAAGGAAGAGATAGCTGACACACAGGCTTGTAAGGATGCCATGCATTTTTCATACTGCTTCCCTAATTGAGGCACCTGTGTGAGAAACTCACAGCCGTTTGGTTGCTGCTGGTGTTATTGTTGTGGTTCAGATTTACAGGGATTTGCTCGCTTTTGAAATCCAATCTCTTTTCTTCCTTAGTAGATGAGGCCTTGATTTACCCGTTTTGTGAAGAGCTAAGTTGAAAATGTGGAAATGTCTTGTTTTGGTGCAGAACTTTGCACAAAAGCCCATTTTTTTAATTCTCAATTTAGTTTTAAGTGCATTTTATGTAATTCAAAGAGAAATAAAATGGTGCTTGTCTATTAGAATCCAACAATCAAACACAAAATGTGGCCTGAAAAGTTTTTATAACATTTTCTAGGGATGCTTTAAATATTATTAGCAGAGATCACAAGGACCTACTTCCATTTGCAAATCTTTTTTTATCTTTAATGCTTTTGAACACCAAGTAAAAAACCATTACAAAGATTCTGAAGCTATTCAAGACTCAAACACTAGTAAGATTCAAGCAAATGTTTTAGACCCAAATAAATAAGGTGGTCAAAAATAACAGATGCTTTGTGCTACCTCTGACGTGCTTAAGAGAACATCAACATCCTTATTATCCAAGAGAGAGCTTGGCTTCTGGGAAACGCATCACTTAGAGGTATTTTCAGCAGAACACTTGAAACCCATTGTGATGAATCAACATATTCCATGGTTTAGTGTCAGTTGGAGGACACTGGAACGTTGCAGTAACTTTTTTATTCTGCAATTTCCAAGTAGTCTATCTGTCAGTTTGATGCAACACTGCCACCTAGTTGTAGCTTTCAGAGCTGTTTAGATGGTCAGCAGAGAAATGTGTCAGGTTTAGATCCTTTTTTTTTTTTTGTGGTCAATATGGAAATTGTTCCTAAACATTTATTCTGTCTATGCATAATTTTATTTTCATAGAAAGCTAAATTCATTTCTCAGCTAAAAGTCTGAGAAAATGCACTACTGAAAAATTGCACTATTTTCCATTTTTCTAATTAAAAATACTTCAATACAAACTCAAAAATTCAATCATCCGTACCAGTGTTATTTTAGTATTATTTATTATAGTATTCATTAATATTTTAAATTGGCTTTTTTAAAATATTTTCAGTTTTTATTTTAATTTTGGTTAAAGTTTTAGTAATTTTGTTTTGTCCTTTTGTCATTTTTATTAGCTGTTTTTATTAGCTTTTTATTGCTGTCAAATCGATTAATCGCGATTAATAGCATCTAACATAAAAGTTTATAAATATATATGTGTGTGTATATATATATATATATATGTGTGTGTGTGTGTGTATATATATATATGCGTATATTTACAAACTTTTATATTTGATGCGATTAATCGCGATTAATCGATTTGACAGCACTATTATTTATATTTCTATTTAACTTTATTATTATTTCAGTTTTAGTTATTATAGTACTTTTACATTTGTAATTGTAGTTTTTACATTAATTTAATTTTTATTTTATTTTACTTATTTTATTATTTTACTTCAGCTTAATAACAGAAACCATTGTTAATAGTTTAGTAAAATCTTACACATTTCTTCTTCATTTTACATCATAACGTTTATTTGTTTAACTTTTTTCAAAATGCTAGTGCTAAAGTTTGTTTCCAGGTTCAATTAGCATTTGATAGTCAGAATTTCAATGTGATCTCAGCCTTTTGGGCTCAATGTGTTTCCATATCAATGAGCTGTACAGTACATGACAACCTGAAAACCATATAGCAAACCACTCCTCAGTAAGTCACATGATTATTCATGTCCATTGGGTTGTAAAAGAGCATGAACAATACTTACGGTGAGATTTCCCTTTGCAAACACCTCTAATAAACACATGAGCATAGGAAACATCAAGAAACAATTCTCTCTTCTAAAGTAATCGGCGTAGCAGTCTGCTAAAAAGCTTGCTTTTCAATTCATAGTGTTTTGTCAAACTATAAAATCTATTGAGGACTACACTACGTGAGAACTAAACTATGTGTAAATTGTTTTGTCAGATCTATTGTGATTCAAAGTCAATCCACAAGAGGTTTTTAATGGTCCTCTCTGTTGCTGCTTTAATCCTCCCACAGAGATCAATAACCCACCCACCATGACTGATTCCACAAGTTCTACAACAAATACACCATTTATAATGAGCCACAGCCTGACATTTCTCTTCATGCAACAACATAAGGCCATGATCCTCTTACTTTAAAGGAAAATGAAAATGAAAATGAAAATCTGTCATTATTTACCCGCCCTGATGCCATCCCAAACCTGTATGACTTTCTTCTGTATGTGTACTTTTTTTGAAGAATATCCTGACTGCTAATTTATATTATGAAAATGACAGGGTACTTTTCATTTAAAGATATTATCTGATAGCCTGAGAGGTCCTGCAATACTTACTGAAATTGTGAGCGATCTTTGAATTCAGCATGATTTCCATAGTACCGGTGGACTCTGCTTCACGGGAGCCGCCTGTCTCTCTCACTCCAAACAGCTCGTACAAGCGTAAGGTGTCAATTTCAATCTTCCTGGGGTTCCTGCAAGACCATATTGACTTCTCAATCTGCAAAGGCAAGGAACAGTCAATACCATTATTTCATATGATATTATTTCATATCAAGGCATTGCCTTGAATGCAAGTGATCTTTGGCAGACGTAAAAATTATCACATATTAAGAAACAGATTTAGCACAACTATTTCAATGATGTCATGCTGCGATTGCAATATGAAATGTTGAATGACTCATTTTGTCTGAATTTACAAGCAAACAGCATCATCACACACATTTAACAAAAATGAGCCCCTGTTGGGGCTTTCTTTCACCAAAAATAAGTAAACTAAGGTCTCACGAAAAACATAAAGTCTCCTGTACAGAAAACTATGGTTGTTCAAAATGGAACATTAGCATAATTTTGTTAAAATAGTATGTGAAAAAGAACACATTATGCAACATTAAATGTTTAAAATGTTTAACTGCTGTCATGTGATCTCACTGCACGTTGCTACAGCTATACCGTTAAATTTGCATTTTAAATCCAATTTTTGTATACAAATACTATGGGCCAATCAAATAATAAATCTGATTGAGAAAGTTTCATTTGTAAGACTACAAATGGAAGGTCAAGCCAAGCAAGCGCATTGCATTCTGGGAATATTGTTTGGATATTGCACATTTTCCAAATGCAGAAGGTCAATGGTGTATTCTCTGCATACAGAAATGTACATACACTACTGTCCAAAAGTTGTGGTCAGTAAGATTTTTTGTTAAAGAAATTAATAAATTTATTCTGCAAGGACACAATAAATTGATCGTAAGTTAAACAAAGAATCCTGAAAAAATGTATCATGGCTTTCACAAAAATATTAAGCAGCACAACTGTTTTCAACATTGATAATAATAATAATAAATGTTTCTTGAGCAGCAAATCAGCATTTTAGAATGATTTCTGAAAGATCATGTGACACTGAAGACTGGAGTAATGATGCTGAAAATTCAGCATTACATCACAGAAATAAATTACATTTTAAAATATATATATATGAAAAAAAACAGTTATTTTATATTGTAATATTATTTCACAATAGATCAAATAAATGCAGCCTTGGTAGGTGAGATAGGTATAGGTATAAAACAGATTCACAGTCTTTTGAACCACAAAGTACTGGGATAAAAGTTTATATTTCGGATATAAACACTGATGTCTACGGTAGCGATAAAAATAGACATGACATGCAGGGGAAAAAAAGTAAATTGTGCGCACAATTTACTAATTCGTTCCCTCGATTTGCTTAATCATGCGCACGATTTATAAATCAAGGGAACGAATTAGTAAATCATGCACACAATTTATAAATGGAGGGAACGAAATAGTAAATTGTGCGCACGATTTAGCAAATCGAGGGAACGAAATAGTAAATTGTGCGCACTATTTATCAAATCGAGGGAACGAAATAGTAAATTGTGTGCACTATTTATCAAATCGAGGGAACGAAATAGTAAATTGTGCGCACTATTTATCAAATCGAGGGAACGAAATAGTTAATCATGCGCATGATTTAGTAAATCGAAGGAACGAATTAGTAAATCGTGAGCACAATTTTTTTTTTCCTGCATGTCATGTGCGGGGCTCCGTAGAAAGTAACTTGCCCTGCGTCTCAATCAGCTCCCTAGGTCGTGAATCAATATATCGTGTAAATGAATGTGGCCGACTCCCTGATCAGTGCCCTGACTACTGAACTAGGGAGCTGATTGAGACGCATGCTTGGTGTTTCAAATAACAATTGTATCAGTTACATTGTTACACCAGTAGGTGGCGACAGTGACCGTTGAAAACGTATTTGTCATTGAATCACTCATTCAAGAGATTTGTTCAAATATGCTGATTCATCCAGTAATGAAACAAGTGAAGTCTTTATGAGTGAGTCATTGAATCATTCATTCAAATATTTTTTAAATAGACTGCAGCAATTAACATTTTGTCAGAACCTCTAGTAAATAACATGATATTTGATGATATATGATGGCTCTGCAGCGTTTTCGAAAGTCTCCATTTTCGAGGGTCGAAAACGGCGGAGTAAGCAACAGGCGTAATCGTAGCAAAAGTTATGCGTTTTAAAACAAAAACACACTAGTGTTTAGTTAGTTGTCTGTTCAGAATCGTGGGAGAATCATGATCTCAATTTGAAACGAAACAAAATCGTAATTCTCAATTTATCCAAAATCATGCAGCTCTAGAATAAACTAACATTTATTTGCAGCAGTTTTAATACTGTACAAATGCATTTATTCTTAATGGCTTAAACAATAATGGCTTAAAGTATTTTGTTATTATAATTAAATAAAACTAAAGCTAACACCATAAAAAAAAATCTCGTTACTTGCAATAAAATAAACGTTAAATAATCTTAACCTTATGTATTTTATTTCAGCTAGTTGCCAAGGCAATATTTATTATCTTTTTAGTTTAACTTGATATAGTAAAATAACTAAAACTAAAATAAAAATGAAAACAATATATACATTTTTTTCATATTTTTTAAATTAAAATGAAATGGAAAATATAAAATGAAAAAAACAATTCAAAATATTAATAAAAACTATAATAATATCTCAATTACACTAAAATAACACTGGTCTGACCAAAAATCTTCCACATCTAGAGCCCTTCCCACCGATAAAACAGAACAAAAGAGCAGATACCTTATCCTGAGCCATTAGGTCCCAGTGAAAAGCTTTTGTCCTCTCTGAAAGCTGCTTGGATTTCATGGGCAGTGGAGGGGGCAAAGGGGCAGGCGGTGCAGGACCTGGCACTGCTGACGGCACAGACAATGGTGGGGGCAATAAAAACGGCAAAGTCAGAGACGGTGGTGAGCATGTGGCCACTGGTGAGATCACGGGCACTGCTGAGGGCGTCTCAACTGGCTTGAGCTCAGATCTGAACTGTGCTGTCAGGGATGGCTTTGGTTCCGGTTCTGATGCTTTCATGGAAACGATTTCTGGCTCTAGTGTTGTTGGATTATCTACAGGCTCAGCTGGGGATGTTTTGGACAAGCGTGGTCTCGGTGAAGGTGGCACTGGTGGAGGTGTGAGTGGCACATGGTTGTTCTGTGTCTTACTTTCTGACTTTGTATCATCAATGAGAGCAGTTTCAGGGGCTTCATAGAAGTTTTCATGTTGTGACTTTCGTTTCCAGTCCACACATAATTGTTTGATTGCTTTCACCCAGGCGTCTCGCTCATATTTTATTGCCTCTGAGGTCATATGGCCGCTTCTTGGTATTCGGAACCTGACAAAGATAAATAAAAAAAGAGTGCTGTTGAGATCTTTCGGTCACAATCATTTACTCTTGACTACTATTTTTCGAGGTAAAGATTAAGAAAGAGCACTTGACTCACAGGAAGTCATTCTTGTCGTTGATCAGCGTGAAGGTGTCGGTGGTGCAGAAGGTCTCCACCCTGACATTACCATCTGAGAGATGGATGATAACAGCTGTCCCATCACCTCCAGCACACCTGTTATCACCCACATTGTCGTAAATGTCGGAGAGATTCCAGACAGTCTCGCTGGATGAATCGAACTCATCTGCATTACTGCTGGCAGATTGCTGAGCAACAGACCACAAAGTCAGCTGACCAGTCTGAAGATGAGCTTCATATCTAAGAGTGCAGAACATAGCTTAACTGTTAGTAATCTTTAAAAAAAAAAAAACATACCTTTTCTGTTATTTTTCATCTTTTTTATTAATTGTACAATAGAAAATTGGGGAACAGGATCAGGAAGTGATGAGAATGGGAATTGAATGTGTCAAAGCATGTGAACATCTAGTCCATGACTCTAAACCGCGTCTATGAGCCCCCTATTCAAAGTCCCTTCTGAGGAAAGTCTGTTCACTCGGCGGCCATATTTGCAACACCTCCAGGCAGCTATTTTGGGCATCCAAGACCAAGTCCTATCTATCTGAATGGGGGAATCCTGAAATCTCAAAAACTGATTGCCGAACTCAAAATTAAATTGAATATTTCAAATCAGCAACAAAATCTGACATGAACTGTCCCATAAATGTTGTTTCTTATGCTCAAATAGCAATAAAAAAGCTTATTTTTCAGGCTAGATGAGCCAATGTGCATGTGCAGTCCTAAGAGCGAGTCTCAGGTTCCTATGGGATCTGGAGCTTCTAATGGCAGCTGCAGTGACGCAACGACTTTACCAATCAGCGATTGGCTCTTTTATTTAGAAGACACATTCTCCCATTCATAAGTAATAGGAGTGAGTTAAGTTAAAGCTTGAAATCCTCCAAAGGAAATAAAATAGACACTTTAAATATATATATATAAGTTTGGGGTCTGTATAATTTTTTGTTTGTTTGTTTGTTTTTGAAAGAAGTCTTTTATGATCACTGCATTTATTTGATCAAATACAGTAAAATACAGTAAAAAATGTAATATTGTGAAATATCATTAGAATTTAAAATAAATGTTTTCTATTTTAATACATTTTAAAATGTAACTTATTCCTGTGATGTCAAAGCTGAATTTTCAGCATCATTACTCCAGTCTTCAGTGTCACATGATCCTTCAGAAATCATTCTAATATGATGATTTGCTGCTCAAGAAACATTTCTTATTATTTATTTTTCAAAGTTTTTTTTGTTTTGTTTTTTTATGAGGAACAGAAAGTTCAAAAGAATAGCATTTATTTGAAATAGAAATATTTTTTAATATTATAAATGTCTTTACTGTCACTTTTGATCAATTTAATGCATCCTTTCTGAATAAAAGTATTAATTTCTTTCATTCTTACTGATCCAAAACTTTTGAACAGCATATACAAAGACAGGTGATACATTTTATATATATTACATATATAATGTTAGATTACAAGTTTTTCAATATTTTTACCTGGCCACAACAGGATCAAATGTGGGCGGTACATTGACAAAACATAAATACTTATTACTTTACTAGATCACAAAAAATGTTTGTGCTTTTAATAAGTCTTTAAGATAGTTGACATGTGGCTAGGAGTGCCAAGAAGATAAAAAAAAATAGTAATTTGTATAAATTTATATTTCTAATGCCAACATTTTTTCTATATGAACTGGCATTAAATTTGCAATACAAGAAATTTTGTGGTGCTTGCTGTGCAAAACTTGACGCAACAATGCTGGGTACTTGCCAGAAATTTGCAGTTGCAAAGGTGTACGATTCTAGTTTATTGCTAGGTGTTGCTGATATTCTGGTTGCTATTTATGATCCAATGGAAGCCTATGGGATTTTCTTTTGCTAGTTTTATAGGGCAAAAAAAAACAATGTTTCAAAAAAATATATATCTAATATTAATTTTAAAAAATGGCATAGTATAATACTTTTGGTTAGGGGTTTGTTCAAAAAGTATGAGCCTGCCTTAGTGAGTAAACACCACTAAAATATTACCAAACATGGCCTGAAGCTGATCATGTTAGGGATAAGATGTGTGTAATGTATGTTCCAGTCTAACTAGTATTACAACTGGTTTGCAAGAAGCAGGCAAAACATGAAATGTTCATACCTTTTCCATTTGAATGATGCCAGTCCTCCTCTCTGGAGTAAAAGCTGACCCTCTTTGAGGTTGTCTGGAGCTAAGTGTGAGGTTTTCCTTTCAACAGACCCATTCACAGGAAGGCTATATATGTTACTGTAGATGATCTGATTTACCAGCAGCATGATCTGAAGATTAGATTACATGGTTTTAAATACATCAATAAAGATGCAGACTCACATTAATAATCATGGTTTCAAAAAGACGGCAGATTTGATACGTGTTTAATGATCTGCCGAAGACTATGAATTCAATCCACATTGCACGTGATGTTCTCACCTTCTGCTTGTCCTCTAAAGATGCCGCTTCCAGCTCATAGTCAGGCCGACCTCTGAACGAAATGGAGAACCTGGTACCTGTGGCTTCATGGCAGTTTTTCACATCAGAAAACAGGAGCTGCCGTTTCACGATGCCTTTCTCGATGCTGCACATTAGGTTTGTGCTGAAATCAATCTGAAGCATGGAAGCGTGCATTTGTTATGTGTGTTATGTGCATTAAAACGTGATAATACGTGTTAGAGCAGTTCAGTGTGTGTAGATTCACACCTGCAGCACTCGTTTCTGCCATATGTAGCGGTTGAACTTGCGAACACTGAAGTTATACTGTGACGGCTGTTCTTCCTACAACAGAAACATAACAATGTAAAAAAAATAATAATTCAAGAATACTTCCTCAGCACAAAAGGTCACTTTACAATGGGGATGTTTAAAATCACTATAGAGATCAGCTCTTAAAATTAGGGCCCGTCCCACAAAGACTGGTTAAACAACAAATCATTTCCTTAACCAGAACTGTGCCTAAGCTAACCAGACACATCCAAGTTCTTATGACAAATGTTCAACTAATTCAGTCTGACTGTATTTTCTGAATGAGTTACACAGCCTTTTTGCTAAGTTATTTTATATTTTTTAAAAATAAAACTAAATAAAAGATCTATTTCAAATGTTTTTTGCATTGTCATTCTATTGCATTGTGATTTTTCTGGGCGACTGTAGATCTTCATTTAACATGAGGGTCAGTTTTAGACATATATACTGCACCTCGAGGTCTAAGTTCCTCTGCTTCTGTATCGTGCCACTTCTTGCCTGATTTACAGCTTCATCGATACTCAGTTTCCCCGATTTCACCATGTCCATGAGATTCAGCTGCATTTCGTTGCTGAGCTGTAGAAATAATGCAAGTTTAAGTCAAGAACTGTGATTCTTCTTAAGACAAGCACATGCTGTCATTGTTTGGCAACATTTAACTCACTGACAACAGACTGCTGAAATGAGGAAGTTTTGATGATTTATATTTTTGGCACACAATTAACCGTCACTGTAATCTTGTATTTCATGCTAGTGCGGACACCTGATTCCCTATGACACATGCTTGGTCTTCTTGTAAACTTTTAACTTTTTATTACACTATATAGACAGAGGATGATTCTTCTTTTGATTAATGTAATCAGCAGTCAGTGTGGTACATCAAATGCATTGCATTAATCTGTAAATAAAATAGAGAACACAACTTGTTTTTAATGAATTCACAATACAGCAAAGTGAACTGTGTTTTTGAGGTTTGCTATTATTTTTGTTTATTTAAATATAAAAAAAATTAAACAGTTTAATGATTGTCTGTTCTTTTTCAACACAGTATAGTTGTAGTTAAACAGACTTTTTCACTGAATATTTGAATAATATCTATAAGAAATGTCCCTTACCTGAGGAAAATCCACTGTCTTTTTGTTATCCATGTTTCTTCATTGGACTTCAGGAGACCAAGACTTATGTCAGATCAACCATAAAGTGTTGTCAAACTTAGACTGAGGAATGCAGACATCTGTAAAGGGGTGTGTGAGAGAGAACTTGCTTGTATGGAATGTGTATTTATTACTAGGCAACTTCCTTAAATGCGGATTACCTGAAGATAAAAAAAGAAAAAGATGAAGTCGTACACCTCCACCCTTTATCTGACTTCTCATTTTTCTGAGACACACCAAAATGTCTGTCTCTCAGTTGAGAGGCATTTAAAAAGCAAAATGTATGTCTTATATATTATGTCTTTGTCTCTGCTGTTGTGAATGTCGTTGGTTGTACTCTCAAATTTCATAAGTAAAATAAAACACGGATGTCCAAATTTGTTTACAAGTTGTAAAGCAATGGTTCAACCGCTAGATGGAGTACAGCCAACACAAATCACTATGGCGCTGTAAAAGACAACTAACCTTGAAATAAAGTACAAACTAGTTCTATATTAGTGTTGTGATCATGCAAGTGGTGTGTTACCCACAACAAACATTAAAGCAGTTATTGCAGCTGTAAAATCATATTTTAACTTAAATAAAGTGTAATGTTTAGCGCCTCATGGTTGCTGTGACGGCAATTCACCAAGTTAAACATGTAGATTCCGCCAAAATATTAGTTACTACTACAGTTGCTTTTAATTCAATAATCATAAGGAGCCGGTTGCATAAAACACTAAGACTAGTCTTATATAGGTTAGTCATCATATTTTTTTCCTTTAAGACTGTTCATATATTTTTAAATCAGTTACATAAAAACGTAGATTGGTCTATTTGATACCGAAAAGTCAAGTCATCTTCATTTATATAGCGCTTTTCACAATACATATTGTTTCAAAGCAGCTTCACAGTGACAATAGGAAAATTATTATCGAGCTAAAGTTTGATTTTGATTGAATCACTTCCGTTGTAAAAAAAAAAAAAAAAAAAAAAAAAAAAATGTTAATTATTACTTTAGGGGCCGCTTAACACCTTTCCTACTGAAAACCGCGAAAGTAAGACTGATTACCCCTAACTAACTGCTAGCTGATCATTCTAGTTCTTAAGACAAAGTCTTAACTTAATGGCTATGTTCATGCAACTGGCCCCAGATAACCTATTTTTAATATGCTAATTTATTTCTTAATCCTAACGCTATGCGGTAGACCCGCACCCATTTGTTGTTTACTATAAAATGCGCATGCGCGTCCACAGGACCAGTCTAAAAAGTACTCTGTAAAAATATCCACCTATTTCACCTTAAAAACTTGTTCATTTGCTACCTAAATTTTTAAATATAATCACCTTGGTTGTACAAGTCATTTCAACGTATATTAACTGACTTAAAAAGTTGAATCTTGTATAACTTGTAAAAAAAAAAAAAAAAAAAAAGTTGAAATTGCTTAAATTAGGCTATTTTGATGAGTTAAAGTATAATGTAAAAACATACGTTGCCTTGACTTACTGATCATATCATTTGAGGGATGTAAGCAGTTTATGATACCATTTATGATATTAATGTTGTTTATTAATGTTGTTATGTTGTTGTTGTTGTTTATTTAAACTAGCTTCTGTGATTTTGATATTTCCCCATTCAAATAGATATAGGATCTGTTGCTGTACTTTGGAAACATCTGCCTAGATCATTGTCATTTAGATAACTATTAACTTCTGTATTTTGGCAAACAATGGACACCATAATTTGGAGGGAAAGTGACTATATGCACAGTTACTTCCTGGTTGTCGTTAAGCCAGCATGGGCATTTCCGGTGAACTGGTAGCTGATCATTCTGTACTCGCTGTACATCAACACAAAACCATCAGTGGTTGACTTTTTAATGTTGTATTCATATTTTAATGCAGTTATCACATTTACCTAATTTGCCAATAAACCAGTTTTATTGATTGCAATAAAGACAAAGCTATTGGGACCGTTTAAGAAATGCAGCGTCTGTAGTTAGACACGCACACGCATTTTTTTCCAGCACTTCAAATGTTATTTTTAGTGTGATGACCACAAACATTATTTGTTCATCCTTCTGAGATTGTCTCCATTTGTAAAACCGAACAATTAAAAATGAAATCCAACATTTGATAGAAAACACTTATTTAAAAATAAAAAAGCCACTATAACCAGCAGATGGTGGTAGCATTTATTTGTGCCTTTATCAGCCATTTCCTGTAATAGTTTTTTCGCTTTTGAATAAATATTAAAATAACTATAAGTTTAAAAATACATTTTGTCAAGGTGAAGTATGAAGTACTCACAAAATCTCATGAAAAACAATAACTTTTCTTGTGAATGAATTACACAGAAAGCGAGCACCACGCTTTCCCTGTGTAATTACAGAAACTGTCAGTCAGTGCAGTGCAAGCTCAATGATTTTGGCACACTTGTGAAAACACATTTTATTCAATAAATTCAATAAATCTAAATAAAATGCACAATAAATATTTAATTTTGACACTTTTTTTCACATGAAAGTGTGAAAACTGATGGTCGAATTGAATTGGAACACTACGTCTTTACTTAGGCTACTTACTTACTTAGCCTACTTACTTATTTATTTATTTTTTTTTATTTTTTGTTTGTTTGTCGTCTTACGTTTGAATAACAAAATTAATACTATGCCTGACTATTTAAGTGACTATATTCTGATTATAAACTAATTGTATTACACTATTGATGCTCAACAGACCAGCAAGTGACATTTCACCTGAAGTTTTCCAGCTGGCTTATATTATTGCGGAAGTTCTAAAGAACGCTCCGTGCAGATAGTCAACTATCATTTTATTTTCACAAATAAGTTCTATTTTAACTCTCTGAATACACTTTCAAGCATTTAATAAAAGTTTAAAGTTTGTGTTCTTATGTAGCAATGCCCCCAAAACCCCAAACATATTCATAGTTGTCAATTAACACTTGCTTAAAATAACTTGTGCATCAAAAAGTGACAGACTGACAAAAAGGAAGTGTTCACATCCTATTTTATTTGCCACTGTAGTCAAGTTTACATGCATGTATTTTGTATACTGGTGTTTCTATCTTTTGCATACTTGTCAATTATTTAACATACAGACTGTATGCTCACTTTTATTGTCTAATAACTGTAATTTGTAAATGCCTTTTATACAGCAAGCATCTGTAAAGTGTCTTGACAAGAGCCTTCCTCTGAGAACTGCTGTAAAATATGACGTCACATATTCTCTGAACTGTTCCTCATGGGACTAAAGGGTTTTTCACTAGAATGTTTAATTACAGTATGCCATGCCTCAAATCATTCTCAGATTGTGTACCTGGTAAGGAAGTGATACAATAAGTTTTATGTTATGAAAATCTTCCAAGTCTGTCTAAAATCAGACGTCATTGTGCTGGGATCTGGCTTATTGAATCACTGATAATCAGAGAGAATTTCTTCTCTTTCATGGTATGTCCCCAAAACTACTCATGTGTATATTCCAAAACAACTTCCTTGTAATATGGGGATTTCCTCCTGCTGTCTCTTGAATCCAAACCTGGACTTTTTTCTTGTTATAAGGGAGAGCCCTAGGGGTGGGATTCACCTGTGGCTTTAAAACTCTCACGCTATATACTGTTTTGCTTGGAGTGGCAAACTGTGTCAAATGTGCTCTTTCAAAGCATGCTGGCATTATGTAAACATTTTTGTTTCATGAACTGTTTTAATATAATTGTTTTCTTGTCTTAAAGGCGATTGTACTATATTATATATTCATAATTATTGTATATATATTATATTATATATAGTAACTTTTTATATTTTTTTAATATTTTAGTTTAAGTTTTAGTAAATTTGTTATGTGCTTTTGTCATTTTTATTTGTCTTTCTTTTTTAAAAAAATATTTCTGTTTAGCTATACTTTCTTTTTATTTCATTTTTAATATTTTTTTATTTTATTTTATTTATTTAATATTATATTTTTAGTTATTTGTTTTAGTCTTTTTTAGTCTTTTTGTTTTAGTCTTTTTTAGTAAAGCACAAAATGCAATGGAAGGCCTTAATCAGCATTTTTTTTCTGTATTAGTCATATAGACCATTCAGTAAATCATAAACTATTACTATTCTAAATGATTTTATATTTTGCTTATGAAGATGGTAAGGTGAAATTACACTAGATAGATAGATGGTTGGTTGGTTGGATAGACTGATTCATGGATGGATGGATGGATGGATGGATGGATTGATTGATTGATTGAATGATTGATTCTTGGATAGATAGATAGATAGATAGATAGATAGATAGATAGATAGATAGATAGATAGATAGATAGATAGATAGATTCATGGATGGATGGATGGATAGATAGATAGATAGATAGATAGATAGATAGATAGATAGATAGATAGATAGATAGATAGATAGATGTTGGATGGATGATTGATTGATTGATTGATTTGATTGATTCTTGGATAGATAGATAGATAGATAGACAGATAGACAGATATATAGATAGATAGATAGATAGATAGATAGATAGATAGATAGATAGATAGATAGATAGATTGACTGATTCTTGGACAGACAGACAGACAGACAGACAGATAGACAGATAGATAGATGTCACTACCACATAAGGCACAAGTTTTGTCACTGGTGACGTGAATCTGGAGGAAGTGAGAGTCAAACTGGGAAGTTCTGTCTGGTTGAGTTACAAGTTATACTGAAAGATAATCCATTCCCATGTTATAATCTGTGTCTTTATTGTTTGTTTGGATGTTCTGTTTTGTTTGTTTGTGTTATAAAATAATAATTTTAAAATGAAAAATAATTGAAATAATAATTTACTCTTTCAACTTTCTCTCTAAAATGTAAAATAATACTTCTAATAATATAATTGACATGTCAACCAATTTTGTCATGAATTAGTCTATCAATAGCCTAGATTTTGTGCTCTCACTTCTTGGAATAGTATGGGGAAATAGGAAATGGTCACATGTCAGATGTGGGCGTGTCTGCGGGAAGAAATCCCCCCTCTCGCGTCTGTGAATCATTTAGTTGAAGAGCTGCCGCAGACTGTTTAGTGTCTTGTGTGTTTGCGAGGCATTAACAACTGGTTACAACGATCCGTTTCTACAGATTTGCTATAATGAGGGCTGTTTTCTTTCTTTATCTGCTGGTAAGTGGTGTCTTTTGCGCTTGAGTAACGCTTTGCGCGTGCATGATAACTGCGCATGAATGTCAGTGTCTTTTGTTATTTACATTGTTAATATTCTTGTAACAGTACTGTAATTGTTCATATGCAGTACTTATGCTTATATTGTCGTTACTGTAAGAATGACTCAAGTATGTTTCAGATTACTTTCACTTTCGATTTGACTACGCATTATAGCATTAGAGAAGCATTTAAGATATGTCTCTGTATCTAAGTGACATATGAAAACATTTACATTGTGTGTTGTTAAATAGTTCTTTAATGCAAGTATAAGGTTGCAGTCTGCTGTGTTCAAAACCGTCGTTCTTTGTGGGGCTCTCGGGGACTTTCCGTATCGTCTGTGCAGTAACGTTAATGTCGTTTCAGTTCTAACCGCCCTAATATTTTATTTGGGGGTCTGAGAGATCCCATGTCCTTAACTAGTCTTAAATAACTTAACTAGCTCGATAACATACATTTTGAAACATAGGGTTGGTTATTAATGAGTTGTATGATAACTGATTGTAAAACTTATATTTTATAGATTAAAAATGAAATTAAAAAGACTCTAAACATATTAGTCTATTAGAAGCTATTAAAAGCTCTTTGTGGAGTGGGCCACGTCCTCATGGGCACGGACATGTGGATCATGTGGAGTTTAATCTGATACAATATTCTTCATAATGTTCCTTATGTCTTTATCTTTGACAGGGCACACTGCTGTACCATGTGTCATGCTGTGAGAAGGAAACACATTATATGAAGGATGGTAAATGCTGCAAGATGTGTGGACCAGGTATGTGGACATACTGTAATTCAATGTGGCGCTACAGTAAATAAATTTGCATTAGAGGAAGTATCACCAAAAAATACGGCAACCTATCACATTCAACTTAAGTTAACTCAACTAATTTGCTCCAGTTACAGTCAACACTTTTGCTCATCTAATGAGTAACGCAGTCTTTTGAACTAAAAAAAATCTTGTCAAGGCAACTAGAAAAAAAAGAGTTGAGCTAACTTGAAAACCTATCACATTCAACTTAAGTTAACTCAACTAATTCAATCCCTTTAATGCCAAATTAAAGGGTTAGTTCACCAAAAAATGAAAATACTGTCATTAATTACTCACCCTCATGTTTTTCCAAACCCGTAAGACCTTCGTTTATCTTCGGAACACAAATTAAGATATTTTTCATAAAATCCGATGGCTCAGTGAGGCCTGCATTGCCAGCAAGACAATTAACACTTTCAATGCCCAGAAAGCTACTAAAGACATATTTAAAACAGTTCATGTGACTACAGTGGTTCAACCTTAATGTTATGAAGCGATGAGAATACTTTTTGTGCGCCAAAAAAAACAAACCAATGACTTTATTCAACAATATCTAGTGATGGGCGATTTCAAAACACTGCTTCATGAAGCTTTGAAGCTTTATGAATCTTTTGTTTCGATTCAGTGGTTTGGAGCGTGTATCAAACTGCCAAAGTCAGGCCCCCAAGTGGTGAACCACTGAAATTTCTAAACTTATCACGTAACGAAGCCTCGTTTACTGAAATCACGTGACTTTCACGCTCCGAATCCATGATTCAAAACAAAAGATTCGTAAAGCTTCATGAAGCAGTGTTTTGAAATCACCCATCACTAGATATTGTCATAAAGTCGTTATTTTGTTTTTTTGGTGCACAAAAAGTATTCTCGCCGCTTCATAACATTAAGGTTGAACCACTGTAGTCACATGAACTGTTTTAAATATGTCTTTAGTAGCTTTCTGGGCATTGAAAGTGTTAATTATCTTGCTGGCAATGCAGGCCTCACTGAGTCATCGGATTTTAAAGTGGACTTTCACTTTCCGTCAAGCTTTGCAAAGGGGCTGAATTGGGAGAGAAAATGTTGAAATAAAGTGTTATTTTATGCATTTCTTTTAGCAAGATGAGAAAATGGAGAGACTTGTTAATGTTCCATGTAATATTATGTTGGTATTTTTATAGTTTCTGTTATGTTAGTGGTTTAGGGGGTTACCATTGTGGTAAAGTGTGGAGCTTGTGCTTGGGACCTGCTAACACGAATTCAGATTAATTTAATAATAAAGCAACCAGTACAGTAGTGCTCTGGATGAAACCAGTATCACTTCTGGACTGCCAACACTAAACATCACATGTGTAAAGAAAAGTTCTATATAGTTTGTTACATCACAGGACTAAACAGGAAGCATTAATTGTAGGATTATTTGAATGTCAATTTAAATGAAAACCATTTATTTAAGTTAAACCAAAACCATTCATTCAAGTTAAATGAACACGATTGATTCTAGTTAGTTGTACATGGTTGATTCTATTTGGTTTTACTTGTTTCAATCACATGGAACCACTGTCCATGATTGAATCAGCCAAAGAGCTATTTTTTGAGTGCAGTTACCACATAATTTTCAAGCTGCAATGCATGCTGGGAACTGGCACAAAGTAAAATTGTTTGTTCAGATAACTCAATTTGTTCAAGCTACTTTTGCAAGTTGGATTTAATACATTAGGTATCAGCAAAATGTTCTTCTAACTTGAACAAAGATTATTCAGTAGGATGAGTCAGTTTATTATCTTGAATGAACTAAACAATAATACTAACATGTTGCTAACAAAAGCTGTTTTTGCATGTTGTCCCAACTTTCCAAATTGAGTTATCTGAACAAACAATTTTACTTTGAACAATGTTGTGCCAGTTCCCAGCATGCATTGCAGTTAAAAAAAAAAGGTCATTGCTTTGCATTTACTGGATTTATGCTGTTGTCACTGTCATATGGTTCAAGCAGAGTTCATATTTTTCATATTTTTACTGAATTAACATTAGATTTGTGTGCTGTTGAGGTATGTGTGCGCATCTCATTGCAACTTTTGTATGCAATATATTTGCCATGGTAATATAGGTCAAATGTTTGCCTCTAGTTTTTAGTTTTTTTTTAAAATAATGTTCATATAATGTAATTAGCTTTGAAAATCAAACATGGAGATGAAAAAAAAATCATTGCTAAATGCTAAACATTCTTTAATTGCCTTGACAAGATTTTTTAAGTTCAAAAGACTACCTATAACTCATTAGATGAACAAAAGTATTTAAGTTGACTGTAACAAATTAGTTGAGTTAACTTAAAGGCACAATATGTAACTTTTCGCCACTAGAGGTCGCCTATTCAAAACAAAGGCGTAGCTTGATGACGCTGAAATTGAGCGCGAAATCATGGGAGATGTCGTCTTCACCTCACAGCCAGGGGAAAAGAATTCGATGGGACTCGGGCAGAAATCATGTTCATGGATGAGATTATTAACGTTACTGTAGTATGAAGCAGAGGAACTTTTATTATGCCACAGTCGCCGCTTCCACTTCTTCTGGTCATGTGTATGTGGGGTAACGCAGCTCTGTTTATCACATTAGATACATTTGAGTGTGTTGAAAATTATGTTATAATGTTACTCTGTGCGTTCGCTTGGCGGCTGCTGTGAGACACACTGCAGTAAGCTAGATCGATATTAGAATATCATATTAATAAAATCAAGAAAATGAGATTCAAACAATAAGACTTACTGTGTTGAGCTATATAACAATGATTAGTTTACTGTCTATAAATGTATCCAAACAGTTGTTCCCTTGTCTAATAAAACGTTTAATGTATTAAAGCGTTTTGGTGTTTCCATGGATTCTACAAAATAAAAAATCGAGTATAACACAGGTATGACGTCACTGATAGGCGACGCATGGACACGGTCCGTGTCCTGGTTAAAATTGCTTATTTCTCTGGATTTAAACATTCTTGGAAACATCTGGGATAATATAAGTACACAAGTCAACAAAATATATAACACTGTTCTAGTGGTTTTTGGATATTTTAATCCAAAAATCTTACATATTGTGCCTTTAACAAGTTGAATGTGATTGGTTGCCTTATTTACTTTTATTTATTGATTTTTTTACAGTAGTCTGTTGGCTACAGTACCATCTTGTTTTAATTGCCCAGTCCTAGCTTTGTCCTAATATTGTTTCACAAGTTGCCTTGAAATAACCCCATCAATACTACCATATTTCGCTTAATCTTAGTCCTCTTTTAATATATGAATCTTTTAGTGTAATCAGAGCGGGTAGTTACTGTGAGTGTGTCACAGGTAAGAGGATGTTGGTGGACGACAAGTGTGAAGACCCAGCGTGTCAGGACTGCCCAAATGGAGAGTATCAGAGCGGCTACACAAGCGAAACCAAATGCGAACGCCAGCCCAGCTGTGACATCAGTGAGTGTCTGAAATATTGGGGGGGGGGGAGCTGTTAGTAAATACAATGTGTTTTTTAAATGTTTTTTAAATGTTTTTTACAATGTGTTTTTTAAATACAATGTGTTTTTTAAATGAACAGTTACACATATTTAAAAAAAAAAAAAAAATCTATTAATATCAATAATAAATTGTTTAAAAAAACTATTAATATTCATAATAAAATTGTGGATAAATGAATCTGCTAAATGAATAAATGTAAATGTAAACTCTTCTCTTGATTTTCTTTTCAATTCAGATTTACATTTTCAGCCACAAAAAGCTTATCCCAGTAAAACCAGTATAAGCAAATGCGTATGTGAACCTGGATACTACTGTACACAAGAAGATGACTGCAACACATGTATGGAACACACAGTGTGTAAGCCAGGACAGAGAGTCGCCAAAAAAGGTTTGTGCTGTCTGATGTAGGACTATACACCCGCTGGTTTATGTTGATTCTGTCCTGAACTATCATTTCAGATGTGAATTAGAGATTTTATAATCATTGTACTCATGTAATTTGCCTAAAGACACCTTGGAGGAATCTGCTTGGACTGGTAGTTAAATGAAAGGTTATAGGTTGTTTAATCTTTGCCCCTCGTCTCCCTGTTTTTGCACAGGTTCACCGGTCAGTGATACAGTGTGTGAAGCATGTAAAAATGGAACATTCTCCACTGAAGATTCAGCCGACACTTGCAAGGAATGGACAACGTATGAAAATCGTTCTGATTTTATGTCCCTTTTTTGAAAATAAATTAATACGTTTATTCAGCCAGAATAACATTTATAATGTTACAAAATATTTCTATTTCAAATAAATGTTGTGCTTTTGCACTTTCTAAAAAAAAATTATCACGCTTTTCACATAAACCTGAATGTTTTCAACATTGATAATAATAAGAAATGTTTCTTGAGCAGCAAATCAGCATATTAGAATGATTTCTGAAGGATCATGTGACACTGAAGACTGGAGTAATGATGCTGAAAATTCAGCTTTGACATCACAGGAATAAATTAAAATACATTTTAAAATATATTAAAATAGAATACATTAAAAGTTATTTTTTTTTACAATTTTACTCTTGTCATTGTATTTGATCAAATAAATGCAGCGTAAGAGACTTCTTTCAAAAACATTTCTGACTTCAAATCATCAAATGTGTATAATTTTTGTTTATTATGTATTATATATTTTCATTTGGCCATCATATTTATGGGTTTACTATGGAAGCCCGTTTCTGCCACTAAATAAAAAAATTAAAACAGTATTTGCAACTTTTTATCTCAGAATTCTGACTTTTTTTCTCACAATTGTGAGTTATAAAGTCAGAATTGCGAGATATAAACTCGCAATTGTGAGAAAAAAAGTCAGAATTGTGAGATATAAACTCACAATTGCGAGATAAAAAGTCAGAATTCTGAGATAAAAAGTCGCAATTACTGTTTTTATTTTTTTATTTAGTGGCAGAAACGGGCTTCCATAGTTTACATCAGAATTTGACCAAATTTATAAATAGTTTTATATACTAACTGTTTAAATGTCTCTTTTGTCCTGTGTCTAGATGTGAACATGGATATGATGAAAAGACTCCTGGCACTTCAACCTCAGATCGGACCTGTTGTGAGTAAAACGTGAACTTCCTTTTTAATCGCCTGTATTCTTTGTCCTATGAATTTTAAATAGTAAACAGAACTGAAACTGTTGTCGATTTATCTCTTAATGTGGGCGTTGAAAGTACAGTAGTGAAACCTGATGGTTGTGTGGGTGGAGTCCAGTTCCTGTATGGCTAAATGTGTGATCACTTTTGAGAATCATTAACACATGCTTATTTAAATCAAGACTGTGACGTGTTTGCATCATTTGCAATACACACTAAAATGTTTTACAGTACTGTACAGTAATGTTTTGATGATATTAGGCATGAGGAAGATCATCTTCTCAGTTTGTTGTATGTTTTGTTTTTCACATTTCAGTGGGTGCACCGATTCACAGAGTTGTCATTGGCGTGGGAGTTGCAGTACTTGTGTTGCTATTGGTCATAATTTTTATTGTTTTGTACAAGACACAAAGTAAGTACTTAAACCTACAAATTATCTACTAAATTTATCTACAATACCACAAAGAATATTGTTTGTCACAACAGAGTGCAACATTGCCCGCCCACTTTTTCAGTGCTGTTGGTTCCGGAAGTATTTTTTCCATTCATTTCTCCCATAGGGATTTCAAAAAAGCCTTCATTAAAGAGTTATAAGCCATGAACCAAGACAATCAGCTATGAGGTGAATCATAACATTACAAACTTTGATTTGAAGCAAAAAAGATTTGAAAATCTGACAAAAATACAAAAGGTACAAGACTGTTCGTAATCCCATGAAGCATTGAGAACAGCATAATCGAATTAAGAACGATGGAGAAATATAAAACTACGAATTTAAAAATGTTGATTATACACTAAAAATTCTGAGTTAAATACAACCCAAGTTGTGTTGAAAATGGAAAAACCCAGAGATTGGGTTGTTTTAACCCAGTGGTTGGGTTAAATGTTTGCCCAACGTGCTGGGCAGTTTTATTTAACTCAACTATTGTTTAAAAATTACTATATGGCTGGCTTAAAATGAACCCAAAATAGGTTGGAAATTAAAAATCAGACACATAATTACTAGAGGCAACAATAATAATCAAAATGCGAACAATTATTAATAAGCAATTTAATGAATGGTTATTGTTGAATTATTATTCATTAAACTTATTAATAAATGTTCATTTAATAAACACATTAATAAATGTTAATTTCCGACATACTTTGGGTTCAAGCAATACAGAAATTTTTAAACAATAGTTGAGTTAAATAAAACTACCCAACAGGATGGGCAAACATTTAACCCAACCACTGGGTTAAAACAACCCATTTTCAACCTAACTTGGGTTGTTTTTAAACCAGCATTTTTTAGTGTACATATAAAAACAATATATTTTAAGTTTATAGCATTATATATACAAATATTCCAGTATTTTGAGAGCTTAGGGAGATTGTCTCGATTACGTCACTTGCGGTGTTTCATGTGAGTGGGCGGAGCTAAAGAGCTCTTAGTGCTTTTGCTGATTTCGACTTTCTGATTGGTGGAATGTTCTGCACAGAATCATGGGTAATGTAGTTTTTCACAAATTCTGCTGTTAAACAATTATTTTAACAATGTTGAAATAATTCGGGCTAACAGCTTCAAAAGAAGCAAATACCATCGATTAACAACCTCGTAGCTCACAGTAGGTCTGTCTTTAAAGTTTATAAATTATCATTAAAAATTAATTTCCCTATGGAGAAATTTTACTATGGTGAGTTTTACTTCCAGAACCCGACTGTTGCACTCTTTAGACTTTCATATCACAATTTCTAAGTGCAACTTTGTATCTTTTAATAAAGCAAAAAAATAAAATAAAAAATAATATCTGTTTTTACTTTCCTCTAGGAAATAAAGGATGGATGGAGGTAAATATCTGGGTTTACTATTAATTATATTTATATATAATTATATTAATTATAAATATTTAATTATATTTAACATAATGCAAAGTCATGCACAGCTCCTCCGAGGTGTATCACCCTTAAATTAAAAAAATAAAATAGTGATGTGTGGAGATTAATGATAATGGTTCTTTTGCTTTAAGTTCACCAAAGTGAAGCCCAAGATAACCGTCTTAAATATAAAAAAGGTGCCACAAGATACAGATGTGGAATCGGCAGCCCAACAATTAAGACAGCCTGAAGAGGACATCGACAACAGTGTACCCGTGAGCCCCACGCCAAGTAACATGACAGAAAATGGAAATTTTGTTGTTCAAGAGCTAGGCAAAGAACATATCATCTCAAGTACTGAAACATATTCATACTCATAGAGCAAAGTCTTCTACAAAATACAGAAATCTCTGCTCCCATCATGTTACAACCATCATTGTATAGAGCATTACATTATAAAGCACTGCTTTACTCTAAATGTCCCCAAACCAGCATGTCTTACACAATCAAAAGTGTTTTTTTCATGACTGAAACAGTAGCTCCTTAGCATGAGCTTTGTGTTTTACTACTCAACGCTGCTAAGAGTGTTTGCCATGTCCTGTGGTAGTTATGAAATGCTGCTGTGTACTCATAATACAAGTTAAAAATAGAAGGCAATCAAAACTATTTAGATTCAAACAAAAATTAAACCAGTGATGGATTGTAATGGTGGTTGAGGGTGGCTATTTGTTGAGCTAGCATACATGCTACTGACACTAGCAGTCTTATTCTAAAAGAGTGAGGAAGAAAAGTGGTGAAGCACTATGAAAGCACCTAAGGAGATTTTCCCTCACATCAGCTATAGTTTGATAAGAAAAAGACTACAACACCATGTGATGCAAGAAGAATGGACAAAACAAATGCAAATGCATCCCAATGCTTTTGTTTTTAAGAATGGTATACTTTATATGTAGGATTGCACACTTTGAACGTTTTTCCAGAATGCTTGCATAAACTAAACATTTTTTAATGTTTAAACGTTTCAACGTTTTCAGAACTTAATCAGAACGGCAGGAAAACTTTCTTAGAAGTATAGCTGGGATGGAAAATAGTGCTGTACAAAAAAAAAAAAAAAAATGCAAGTATAATTATTATTTTCATGTATATATGTATATATATATTATTTTTTACATTTTGGCTTTGTGATCATTTATTTGCTGTTAGACATTTAAACTTAAATGTTGGGATATCTGTGCTGCTTTGTATTGTGCTATGTAAATATTTCCATTGTACATGACAATTTTTGTTTGTGAATTATTCTTTTATTGCATTTTATTTCAGGTTTATGTGGGAAATAAACCACTCTGTACGTATTAAAGCATTTCTGATTCTCCATAAATGATTACCAGTCTATCACTGCAAGATAATCACTCGCTACTTATGAGGTGTGAAATGTCCACAGAAAAACGATTGACAAATGTTATGGTGTGAAACTGAGTTTTAAATCGCTCATGACTGTCCAAGAGATGCATTGTGGGATACTCTGACTGTCCACAAGAGGTTGCCAATTCCACGTCTGTGGTGTTTTGGGATAAAATTGGCTCACAGTAAAATCACAATGCAATATTTTCTTAATCCAACTAGCTTTATTTTATTTTTTTTAAGAAAATGTACAATTGTAATGGGAAAGTTTTGTTGTATTGATGTATATATTTTGACTTGACATTCTCATAAAGCTTGTATTTTGTATATATCTAAACAAACATACATAAAAAGCTTGTTGAACTATAAATCAGGCCATAGTACCCAAAGCATATGACCATATGCTGGGATCAGGAGGCCCTTGTGTGACACATTGATGGCCGATTTAGGCATTGTATCTCACACCATTGTTCAACACCTCAATCCTTATCTCAATATCACAGCCTTTTGCCTGTCATGTTTAGACTGGGATTACACATCATTTGGGCCACTGAAAAGGGGGCATGGAGGAGATTGTTGTGCCCAGTGTGTGTTAGCTGTGAATATGTGCTTGGGGGGTGGCTGGGAGGTGCTCCTTTTTTGTACCCAGGGGTTTTCTCATTATCCTTGGATTAACAGACCACAGGCCTTTGAATTTACATGGAGGCCATAGTGATTGGCAAGGAAGAGTTTTCCTTTTATCATTCCCTCTGCAGAGGGGAGGCCGCAAAAACAGAATATTGTCCTACGGCCTAATCCTATTGGTGTGTTTGTGTCAGAGATTTATAAAAGAAACCAAAGGGTGCAAGATTTTTTTTTGTCACACCATCCCTTGATGGATCAGTTCATTTATTTGAGATTTTATTATTTGATCATTTTCTGATGCCAGTCCATAGTGGAAATTAAAAACTTTATGGTTGGTGAAATACACACAATAGTTTTATTACTATTATTATTTTGTTTTTTACCTTTTGGGCTTCAACTCTATATTGCACCATTATCCTATATTATTTTAATAGCCTAATATAAAATCACTTTTTAACTTTTTGCACTTGACTTCTTGTGTCAGAGTATTTATTTTCTCATAAGTCAGGTTTGATCCTACCTTTGAGCACTATATGAGGGTAAAGGTAGAAGCCTCTGGCACTTTTCGTCTGTCAAGTCGTGACTAAACAGGAGAATAATCTTAATTATCACCCTTTAAGACGGAACAATTCATGTCCTTAATCCGCGCCGCTTTGAATTGTTTTAACAGATCAGAGCTAGATATGCAAATCCCTTAATAGTAGTGTCCTCACTGATAACATGAAGCCTAAATCCAGCCTTGAAGTGAAACGCTTTGAACGCGTCTTGATCTGCCTCCAAAATCTGAGAATTCCTCTTAAACGACAGCAATTATCATATATCGATTGTGTACACGTTCTTTTGAAGGTTTTAGAGAGTGATCATGGATAATTGTTTGACTATTCAATAATAATAATAATAAACTATACAATAGTTCTGATTGGAAACGCGTTGTCAAATACGCCAAGTTGCTTGGCAAACAAACAGCGAAGTTATGCCAATAAATGTGGCGTAAGATTTGTTTAATCCAATTATAATAGGTTAAACAAAAAATTGATTAGGCCTCTACCTATTAAAATCGATTCATTTGATCCCATTTCTGTTCTCGCCATTTTATAAAAGTTTCGCGTTGTGCCAGCTCTGATTGGTTGAATCGCATTTGAAGCTCTTGTACAATTTCTGTAATAGCTAATGTACAATGTTGTTATACGTTGCACATTATATTTAATAATGGCAACTGTTGGTTAAATAATGGTCTATTTTATTATGTTGCTCTTGCCACCATTTTCTAAAATTTTCTCATTGCGGCTTCGAACGCTATTCGAGATATAGGCAACTCACTGAAAATGGACATATTTTATTAGCTTATTGCTTAAGTTAATGGTTCTTTAAGACTTTTAGAAATTACAGATATAAATAGTATAGGCTTCTGTAACTAAAACAATGCAGAATAACACTTCCCATGATTAACATTCACCATGACCAAAACTTTTCGATTTTCAACGTTTTATTTTAGCAAAAATAAGTCAGCAGGTAAATGCATTTATAATTTAAACAAAATAAATGTACAATATTTACACAATACGCATCCTTTGGTTTTTAAACCATGCAGGCATTGGATTAAATCTTGTATGCAAACTTCCACAACAAAATGTTCCCAATGGTTTCAAAGTGCAAAATTCAGTCTAGAGAGTGTTTTTGGATTTACAATTTCATTGACTTTGTTTGAGAAGGTCGTGTGTGGAAAGGTTTACAGGTGAGTAGGAGTCCCTTGAAGGCCATCCAGCCCACCATTTCCCAAAGTCTGGGCTTTGAAGATGTTTCAAATCGCTGGGTTTCTTGACGATATCGGAGGTCGCGGTTTCCGCGAGAGACCAGATTTTAGGTTTCTGGACATCGACGTTTTGCTTACACGCCTCTCTTTTGCTCTCACACGATGTGTCAGACTTGTCACTTTCCTTTTGCTGATCAAGTCCTTCCGCTAAACGGTTCTCCACCGCGACATCCTCGTCCTCCTCATCAACCGTTTGAGGATCGATCTCATCTTCATCCTCCGTGCCTTTCCTCAAGGACCCCTCCTCTTCGCTCTCACCCTCCTCTTCCTCATCCTCCTCGTCGGACTTTCCTTTGGAGGCCCAGCTGACCCGGTTCTCCTTCTTCAGGCGGCGCCGAGCGTTGGCGAACCACGTCGACACCTGCGTAAGGCTCATCTTGGTGACGATGGCAAGCATGATCTTCTCGCCTTTGGTGGGATATGGGTTTTTCAGGTGCTCGCTGAGCCAGGCCTTCAAAGCGCTGGTGCTCTCCCGGGTGGCCACCTTGGTGACCCGACTGGGGTCATCAGCTGGCATGGGACGATAAGGAGTGTAATAGGGTCCTCCACGTCCGAGGAGAGCTTGGTGATACGGTGATGCAGCCTTGAGGTCATAGGAATTGCTCTAAAAGTAAACAAGAGATTCGGGTTTAGAATATGAAAAATACAATACAGCGTTTTATTGTTGTTTATTTTGTTTTAATTCTATGTACATTATTGTTATTATGCATTAGCTATTTCACCTTTGTAATACCTACAAAATAAACTTTAAAGACTTTTGAAAATCTTTTTAGACATTTACGGTGGATTTTCTGCATTGAATTGTAATGCTTACACAATATGAAAACAATTCAGAATACTTACAATGTGTGCCATGTGTCCCGGATGAGGATAAGGGATGAAGCTGTACCCCGGTATTCCTGAGAAAGGTAAGGGCACCCCAGCCATGCCCACAAGATGTGGCGGTGGCTGTTGCATTCCAGGTGGGCAGCCCAATAATTGATATCCAGCGGGCATGTTGATGTTTCTGTCCATGAAGAAGTTTCCAAACCCTGTTGGTGAAGCAGGCATCCTTACTCCCTGAGCTCTGGTGTTTGAATGACACTCCCTCGAGTTCACGGGCTCTCTTTATAGGCGGAGCCGCATCAGTGGGCGGTGTCAGAGTAGTTGATTGACAGCTGTGATCCGAAGGATTTCTCTGGGAGTAAATCCCTTCAAAGGAGAATTTCGGTTGTTCCTTTTAACGGCCTCTAAAAGTCTTTAAACTCATGATGCTTATCTCACGCTTATCCGTACTGAAGAGTGGAAAATAGTAGGGCTCCATGTGAAATTAGCATTTTCTGGAGATGTTCTTGGATACATAAACCTTAAATAGTTTAATATAATTATAAATCTATTAAATATAGGCTATGTAGAAAATCCGTCTGTTTTAAACGATAGGATCATTGATTTTTTTTTTTAAAGTTCCTAATATGTCAAACTATAGCCTATGCCTATTTTATTATAGCACATTAGGCTATATTAAATGTTGTTATTTAATTAAAAATGTATTTTAAAAACATTTTACACGTAGCCTATTATATTTTGGTTTTGATTCTTATGTTTTATTTAATATTGTTTACATGTAACATGTAATGTATTGAATGAAGCTCAAACGGGAAAAACAGAAAAGTGATACTAAAGCCATTGGGAACACCTTCAAATGTCGCACATTAACGTCTCAGAATAAACTTTTTTCCATCTTGCTGAGACTGTTTCATCTTTTTGTCTGAGCAAACCGATACAAGACTCAACATGACAAGCCATTATCAGAATTTGATTAGCAACACGGTGCAATGTGTGTCTGAAGCGTTTAAAAAGTAGGAAAATACCTTTAGCGGTTTTAACTAATTAACACCGATTTGAAATCTTTAGTTGCTTTGATTTTACATTATCTGATGTAGCCTAAGTAAAAAGTATTTAACATGGCCTGCGCGTTTGATTAGCTAATTAGCCTAACAAAATAGAGTAGCTTCATTTAGCCTAAAACATTATAGGCAACTATTTTACTATTATGGGCTATTTAGTAAGAATAGGCTAATGTATTTTTAATATTTACATTTTTAAATAAGCATTGCTACAAAAAGTTTTTGTTAAAGTTGTTACAAAATATTAGATTTATAGTCCTAAACGAATGCGCGCATTTGACATCTTTGCAATAAATAGCCTAACTTTTACACCATTGTGTAGGCTAAAAATAAAACGCCGTTTTTTTGTTTTTCAAATCTTCAAATTTTGTTTATTTTCTAATGTAGCCTAATATAGGCTATATTGAAATTATTTGCGCACGGTTGCAAATGATTTTATTCTTTCGGGTCAAAATGAACCTGGACTATGAATTATTGGCTTTATTGTGACTGAACATCAAACCTCTTTTAAACGGGGATGACTTTGTTTTTGCCCACAACAAACCAGTACAATTGTCGTAATTAAATAGGTTTAAGTGAAACAGGTGTCGACTAATGTATATGGTAATTGCAGCATAACAGATGTTAATGTAGGGAGATACTCAGATAAGATTAGAATTCCTAAACATACATACCAATGCCCTGGAAAGAAAAGCACAGCAAACAACCCGATAGCAGGGGGTGCGGGGTCTCTGACATTGGAAATACAAGTTTTTTTGTTGAAACTTGCTCTTTAATCTGTTATCTAGTAAACAGTGTGATGGCATGCATTGTTTCCTAAAACTTTGAGAGTCTCACAAAATTAAGTTGAGTCATTCCTCATGCATCATTGTGTTTTATGTTTTATTTCAGTCATTATTTTTTCCAAAGGTTCATCACCTTTTATTTGGAAATGTTTATTAAGATTTTGTGGTGGGGTTGTGTGAAGGTGTGAGACATTTCAAAGGCTGACAGACAGACTGATAAGACTGACAGAGAGAGAGAGAGAGTTTGGAAGCAGGGTGGGGCTCAGATCCCCTTGGGCCAAGAGCAAATTTACTCAACTAGCACAATGGTCAAAACGGAGTGCAAAGAGCAAAGCTTATGCTGCATCTCTGGAGATAAGCAGCTCAGGGCTGTGATTATTGTGTTCCTCACACACTCGGCTTTCTCCTCTCTTTCCTCTCTTCCCGCATACAATACAGGTGTACTCATGTTCTGACAGGTCCAGTTAAGACTGTTTGCTCTGGGGATGTCAGTCATTTGCAGAGAGGAGAAAAGTGTGAGATAGTAGTCCAACATACTTCAGATAAGAGATGAGCTTTTCCAGTCTTTCACCACACGAATCAAGATGGGCATGAGCAGAGATTTCTCCTGAGAGCCCAATTCAATTTTGCTTCACTCTACTGGAGCTCATTTCAAAATCCTTGTGGTTTGTATTGTGGTTAACCAAACAGATCTACCAGATTAATCAATACAAATCTACAACTGCATGATCAGAGGAAGTAGGGCCCAGTATTTACTAGCTTAGTGTTACCAGAACCTTCAAGGTCAGCTTGAATCCCCAATAACATAGAAATTACGTAGTTGTACTGTAAAGATATTTTCATAGGTAATAATTGGACATTAGTGAAATATAAATAAATTATGTATGTATGTATGTATGCATGTATATATATTAGTCTGTCTATATTAGTAAAAGCTAAAATAAGTGTATATGTATATATGTGTGTGTGTGTGCATACATATATATATACATACACACATATTATACATTTTACAAAATATTTTGTTAGATGTGATTAATTGGGATTAATCTATTTGACAGCACTAATATATATATATATATATATATATATAACAAATTTAAATGGAATCATATGGCACCAATAAATATACACAAAACGTGGAGTTACTATAAGTCATACTCCAAAATGGCTGTTAAAATAAATAAAATAAATTACAATAAAATAAATAACCCATACAAATGCATGGTAAATTAAAAGAAAAATATTATAAATAATAAATAAAACAATCAAACAAATATATGGTATATGTTAAAATTATATGGTAAAATAAAATATAAAATCTATCATACACTGTACAAAAATATTTTCATGATTTGTTATGACAACATTTTTTGTTTTGTCAAATCAACTTCAATAATTAATGTGGTTAATATTTAAATATTAACCATATTATTATAAAATAATATTTCTGTTGATTAAACCAATGAATCGCCTTCATTGTATTAACTCAAAATTTGAATTTCAATGAACTCAAAATTTTAAGGCAACCAGGTAACTTACTTTTTAAAGTTAAACCAACCATTCTTTTTTACAGTGTTGTTACTAGTGGTGAGGAATTATAAATGTTAAACATGTCAAGACAAAACCTATAGGCACTGAAAATTAAACTATCTGCTTTTTATCCAAATGGAATTCTTTGCAAATGGGAGGATCATCCATTGACCAAAGTATGTGTGTCCTAATGAGCTGATAATGACAATGGGCAGAGGTGTGACTTCATTTAGCGCTCATCACATACCGCTGAGCAGACAAAAGGCTTGAACATGTCATTAGAATGGCCAATAGTCAGGTGTCAATAAGATCTGTTAACAAAAGCATGAAGGGAATCCACAGAGAGCGTTTCACACCTTCTACATGTTAGTTTTTCTTTCTGGAAGTAGTTCCTTTTAAACCAGTTCTGAGGTGAAAAGGGTTGCCCCATTAAAAATCTGACCTGGTAAAATTAAATTAAACACTGTGTATTAAGTTGGTTACTGTTATGTCTAAAAGAATTCCAACTAAACCAGCAAAATATATAGAAAATTAATCAGAATAAAAATGTAAATAAATAAATAAATACAGCTTTTCCCACCTGATCTGAGCTTCTAAAATTACTTTCATTGGTGTTGTTTGAGTTATATTAAAATAATATTTTAGTATGGACATAAATAAAACTAGTTCTGAGTAATTTGAATGTTACTACATGAAATGCAATTTAGCTTGACAAAACATTGTTTTACAATGTAGAGAAACATACATGTTCATATGTGGTCTAAATTGCTCTTAACCCTTTTAAAAATAAGTATACTTGTATGTGGACCATTTCAAAACAAGATAGACCTCATTTTAAATGGTATGACCTCATAGAAGTGTTGCCCACCTAAAACAATGCTGTTGTTTTTAGTGTTCAAAACCCTCATTTTGAGAGCTAATGAGCTATGCCAAGGCCACAGACCCAAACAGAGGGAAGTTAGCTGAACGTGAATGTTATCAGTCTTTCTCACCTCCCCTCTATCAATCACCCCCTCCACTATCCATCTATCTTTTGTCATTTGTGTTATCAGCCCCACTCTATCACTCCTCTTTACAGAGAAGTGACATTGCAAGTACTCACCAATGGGAGGATGCCTTTGTTAGGGGTCTGGACCAGTCCCGCCCACTCCTCTTTCTCTTTTGGGGTGTGATTTGATTGACAGCCCCCGCATGGGGTGAGTGACAGGTGGCGTTCGTTAGCCTGTGACAGCCAGTATGGTGGTTAGAGTTTGTGCTGTGGCTTAAGGCCCATTCACATGTTGTCTTACGTGAGCATCCTTATGTGATGTGTGGTTGAGAATACAGTGCAATGTGTCCATACTGATCCCAGATTCCTGCTACATGTTCTAATGCTTGAATGACAGACTGGAACGATGCAAAAAAGTACAGAACAAGAGAGTAAAGAGAGAACATCACAGCTCGACAGACAGACAGACAGACAGATAGATAAATAGACAGACATATAGAAAGATAGAGACAGATAGATCAAAATCAAAATGTATTAGACAATGATAGATAGAGACAGACAGATATATCAAAATGTATTAGACAGGCAGATAGAAACATAGAAATATGCAGATAGACAGACATATAGAAAAATAGACAGATATTCAGATAGATCAAAATGTATTACTATTTATAGAGACAGACAGACTGATAGACAGATAGATATAGTCAGACATACTGTCAAATAGACAGATACAAATGTATTGGGCAGATAGTCAAGACAGAAAGACAGGTAGACAGATTGATATATCAAACTGTATTAGACAGATAGACAGTTAGGTAGGTAGACAGTCAGATAGACTTAAAGAAACATACAGAAATATAGAAGTATAGACAGAAATATAAAAAAAAGAAATATAAAAGTCAGAAAGACAGAAATATATAGATCAAAATGTATTAGACAGACAGACAGACACACACACACACACACACAGATGATATAGATAGATAGATAGATAGACAGACAGTCAGACAGATAGACAGAAATATATAGATCAAAATGTATTACACAGACAGATAGAAATAGGTATATAGTCAGATAAACAGACAGACAGATAGATAGAGGTATATAGTCAGATAGAAATATAGAGACAGATCAAAAAGTATTAGACAGATAGAGAGATAGACATAGTCAAACAGACAGAAATATATATAGACCAAAATGTATTATACAGACAGACAGATAGATAAGATAGATATAGGTATATAGACAGACAGACAGACAGACAGACAGAAATATATAGATCAAAATGTATTACACAGACAGATAGAAATAGGTATATAGTCAGATAAACAGACAGACAGATAGATAGAGGTATATAGTCAGATAGACAGACAGACAGACAGACAGACAGATAGATAGATAGATAGATAGACAGATAAGATATACATATAGTCAGATAGACAGAAATATAGAGACATCAAAATGTATTAGACAGAGAGATAGACAGACAGACAGACAGACAGAAATATATAGATCAAAATGTATTACACAGACAGATAGAAATAGGTATATAGTCAGATAAACAGACAGACAGATAGATAGATAGATAGATAGATAGATAGATAGATAGATAGATAGATAGATAGATAGATAGATAGATAGAGGTATATAGTCAGATAGACAAATATAGAGACATCAAAATGTATTACAGATAGAGAAATAGACAGTCAGTCAAACAGACAGACAGACAGACAGATATAGGTATATAGTCAGATAGACAGACAGAAATACAGAGACAGATCAAAATGTATTAGAGAGACGACAGACAGACAGACAGACAGATAGATAGATAGATAGATAGATAGATAGATAGATAGATAGATAGACAGACAGATAAGATATACATATAGTCAGATAGACAGAAATATAGAGACATCAAAATGTATTAGACAGAGAGATAGACAGAGACAGACAGAAATATATAGATCAAAATGTATTACACAGACAGATAGAAATGGGTATATAGTCAGATAGACAGACAGACAGACAGACAGATAGATAGAGGTATATAGTCAGATAGACAGACAGAAATACAGAGACAGATCAAAATGTATTAGATAGAGAGACGACAAACAGACAGACAGACAGACAGAGAGATAGATAGATAGATAGATAGATAGATAGATAGATAGATAGATAGATAGATAGATAGATAGATAGATAGATAGATAGATAGATAGATAGATAAAATGTATTAGACAGAGACAGGTAGGTAGGCAGTCAGATAGACAGACACAGGAACAGAATATAAAGAATATAAGCATAAACAGAAATACAGAAAAATAGAAAGACAGATACATCAAAATATATTGATAGAGACAGATAGATTGATAGGTAGATAGACAGGCATACATAAATACAGGCAGATAGATCAAAATGTATTAGACAGATAGATGGATAGGTAGGTAGAAAGTCAGATAGATAGATATATACAGACAGAAATAAAAAAGACAGACAGATGGCTGGATATACATATCCAAAATGAATGGGATGTATAGATTGACCATTATTGATCATTTGTGATCAGAAACAGGAGGAAACTCATGCAGTATCAACGCACGGAAGCGAGACTTGCATGAAACGCTTAACAAATGCACTCCTTATGCGGCTGTTTTCTCCTCACAATCAATACCTGGTGTGCTTGTAAGGCATCTGTGACATGACATCTACATTTTGGGTCATTTGTAAAACAAAGACTACAAGGAAGCTGGAGGCCTTGAGCTGCTGGTTTCAGTTCCCCCTCCCCGGCACAATGGCAGCCCTTAACCGCAGGGGGAGCGGCCCTCAGATGGAAATGAGCAACCAAACCAACAATGTAGCACCTAATCTCTTCAGAGAGCTGGGAATCAGTTACACAGCAGTATAGGCCTCTCCGTGCTTTTCACCGGCCTCCCCCCTGCAAACGCAGACACGCACACACCCTCCGACCCCCCTCCTGTGTAGCCACAGGCTCCCCTTACACATGGGCCAGATACAAGGTATCCCCCTGCAACAGAAGGGGCAAGAATAAGTGGGGCGTGGGGTGGGGCAGACCCCTCAAAGCACGGGATTAGAGCTAATGTGCCCTCCCTGGGTTCTAATCTCTTCAGAGGAGCAGCGTGTTTGAGGACTGCGGGGCAGTCAGATAAGTATCTATTACAGCAAGTCCCTCTTATCCTTCAAACACCCCCATGCCCTTCAGAAAAGAGGCACAAAATCACTTGCCTGTCTTCCCTCTCACTCCTGTGATACTCAAAACCCGAAAGCAAGCGCTGGCCTTTTGCGACTAAGCTGGAATTAAGGGCTCAGGACCTTACGGAGGGCCGCTAGGGCCCATATTTGCTCCATCTGGGGAGCTCAAAGCCGAACGAGCGATGGGAATCAAAGGAGAAGTGGAGAAAAGAACTGAGGAACTACTCTTTTTTTTTCTCGGGTGTCGCTGGGAAGGTGCGAGCCAGGGGATCGTGACTGAGGTGGAAGATCTGATAGGGTGTAATCTTGTTAGGGTGATCCACGAGAGTGATGAAAGAGCCGGCATGCTAGATTATCGGAAGTGCCCAGAGGAAAGGTGGGAAACTGGAGCTCAACACTTCAAATATGTGAACTTAATGGGGAAAAAAATCTTGTAACAATTAGAGGAAAATCACACAGTAATGAACAGGAAAAAAAGAGCACCCATTACCTGAAGTACAGTTTATTTTTCCTTTTATATATGAGAAAATAAATTACATTATGCAAATAAACATTCAGGTAACAGGAAAGACACCTTCAGACTTAAGGCACAAACTAGCAGATTTACTCAACATCACCCTTTGGAATGCAAAAAACATACTTATTTTAATATAAAAACGGGCTAAAAACATACAGTTAAAGACATTAAAGGATTAGTTCACTTTAAAATGAAAATTAGGGTCCCACTTTATATTAAGTGGCCTTAACTACTATGTACTTCCATTTAAATTAATCATTTGATACAATGCACTTATTGTGTACATACATGTTTTTACATTGTACTTATATTTTAAAAACACCTGCATGTAATTACATCTGTAATTCATTTCTGTAATTACATTTATAATTACACTGTTGACCCATCCCTTACACCTTACCCCTACCCTTAAACCTATCCATACCACCAAAGCTTTCCCTAACCTTACCCGTATTCCACCTCAATAGCAGCAAAAGTGTTTTGCAATTCAATATGAACCCAATAAGTATATTGTACTTATTTTTTGATGTAAGTACATAGTAGTTAAGGCCACTTAATATAAAGTGGGACCAAAATTAACCCAAGCTTTACTCACCCTCAAGCCATCCTAGGTGTTTATGTGTTCTTCTTTCTGAGGAACACAATCGGAGTTATATTAATAAATATCCTGACACATCCAAGCTTTATAATGGCAGTGAACGGGACCAACAAGTATGAAGCTGAAGAAAGTGCATCCATCCATCATAAACGTACTCCACACGGCTCCGAGGCGTTAATAAAGGCCTTCTGAAGCAAAACGATGGATTTGTGTAAGAAAAATATCTATATTTAACAAGTTATGAAGTAAAATATCTAGCTTGGGGTAAAATTTAATTTTAAAGTGAACTAATCCTATAACAGCAGAAAAAAACAAAAAACAAACGGCTTTTGCAAAGCATTTCAAATCTATGAAATTATATATTTAAATATTTCAAAGGGAAATAATATATAATGGGACTGATTTTTTTCATAGGGATTAGATTGAATTGTAAAAAAAATCCGCTGTGATATTATTGGCTGATATTATTTTTCACAGACCACAGAGCCTTGGTTACATCATCATAAAAGAAAAGATATTTCAGAGGCAGAGAAAATCATTACAACTTTACATAAACATAATTATGATTACATAATACATAAACACAATATGAAAATAGGGTATTTTTGGTACATTCTCACACAGCCATAAATTGTGGTTCTGACTTTTAAGTTTTGTAAGGTGAAGATAAGGCAAATAAATGCTGAAGTTGGTCTCTATTCAAGATGGAAGTTAAACATACACTATGTAATTTTTTTTATTCAAAATTAACAAAATTTAAACAATGGGTCAATACATCAGTCCTTCCAAAACGTGTTTGTCTTACCCTGATTCAGTATGGTAAGCCTATTATAAGTGTTTATATTTTAGACCTGTCGGGATGGTTTTCATGGGAAATTGCATACATCCGTCACTCACTATTTATCTATAAATAGAGAAAAGTTGCTCTGGCTACTTTGACGTGTGTACGGTGTGCGAGTGGCATTGGTTAGTTGCCACAACGAGCGAGAAAGGTTGACATGGAGCAGCTAAATCTCCAACCTCCAGAAAATCACCCGTTTTAAACAAACACTGAACAGAGGAGAGTCTGCTGGCAAAAAGAGAAAGTGATAGTTATATCTCTTAAGCCCTTTAAGTGAATGTTTTATAAGCAGCATGATAACCATATTCATCCAGAGCCAAAGCACAACCAAAAACAATGTTCTTCCGCAAAATGCATGCAGTTTTGTTTTTTAACCACTAGAGGGCCAAAAGTTACAGTGTGCCTAGCTAAGCTAATTATTAAGCTGAATTGTGAATATAATTACATCATACTATTTGTGCGAAAAGAAAAAAGCAGCAAAGAAAACAAGTGCGTTTTCATCCGTAAACTATCCAGTTGGCACTAAAGCAAGACTGAAGATGTTTGGACTTCACACAGTCTACCGTGAGAACTTTCTAGGCCTAAACGCAGGCAGCATGAGCTGATGAGCAACAGTCCTCTCCTCTGGTACCGGTGCAAGATCCTCCGCTGAACCCCACTTCTTCATGGAGTGAAATAATGACGTGATCTTTCTGTTCCTGCGCTCTCCGGCCTGGGTTAGACTTTGGCACTCGCTGACTTCAGCTTGAGGAACAAACATCAAAGCAGAGTTAAGAAGAAGACCACACTGTGAATGAAATAACATGCTGGAAGGACAAATAGGGTGAAGACAAACAGTCTAAAATTGATCCACGAGGCACCCCGTAGATTCAGAGAAACCATATGCCTGCGCTAATGTGGAAAACATCTTCAGTGCTGCTCTTTCCACATGTGCCACAGGTCTGAATGGACTAAACACCGATGTTACATTGTATTTATGCACAAAAAAACAAGAATGAAGTTTGACTCACATAGTTCCTGGTCTTCTAATTGTGTATCCCGTAAATTGAGGTAATGACATGCTAAGTGACCGCTGTAGTCCCGCAGGTTCTCCTTAGCTCCTGTGAACATGTTCAAATTTCAGCAATATTAAATTAAGCAAATTAATCATTGATATTCAGTTCAACAGCACAATTACAAGTGATTCTGCAGTTTAATAAACAAGAAGTAAATAATAAACAAGACAGCAAATGACATTTCAGACACAATATAACATATATATTATTATATATTTGCTCTCTAAAAATGACTTGCATGTTTTTTTCATACTTGATTAAATAAATAATTGCATGTCACCAAGCATGTAGATTGTTGTATAAGGGAAAATATCTTGCAAACTAAGTTACAAATAATCACAAATATTTCAATAAAGTTCCTTCAAATGCAGTGAAATATGGTCCATTACTCATAAAACAATATTCATCTAATATTTTAAGAAGAATTTGCTTTACGGGAGCAACATTTGACATGAAATGAAGTAAATGTAAAATCAAGTCTGTTTTCAAACTAATTCAAACAGCCATTCTTGAATGAGTGAGATGATTTAAAAAGTTAGACAATTTTCAACTAAATGTTTGTGAAGAACATGCTTACCGTACGTCCTAACCAGCAGGTCAACTATATGTCGATGTCCGTGCAGTGCTGCGATGTGTAAAGGTGTGTATCCCTGTGAGAATAAAAGAGTCAGTATCACAAAGATAGTCAAGAGCATGTCCAGATAATATTTCACCTCATAATCAAAAGAATTAAATAAAAAAATATATATTTTACATAACGAAATGGCATTATCTATATGAAGATGCACTGTGACTTTATTTTAATGAGAATTTACCCATTGTCATAGATTTGAGGTTCATAGGAAAAAAGCATTTTATATATATATATATATATATATATATACACATACACACACACACACACACACACTATATTGCCAAAAGTTTTTGGACGCCTGCCTTTACATGCACATGAACTTTAATGACATCTTCTTAATCCGCAGGGTTTAATATGGAGTTGGCCCACCCTTTGCAGCTAAAACAGCCTCAACTCTTCTGGGAAGGCTTTCCACAAGGTTTAGGAGTGTGTTTATGGGAATTTTTGACCATTATTCTAGAAGCGCATTTGTGAGGTCAGGCACTGATGTTGGCGAGAAGGCCTGGCTCGCAGTCTCCGCTCTAATTCATCCCAAAGGTGTTCAATTGGGTTGAGGTCAGGACTCTGTGCAGGACAGTCAAGTTCCTCCACACCAAACTCACTCATCCACGTCTTTATGGACCTTGCTTTGTGCACTGGTGCGCAGTCATGTTGGAACAGGAAGGGGCCATCCCCAAACTGTTCCCACAAAGTTGGGAGCATGAAATTGTCCAAAATGTCTTGGTATGCTGAAGCATTAAGAGTTCCTTTCACTGGAACTAAGGGGCCAAGCCCAACCCCTGAAAAACAACCCCACACCATAATCCCCCCTCCACCAAACTTTATACTTGGCACAATGCAGTCAGGCAAGTACCGTTCTCCTGGCAACCGCCTAACCCAGACTCGTCCATCGGATTGCCAGACAGAGAAGCGTGATTCGTCACTCCAGAGAACACGTCTCCACTGCTCTAGAGTCCAGTGGCGGCGTGCTTTACACCACTGCATCCGACGCTTTGCATTGCACTTGGTGATGTAAGGCTTGGATGCAGCTGCTCGGCCATGGAAACCCATTCCATGAAGCTCTCTACGCACTGTTCTTGAGCTAATCTGAAGGCCACACGAAGTTTGGAGGTCTGTAGCTATTGACTCTGCAGAAAGTTGGCGACTTTTGCACACTGTGCGCCTCAGCATGCGCTGACCCCGCTCTGTGATTTTATGTGGTCTACCACTTCGTGGCTGAGCTGCTGTTGTTCCCAATTGCTTCCACTTTGTTATGATACCACTAACAGTTGACCGTAGAATATTTAGTAGTGAGGAAATTTCACGAATGGACTTATTGCACGGGTGGCAACCTATCACAGTACCACGCTTGAATTCACTGAGCTCCTGAGAGCGACCCATTCTTTCACAAATGTTTGTAGAAGCAGTCTGCATGCCTAGGTGCTTGATTTTATACACCTGTGGCCATGGAAGTGATGGGAACACCTGAATTCAATGATTTGGAGGGGTGTCCCAATACTTTTGGCAATATAGTGTATATATATATATATATAATAAACAATTTTAAAGTAAAATAAATTATCATATATACAGTATATATGTTGTAATTAAGTTGATTTTGTATTGACTTTTAAGATGATTTTATTTAAAAACAATTGCACAGACAGGATGATTTTCATTACTGTATTAAAAGAAATCATTGAGAATAATAAAAATATATATATATATAGATGTCAAACTCACATTATAATAATTAGAGAATTAGAGAATTATAGGAAATTAGAGAATCTCTCTACTGTTAACACACTATGTAGCTTTTTTTTTTTTGTTCAAAATTAACAAAATTTAAATTAAATCATCAATCCTTAATCCAAAATATGTTTTCGTCTTACCCTGATTCACTATGGTAAGCCTATTATTATTAAGAGTTTGTATTTTAGACCTGTTGGGATGATTTTCGTGGGAAATTGTGTATATCCGTCACTCGCCCGTGTGTGTCTCATATCCGTAAACAGAGAAAAGCTGCTCTGGCTACTTTGATGCGTGTATGGTGTGTGAGTGGCATAGGTTAGACAGTGAGAAAGGTTGACATGGAGCAGCTAAATCTCAAACCTCCGGGGAATCACTCGTTATAAACAAACGTCGAACAGAGGAGAGTCTGCTGGCAGAAAGAGAACGCGAAAGAGCTTGTAATAAAACAAGAATCAACATTGGCTTGGCTTTCCAGAGAAAGTGAGAAGTGAGGGATTTGAAATGTTGTAAAAGCGATGCAGAGATGATGTTTTTATTACTCAAAAGATGAGTAAAGTATTTTATTGAACAGATAGATTGCCATATGTAGCTCTCGAACAGAGTTCATTGTAAAGCATCTATTGTGAAGGGTCATTTCATTATGTGCTGGAATTTACTTTAACTACCTTGTCTATAAATGGGTAAAGCTACAGTAAAGTCTTCAGCTAGTCAGCTTGAGATCCTTTAAGTCTAAACTGTTTATATCTCTATAGTAGTGAATGTTTTATGAGCAGTACGATAACCATATTCACAGTCACGCAGAGCCAAAGCACAACCAAAACAATGTTCTTCCACAAAATACATGCAGTTTTGTTTTTAAACCGCTAGAGGGCCACTAAAAGTTACATATAGTGTACCTTTAATAATATATTTTTACTATTTTCTTTTGATTTTGGGGTGATAATGTTATTTGTGACCAAACAGAAAAAGGTTCTCCATTTTAAATATCTCCAGTGATAAATCTCACCACAAATCAGAAGTGATAAGGAAACGGACAGGGTGAAGGGAAATTCGACACTCACCCCCTAGTGCCCATGTCCCAATAAAAAAAACAAACATATCACAACAGAATCAGAGAGCGAAAGAAAGAAGAGAAGAGTGGGAGAGAAAGACAGGACACAAATTAACTGAGGTTACAGCAACAAAATCTAATGACAGAATCATAATTGCCTGGTAATTCAGTGAAATTGCTTTGCTCTGAGCCTGCTGTTGGAATACATGAAGACATTGTTTAAGGGAAGCTGTTAACATGACAGAGTTTGATTTATGAACAGACATTCTCAAACAGCGCCTGGATTCATTTGCACAGCTGGGCACCCACATACCCTTTCAGAGGAGTTATGTCAGAAGAGGACATTTTAAAAACGGACACCTTCTGGCAGCTTGGCACACACGTGAGAAACATTAGCCCATGCATGCCGTCACATCCAGGGTGGGTGTAAGGTGAGGAGTACTTACATGCTGTGAGAAAAAAAGAGACAGAAAAATAAATGAATTTGAGTGTAGGCATATATGTATTTGTATTCGACTCAAAACGAATAGATTTTTGAGTAATATCTGTCCTTACCGCTTTCGTATTGATGTCAGCACCTGCTTCCGCCAACACTGTGGTCATGTCTTCTTTACCGTGTTTCGCAGCCCAGTGTAGCGCTGTCTGCAAGAGATATTGAAACGTTACAATACTAAAATGTATACATATTTACATAAAATATAAAATAACTATTTAAATAACATCCTCCTGCACAAAGTATGACCTATAACCTCTTGATAACATGGTTAGTGTCACGAATTTGCTTACATTTGATCTAGAAATCGTGCAAAATCTTCACCAAAGTGTGTAAAGGGCAAAGGTTACGTTAAAAACATACATTTTAACATTTAAAATTGATGTTAAATCCACTATTGTTTTATAAAAAATTGTTCTATAGTCCATACAGTTTTCGATGCAATTACATCATAAGTAACTGTAATTAAATTACAGGAAAATTAAGAGTAATCCTTTACTTTTTCAAGGGAAACGTAATTAAATTACAGTAATTAGATTACTTGGTAATTAATTATAATACTGTTTTTCAATTATTATTTCATTATTATATTTATTTTATTTTAAGTTATTTTACTATATCTTGATGTTTATTTTACTTGTTTATAATATTTATTCATTCTTTCATTTATTCACTTTTTATTTATGTCATTCAACCTAGAAACTGTGCAGAATCTTAAGTATTCCTTCTTCAAACATTATTTATTCAATAAAATATTTATTTTATTTTAATATTTATTTTTATTTATTTATTTTCATTTATTCATTTTTAATTTTTTATTACATTTGACATAGAAATTGTGCAGAATCTTAATTATTCCTTCTCCAAATATTATTTATTCATTATAATATTTATTTTATTTTAATATGTATTTATTTCATTTTTTTAAGTTTATTTCAATATTTATTCATTTTACTTTATTCACTATTTATTTATTTATTTATAAACTTTTTTATTATTTATTTTTTAATTTTATTTTTTCCTTCAATATTGTTTTAAAAGCATCCCAAGATGCAGCTCATGAAATTGTTTGAGAGATTTGGTTTACCATTTTTTTAGTCACTACATGATTCTCATACGTCTCAATTTCATTTATTTATATATTTTTTAAATAGATAATTTGTTAATAAATCATTTTTCAAAAAAGTTTAATCCTAAAACTGTTTATTTCCTGTCCAAATCCAAAAAACAGCAGATTTTCAGTGTGGTCTCAGACTTTTGCTCATCACGGTCAATCTGAATCCTCATATTGGTTGTTTGACCAGCTTGTTTGAGCTAGTACACAATCGTCAACCCATCTGATTCATCTTGTAATACATCATTTACACTCCGCATGTTCATTCTCTCCCACTAGGTAGATCCCCACCCCCCTAACGCCACGCAGTGGAGCGGCCCGTGGCTCCCATAGGCTGCCAGCGGGCCCCAGCTGTGCACAGAGGGTGTGGAGGGGACGGTTTCCTGCCATCTAATGGCGGTCTAATTACAAAACAACAAACCAGTGTGCCCACTGCGGGGGGAGCACAGGCCTGTCACGGGGTGCAAGATTGATGATGTTGGTATGACCCTCTGATGGAGGACCCACCCAGGCATCAGCCTGTTGACAAGGCCTGTCAAGAGGAGAAGGGGCCGCACACCACACACAAGCTCAGATACACACACATGCACGGATGCTGGACCTTCTAAACGCCCGACACGAAGAATGGAGATGATGTCTATTGATCTCAGCCTGAGTGACACACCTCCTTTATCAGAACTCTTCGCATATCAAAATCAACCACTTTAATGTGGTTAAAGTTTCAGTGCATGTTTTTCTGAAGAAAAATTATATCAAAAAGCATTAAAATGTAATTTTTCTCTGCATCTGAAATGTTTTTTCTTTTCAACTGATGTGGGCGAAGAAAATAACAGCTGGATTTTAACAATCCAATCAAATTCAGTTATGACCTACATTATTTACCGCAGAATTTTCTGTTTATGGAAAGATAATTGTCTCTGTTTAGAAAAAAAAAAACACTAAAGTTAGACAAAAGACAACCTCATAATCAAATTAAAAATTCATATGATTGTTTAGTCACTTTTTCTGTTTCTGGAATGTTAAACCAAACCTCAACCAATTTCATGAGCTGCATCCTTACATGCTTTTAAAACAATGTTGAAGGAGTACAAAAAATACTAAATAAAAATTTGCAAAGAATACCATTTTAACACTGACAGCAAATTAAAAAAAAAAAAAAATCATAAGTACTTATTTATTTCTCCATTCTATTTCAGCTGATATTACTTTGATTTTTAACATCAGTTTGTCAAATACTAAATTCGGACAGCCTAGAGTTAAAACATTTCTTCACAAAACTGCACTAAAAATACAAAATAACTCTTTTTTTCTCCAAGATGATTGCGAGAACAGGACGCCACCTCCTGAATTAAACAAAATGAGGTCATGTGACAACAATGTAGCATACTGAAATGCATTTTGTTGCATAACATGGCTATTTTGGGAATATATTCATACAGAATAATGTATCCCACAATGCAATGGGCTCTGAGTGAGTGTCCATTTCCAGTGTAACATTCATTACCGTGCAAAAGTTTGAGGTTGGTAAGTTTTTTTAAAAAATGTTTTGGAAGTCTCTTCTGCTCACCAAAGCTCAATTTATTTGATCAAAAATACAGTACAAACAGTAATATTATGAAATATTATTACAATTTAAAATAATGGTTTTCTGTTTTAAAATGTAATTTATTCCTGTGATGCAAAGCTGAATTTTCAGCATCATTACTCCAGTCTTCAGTGTCACATGATCCTTCAGAAATCATTCTAATATGATGATTTGCTGCTCAAGAAACCTTTATTATTATTATCAATGTTGAAAACAGTGCTGCATTTTTGTATTTCAGGATTATTTGATTAATGAAAATGTTTTTTAACATTATAAAAGCCTTTCCTGTCAATTTTGATCAAATTAATGTGTCCATGCTGAATAAAAGTATTAATTTCTTTAAAAAAATATGTTGAATTGCACACTGTAAAAAATAATTGTTGGTTTAACTTAAAAAAGTAAGTTACCTGGTTGAAATTAAAAATTTGAGTTAATACAATGAAGGCGATTGGTTTAATCAACAAAAACTCGAAATATTATGTTAGCTGAACCACATTATTTAAGTTGATTTGACAAAAGATAAAATCTTGTGATAACAAATGAAAATATTTTTTTACGGTGAAATATCTATCAACTATGATTTTAATAACTGATCAAATTTAAGACATTTTTACACATGCTGTCACTAAAAATGCCAAATTAAACTTTTTCTGTTTTTATTAACTAGACCCTACTCGCTGACTGAAGTCACATGACAACAATGTACTACGTTCTGAAATATTTATGTATGCACACTGCATAAGTTTTCATCTGTATACAGTGACAGTACGCAACATATCTCCACTATTGTGTATTCTTAAGCATGTGTTCTGTACTAAAGGGAGGGTCCTGTCTACTGTAGGTGTTTCCAGTCCTGCCCGCGGGACATATTGTGATAGATGAAGTCTGGTTCCCCTATCAGCCGCACTATTGTTTCGACTGTCGCACCCTTGAGATGGATTGGCCGGCACACATGCTTGACTGACAGCCCGACAGGTCTCATGGAGGCTCGGCGTGACGGATGACGGTCAACAGGATGTGACGTCTCCTACCCTTGTTCCACAGGTTCCTGTTTTGGCCTGGCGGGGATCCCTTAACTCTCACTAACCAAATAGCACCTTTGTGATGACTACCAAAAGAGACATATTCACTCGGATTTTAAAGAAGAGAGATGGATAAATGATGTACTCACAAACTGGGAAAGGAGGAAGTCCGGGAGGTGTCAGGAGAGGATGACATGTCAGAGAAGGAGACAAAAAGAAAGAGATGAGCGCACAGGTGGCTTTTCATTTACACTTATCTTGTTGGTGGACAGAAAGCGAGCGGTCCTGCTCGAGTGGCTCAAAGGAAGCAGTGTTTACGTTGCATCTGAGATCGCGACTGTTTATTTATGGGCTTCACTGCGAGAGGTTGAATTGGAATTTTCCCCCAAAGGAGCTTCCAACGTGTGAAAGGAAAACAGAGATAATGCGCATCGTGTCGGGTTACGGGCTCGGGGTGATGTGTAACTTTAGCGACTGAGAGGGTAAAGGCGAAGCTTAGCTACTTAAACTTAAGACTTAAACAATAGAGGTGGTAAAAAAGATCCAGGACAGCAAAAAACGAGCATCTTTGACAGCTACACTGTAAAAAAAAAAAAAACAACTTTCGTTTTGTGAGACCAACTCTATTTTAAAGGTTAATTAAACTATCGAATGTCAAAAAAGTTTACACTACATAAAATGTCAATTAGAGTCAATTTTTTGGCCATTTACTTTGACCAATTTAAAATATTACACAGGAAGATCTTAAGCTCAGTTTGATCACTGTTGATGCACTTGAATAATTTGTATTTTTGGTCAAAGCAGGCAGAATTATGATGACATAAATACTTGTTATTCAGAAATAATAGATGTTTTAGCTCTTTGCAGTGTTTTTGATTATACTTTGTTGTAAAATCATTGAGATTTCTTCCATTTCAGCACATATACACAACTTGCTTTGGTGTATAGAGGTAATTCTATATAACCTTTTCAGTTGGCTCAACAAACTGATACACAAGTTAGACAAACTAAGAAAGTTCTACATCATTAATATAATTAATATTATATTAATATAATTAATATAATATTATGCGTATCCTCAACCTGGCAACCAGCGTGAGCGTCCAGTCTGAGGTGGAGGGGGCGGGGGAAACGACTCTCTATAATATTTTGAATTTGGAGTGCAGTACCCATTTCAACCACTAGCTGTCAATATTACATACTGCACCTTTAACTTAAAATGCAAGCTGATTGAACGTGGATCTAGTACAAAACATTAATTTTGAGTTAATAGAACTTACTATATTGTGTTTGATGAAGCACAGACCAACTTTAATTAAGTTGGTACAACAATTACTCCATAAGTTAAGTAAAGGCCCGATACTTACGGCCAAGTTCTTTTTACTTCTTCGCTTAAGGGTAAAAAGAAGTTCAAAATACGTTTGAAGCAGTATACGGTTAGCGAACACGGTTAGTGGACATCTGACCTCAACGGACTGAACAGAAGAACACTTCCACGACAAAGAGGGCGGAGCCTCAGAGCCACACCCATCTATTACATAAACGCCATGGACCAATGGTAGTTTGAAGGCGTTTATTGGAAAGTTTGCTTTGGAAAGCTGCTTCGAACTCCAGAAACAAACTCCAAACGAACTTTGTTTTGGCGTGATATTGTTCGAATTGACATCACGCCAGTTTGTTCGTTTTCGCTTGAAGTATATCGGGGTTTAAGTTTTTGAGTTTTCTCAACTTCTGATTTTTTATAGTGTAGAAGGCAAAATGGCAGGAAAGAAGTTGGATGACCTCTTAAAACGACATTTCGCAAACATAGTTGCCCTGTACCAAGTCAAGAAGAGGTGGCTCACTTGGCATGCCTCCTGGTTCAGAAAGGGGGGCATCAAAGCCACCTGGGGGTCAGACTTACCACCTTCCTGGGGACACGGTGGCGATTGTTCTCCAATTAATCCCAGCCTGCTCTATTACTTTCAGATTATCTTTAAGTGGTTGAAGTCTTTGAGGTGAGGCCTAATCTCCCCGCACTTCAATGGCCGCCGTTGTATCTTGTCTGCGCGGGGAAGGCGAAGGGCTTAGAGGTTCTTAGAAGGTGGTCCGACACAGGACAGTGTGAGAACTCCGGCCCAGGCAGGGACCACAAACACCGACTCAAAGCTCTTAAGCGCACAGGGGGGACAAATAAAAGGATTTGAGCTTGTTTTTGGGGGGTGAAGGAGCTAAAAAGCTATCTTTCATAATCCTTCTGAAAATAAGCCTTTGAAATGCATGATTGGGGTTGAGCTTTGCTCTTTGGTCTGTGTTGCACCTGGGTACGAGAGTGGAAACTATGGAAAGTCGGTAACCTTGCGAGGAGCCACAGGAAATCGGCGGTCCAGAACTATGTACGTCGCTGACAAGCTGCTCACAGTGCTGGTAAACACTGACATGTGCTGTAACGGACTCACCGATCATCACTAATGAACTGAAACAATGATGCTTTAAAAAGACAGTGTTGGGGAGGAACTAACTGTATTTTTATTTCATACTTATATATGTAGCTTTTCTAGTATTGCTGCATTTTTCTTGCTGTTTTGAGTGAGTACGCAGCTTTACAGCCGAGCAAACATGATCAAAAATGATCTTGGCTTGGAGAACTATAAAACAGTTTCCCCAACACTGGAAAAGGAAGAAGACAAAATTCAACTCACCCCCTTTTAGGAGCCAAATCCAGGAGAATTAAAAAAAAGAGAGAGAGAAAAAAATCCATTAATGAACAATTTGTCGTAGGTTTCATATCCTGTGTACACTACAAGTCAGGTTTGGACACACTCATTATTATTATTAATAATTTTCACTTCTGACATTTTAGAAGATCAGTCAAGTCATGAAAATCATGAGCTGCAGCCTGGGATGCTTTGAAAACAGTATTTTAGCACATATAAAAAATAAATTTTATATAAAATTAAACTGTTAGTTTTGTAAAGAAATGAATATGTCCCAGAATTTATATTTGTCTACAAAACTGATTTCACCATTTCATTTAGATCTTATGCTGAATTTTTTAATATCATGACAAATATTAATTCAATTATGTGTGCCCAAACTTTTAACTGGTACTGTAAGTGTAGTGTTGAATGATTGGTTGTAAACTTGTAAACTTACTGAGGTAAAATCCTGGTTTGTTCCGACCATGTGAAAAAACCAAGAAACATTAATTATTAAAAGTGAGTTTATGATATGAGATGCATGCATTCTAATCACACAAGGCATTCAGGCAGAGAGGGACATATTATACGGCACAGTAGGACATTTTAGGAGAGAATAAAGCTCTCTTCACCTTTTTATTGGCCAGAGAAGAGTCTTGTTTCAGGAGCTGAATGAGATGAGACAGTTTGCCACTTGCTGCCGAGAAGATCCATTCTTTCTCGAGAGGATCCAGCTATAAATGAAATGAAGAAGAAAAGTCGTTTATATTAGTGAAATTACACTGAAAACTAATTTTAAAATCCCATTACTAGTTACATTTATACTACTGTTCAAAAGTTTGTATTTTTAAAGATGTTTTATGTTTTTGAAAAATGTCTCGAGCTCACCAAGGCTGCTTTTATTTGATCAAAAATCCAGTAAAACAATATTGTGAAATATTATCACACTTTAAAATAACTGTTTTCTGTCTGAATATATTTTAAAATAATTTATTTCTGCATTTATTTATTTTCAGCATCATTACTCCAGTCTTCAGTGTCACATAATCCTTCAGAAATCATTCTAATAAGCTGATTTGCTGCTCAAGAAACATTTATTGTTATTATCAATGTTAATTTCGATAATTTGTTTTTTTGTGGAAACCATGATAAATTTTTTTCAGGATTCTTTGATGGATGGAAAAAAATCATTTATTTGAAACAAATCTTTTGTAACATTTTAAATGTCTTTACTGCCACTTTTGATTAATATAATGTGTCCATGTTGAATAAAAGTATTTATTTCCTTCTTCAAAAAAAAAAAAAAAAAAATTTAAAAGTGTATTGCCTTATGTAGACTTCAGAAAGTCCACATAATTCCAAACATTTACCATGGTGAATTTATTTGATTCCACCAAAAAGTAAGTAAATAATTATTTAGCAGATGTTTTTATCCTTCGCAACTGACAGTAATTCTTACAGGGAGAAACTTGGAGTAACCTGAGGTTAAGTGTCTTAATCAAGGGCACAAAATCTTTTTTTAATGTCAAATTACTGATAAATTAATATTGGATCTCCATCAGACAGTCTAGGAATCTTTCTGTGGTTTAACTGACGTCAGTAATGGACAAAAACCACAGTTTTATTGTAGTAACAGTAACTACAGAAACAGAGATATTCTAGAGAAGATATTTTACTGTAAACTATATCATGACGTATGATTTATTACACTCACAGCCACAGCGGTGGATCCCAAACTGCCTCCACACTCCTCCTCCTGCTCAGATTCACTCTAGGAAAGAAACAGGATATGATACGATTGAAATCACTCACAAAACCACCTGTCAGTATCACCTGGAACATGGAGGAGTCAGTTTGAAACTGTATAATTAGTAAAATAAATAATCTGACATGCTAGAGCGGGTGTTTGGGTTCGGCGACCATGCACTTCCTCTTCTGTAGTTGTGATATGAGGTGAGGGAAACCCAGCGCTGTCAAGACTGAAAGAACATTGGTAGCAAGTAAACAATGTAAACAGACCACAAAGACATAAATAGGCCCTAACAAAGTAAATACAGGAAACACCCATAATGCTGCTCTATTCACCAGTACACAGACTTCCACTAAATACCAGAAACAAAACTTCCAGGGACGTTTACCTCAAAAACACAACAAACTGAAATGGAAGAACAGTAAAAACAAAAGATAATTCCTCCAATTTGACGTCTTCTCAGGTCACACAACCATAAAAAACGCTTAAAAGAGCCAGAGGTGAACGATTAGCTCCAATGAGCACCAAATTGCCCTAACTATGTCTTTTGTTTTTTTATCGTACGCTGTTTTACCAGAATCCACCAGCTTGCTTTGTGAGCCAAAGAGATGGTCAATTTCTCTTTATGTACCAAAGTGTCAGTCACGCTGATTAATGTGAGGGAAAATGGAGCGTTTGGGTCATTTTTGCAGTGCACGTGCTTGCTAATTGTTCTCAGGACAGCGACGGAGTGTCCGAGCGGACAGTGGGAAAACACTTGCGCTCTTTCATATAGGCTACTACACTAACAAGGCCTCTTTCCTAAAGACTGGAAGCAATATTTGTTTACCTGTGCTTAAACCAGACACATTTCCTTTTGAAACAAGAATGAATGTAACCAAGCAGGTGAGAGACTGAATAATTGCATGCAAAATTATTATTTTTTCCATCTGAAAATCAACCAGATTGGTAACCAATAATCACAGTAGCGTAACCAGAACGCAGTAATGGATACCACAATGAAAGAGATCTGTTGCATTGTAAAATATTAAAATAACCACATTTTATTATGCAGATGATTTCAGCTTCAGTGGATCATAATAATTCTTCAGAAGCACTAGTCAGTTTTGTCTCGTTTCTTGGAAAGAGCTTTCGGGCATGAAGAGCTTTCAAGTGTGAATCTCTTCCACTTAAAGAGTTTGCAGCTGTCATGGTTGAAAGAGAAACATTTAATGCAAAACCAAACATTCACTGTCTTAAAGCTCTAAGAGAAAAATATAAAAAAGACTCAATATGATTAATAAAATAAAATAATGAAAAGCATCAAATCTCATGTTCCAACATTAAGCCATGGCCTTTAACTAGCCGCATCTCAGACTGATCTGCATACAAATGTTTGGAGGGCACAGATGATCATTTTCTCTATAATGAGGTGAAGCATGTTGCTGTTTTGCACAAGAATAGAAAGCTTCATTCAAATGTAAATGAATGCGTCTTTCATGCTGTCACCCCTGGCTGAAACATGGCCTCTCAAATCCAGCTAATTATTCTGGCGCCACCTTTTGGTTAGTCTTGGTATTGCAGATTTCAAATGAGCAGCTTGTTTATGGTGCTCTGTGCCAGCTTTGGGGCGAATGACAAATAAGGATGAGCAAATAAGAGCAATGACAAATAATAAGATTATCTTAAGGAAAAAATGTAGCATGTGCTACGTTCTTAGAAATGTAATCTAAGTATTCATGCTGGTTTAATGTTATCTAAAGCTAAGAAGTGGTGTAATAATCAAATATAAAGTTAAATGAAATTTTTCACATGTGCGAGTACACATGCCAATCATCATTTTCAAAAGAGTTCTCTGTAACACTTTCTATGAAGCCTGTATTTATAATGCATTATAAGGGTATTCTTAATGCTTTGTAATACATGCATAAAACCTTATAATATGTTGTATCATCTTATAAATAAACATGTACAATACATTATAATGCTTACCTATTTGTGGTTATAACTTTTAAGAGTACAATGAATTATAACACCAGATGAAGCCTGCATTTATAATGCATCATAAGATTATTCTTAATGCATTATAATACACGCATAATGCCTTTTTAACAGCCTTATAATGTGTTGTAACATCTCATGAAATGACTAAAACAAAGTCTTCTTTTAAACATCTAAAAAGCTTTATAATGTGGTCATATTTGTATATGTATATAGGTATTAGATTTGGTAAAACCTTGTAATATTACAGTTTTTTTGTGAATAAAACATGATTTGCCCACTGTGAATGTATTGTTCCTTTGTACACAACTTTGATTTTACCTTAAGGGAAATGTCTTATATCCACTTCATGATATCTTATGACTGTTTAGAAGAAGAAGTCATTTTACTTAAAGCATACAAAGACCACTTATAAATATTATAACCGCATTTAGATGTATAAAAGAAGACTTTGTATTTGTCACTTTACTTTAAGCAGTAAAAGTCCACTCATAAGATGTAGTATGATACTGTGCAGATCGTAAGTAAACAATGTAAAGATATGTGACTTGGGAAAGTAAAAGATATGAAACTATGGGATATATAGCTAATTCATTATAACTCAAGTGGATAAAATTCATTTTGTGTTATAAATCACCATACTCTTAATAGTTACGATTATTGATACAATGTTGTTATACGATAAGTTTGTTTATAAGGCATTATGCATGTATTATAATGCATTAAGAATACCCTTTATAATGCATTATAAATACAGGCTTCATAGAAAGCGTTATCAAGTTCTCAAACATATTTTCAATACCTTTTCGTTTTCTTAGTTTTCTTGGGGTTTCACAATTTGACAAGCTGAATTTGAGTATAAATATTAAAAAAAAGCCTTGACACGTGGTGAATTCAGAACCGCATACTAAAATACTACTCGTACTACTTTTACCATATCTTTCAGCAACAGTCTACAGTGAGTACTACTGATCTATTTATCAGTGAGTGGGATCTCTGTGATGTCATTTCCTGTTTGTGGTTGTCTTGTCACATGACAAAAAAAATGGCTTCTTGCATGTTGACTACAGAAAACTTTCATAAAACTTTAATTTAGCAGACATTTGGAAGTTTTACAGTTTTCCTGTTTTAAAATAAAACTGCTTCACTTGTTATTTTTTAAAGAAATTAATACAATATGATATCAAATTACTTTAATAAAATAATTATAATTTTAAAAAATTATAATTTTATTTTAAATCTTAAATTATATTATTATAGTATAATAGTATAATATTTACAATGTATTAAAGAAAAAAAAATGGACTTTTCTTCTTTCATTAGTCTCTGGATGGTAAAGCCTCCTAGAAATATTTATTTTAAGATAAAACATCAAAATGAGTTTTAGGACATCTGAATCATGTTAAATCACAATTTTTTTTTTTTAATATTTAAGTCATTGTCATGCGTTTTTAAAGGAAGTAAACTAATACATCCACTGAGCCTTCTTTGTTCAGTGCTTTTATGACAACTAAGAGAAGTTGAAATGTTCAAATTGTTCTATTTGAGACAAAGCAACGTAAATAGTCTGTGATCAAATAAAAAAAATAGATAAGGGTACTCAAGCTACTTGGCTCTAACCTTTGACCCTGAATCCTTGTCGAGTTCATCTTCTCTGTCTGACGCTGAAAGCTCCTCCGTCAGATGCTCTGGTTTCTCTGGTTCCTCTGCTGGCGGTAAGAGGGTGCTGTCTGCCTGCTGAACACAAGAAAAGGAGAAGTTTCACTAAGAACACTTAGTAAGGATCACTTCACTGCACTGAAATCAGCTGATGCTGACAAAACAACAAGGGGGCCAAATGCATTCTCAGCAGACATCTATGGAAGACATCTACATAACTATAGATGGTATTTCATTGCTCAGAGATAAATGCAGCCACTTTCATGCTTTCATACAGTATGTCTGTTTAACTGTTTTCTAGACACAATGTCAGTGTGGCTAAAATAAGTGCTGACAGGAAATTCACACTTTTGTGTGTTGAACTGTATGCGCTCCATGTGTGGGTGAAAACTGCCACTCATCAACCAGTGTTGTTTATTTAAGTATTATTTTTATACTATCATAGTTTTTATTCATTTCAAAATTTTTTCCATCTAATATTCATATTTTATTTTATTTCAGCCCTTTTCAATTAACAACGTTTTTAATAGTTTTACTTTTAGCTAACTATAATAACCCTGTCATCGATTCTCATAATGGCCAAGCTTATGATGTTATAAGCAATTTGTGGTAACACTTTAGTTTAGGGTCCAATTCTCACTGTTAACTAGTTGCTTATTAGCATGCATATTACAAGGATATTGGCTGTTTATTAGTACTTATAAAGCACATAATAATGCCTTATTCTGCATGACCATATTCTACATCTCATAATTGTACCCAATACCTAAACTTAACAACTACCTTACTAACTATCAATAAGCAATAATTAGGAGTTTATTGAGGCAAAAGTAGTTAATAGTTAGTTAATACTATGAGAATTGGATAAGTGTGAGCCAATTTTTACATACAAATCATAATGACAGAGTTAAAATAATTATACTTGCCAATAATAGTGATGTGAATGTTGTGCTATAGCTGTGTGCAAACTTCTTATAGACTCAGTGACATTGTACACAGACCCTGTAGTTGTGGTTTTTGTCAAGGTCAGTGGAGATGTAAGTTTATATGATCCAAAGATGCTTCAAGGCTTCGAAGATATATGAAGATTATCTTGAAACCAAGCAAAACAAATAGCAATTTCTCATTCCAAAAATGAAATTATACATGCTCACTATACTCTTCCTCGCCGGAAGTCTCAATATGAGGTACAAAATAACGCTTTTAACAGCTGAAGTCCTACAGCTAAAGATAAGGAAACTGAGAAACAGTGTTATCTTCTTTTGACAAGCTTTCTCTTATCACCAGCTGCTTCTTTAATCCAGCTAGAAAAGCTTTAGCAAACAGTCTGAGGAAAAACACTGGACTCTGGGTGATATCCAGGAAAATGATTAATAGAGACCAAGAGTTTTAAACTATGATGCTCTTCAGTTGATATGAACATTTCATGCTAGTCTAACTGAGACTATGACACATACTTGGACATTAATAATTCACTAATTTGGAAAGCAGAGCTTTAAATATTATGTTTAACGGAATTACGTCACTTTGCAGAATATTGCTGAAATGCTGCGGTCAAATTACTCAGCCAGATTCCTCTTTAGTTCTTCTTGTTTCTTCTTCTTTGTTATGCTTTTTTTAGTAAAATCATAAGACATCAGGATGTGTCATTTATGACAACATGAATGTGAAAATACTGGTCACCAGTGTTGGCGTTACATCGTGTTACTCCCTAAAAAGTAACTAGTTATTATGTGTATAAATATTAATATTATACAAATATTAATGTGTAAATGTATAAAGTACTCATTATGTCAAAAAAGCAATCCGATTACATAATGCATGTTACTTGTAAAGCGTTACCCCCAATGCTGCTGGTCACTGATCTGTGAGGCACATTTTACTTGTAACCAGTGTTGCCAAGTCCACGGTTTTCCCGCGGAACTGGGCTACTTTAACACTGTTGCCGCGGGATGTTTTTCATGTCCGTGGGTTGAAGTGACCCCAAATAACATGATATTTAGCCCTCCGAAATGCAATTTTCACCGGGGGACCCCCCCGAAACGCGACTGGGCTAGTTTTGAGTAGCAATTGGGCGGGTTTTGTTGTGAAAACCTGGCAACCCTGCTTGTAACCTCCTTTAAATACTGATGCTATGATGAGCAGTAAAACAGAATGGATAACATAATCAGGAATCACTCACATTATCGGTCTGGGTCGGTTCTTGTGCCTCTGTGACTGTAATCATGGGTCCTGAGCACCAGGCCACCAGTGCAGGCTCTTTCTGAGCTGTTGGGTTATGGTTCTGCACTGGATTAGAGACCTGGAGCTCATTTTGTGGGTTCGGATGAGCCTGCTTGACTGATTCTCCTCCCTTTCCAGCGCCAGACTCTCGCTCTTGTATTAGTTGTCTATACTTCTTCTTGAGGATGAGGTATTTCTCTCCCTGAAATAAAAAAGGAACCATTACCTCCATACTGTTATTTTAAAAAAACCACAAAATTTCCTCATAATTTCCTCATAAAAAAGAAAACAAAACAAAAAAAACATCTTTTTTGAGCACAAAAGGAAATATTTTCTAGAAGATATCATATGGCTTCAGAAGATTTGCATTATAGTGTACTACGTTTATTCTACTACGTGCTTTTTCTCCTTCTTGCACTTTTTGGAGATTGACAAATTTAATTTTAGTGATATGAAAAAAGGCAGCTTGGACATTTGCAAAATATCTCCATAGAAGGAAGCAAGTCATACAGGTTTGGAACAATGTTAAGATGAATAAATGATGATAAAATGTTAATTTTTGGTCTCTTTAACACAATCATATAAAAATAATAATGCATTTTTAAAAAAATAAATCAATACTTATTCAGCAGAGACCCAATAAATTGATCAAAAGTGACATTAAAGATATTTATAATGTTACAACAGATTTCTATTTCAAATAAATGCTGTTTTTGAACTTTCTGTTCATCACGAAAAAAAACATTTTGTAACCGTTTCCACAAAAATATGAAGCAGCACAACTGTTTTCAACATTGATAATACTAAATAATGTTTCTTGAGCAGCAAATCAGCATATTAGAATGATTTCTGAATGATCATGTGACACTGAAGACTGGAGTAATGATGCTGAAAATTCAGCTTTGATCACAGGAATAAATTACATATTATAATATAATAAAATAGAAACAGTTATTAATAATATTTCATAATATTACTGTTTTACCACAAATAGTTTTTACTGTATTTTTGATCAAATAAATGCAAACTTAGTAAGCATAAGAGACTTCTATCAAAATTATAAAGTCTTCCTGAACCCAAACTTTTAAACAGTATTGTATTGTATGGCTGGGAAAAAAATGGATTATAGTTCAGATCAGATGGAAAGTGATCTCATCCAAAGGGAAAGTACACATCTAGAACAATGATCCAAGATCATAAGGGTGTGGGGTATAGCACTGATGTGAGAAAATGAGACCTATCCCAGTCACAGAGTAAATAATGAATCACTGTGGGAATAGAGACCTGTGCGACTATTCTTCAGGGACAGGGAATAAACGTGATCGCATTACAAACACAAAAATGCACTAATGATTATTTAATGAGACTGAGGGAGGCGTTAATTAGTTTAAACCGCAATAATGATTTGACAACACATGTACTCACATTCTCAGATTTCACCACAGCAATTCTATCAATGATGAGTTTGAACTCTTCTCTGTATTTGGCTGCAGGGGAAAAAAAAGAGAGAATAAAGTGTTATGAGTAGGAATCATGTTTCCCAGCATGCTTTCCAAATATATCTTAAGAGAAAGGTTACTCGTACAATATGACCTTGCATTAGTTCTTTGCTTTGTAAATATAAAATCAACATTTCAGAAGAAAACCAAAAGCATATCAGAAGCTAGTTTTTAAATGAACAATTCACCCAAAAAATGGTTGTTCAAACTTGTCATTCCAAACCTGTATGACTTTCTGTCTTCTGTGGAATACAAAAGTAGTTAAAGGGACAGTCCACCCAAAAAAAAAAGAAAAGACAATTCTGTCATCATTTATTCACCCTCATGTCGTTCAAACCTGTATGAATTTCTTTCTTCTGCTCAACACAAAAGAAGATATTTTGAAGAATGTCTGTAACCAAACCGTTTCGGTTCCCATTGACTTCCACTATATTTTTTTGTCCATACAATGAATGTCGAAGGGAACCAAAACGGTTAACAACATTCTTCAAAATATCTTCTTTTGTGTTCAGCGGAAAGACATGAGGATGAGTAAATGATTACAAAAATTCCATCTTTGGATGGACTATCCCTTTAAATTTTATAAATAAACATTTTCGTTTATGTTGCGAAGGAAAAAAATAAAGTCATACAGGTTTGGAACGACATGAGGGTAAAGGAAGACAGAATTATCATTTTTTGGTGGGTGAACTATCCCTTTAAAAGCAACATTTACTGGTTTGAGTTTGACTACACCTTGAACACTTGTTTATTTATTGATTTGTTCTGTCTGCAAGTTATTGACTGGTAAGATTAGCTGTTTAACGTTTTGCACACACAGTGGACTCTGATTCCTGGCCTGTGGGAGTTTGTGATGTTATGCAACATCACTTCAGCACAGACTGACTGCATCACGGAGAAACCAGAGACTGGCTCGGATTACTATACAAGAATAGAAAATGACAGGGAGGAGACATGCACAAACAAATCCTTCATTACTGTGCTCATATGCCTTTTCAACGACCGTTCCCAATGGATCATCACTCAGATGCTCCCAGCGCTGGCTCGTAGTTTTATTTAGATCCCAAAGACTTATTTTCCCTACTTCAATTTCATTCCATTGCCTAAAGGAAAATGTATTTCTGTCATGACAACTCTTGGAGTGTATGGCATAGTAATGGGTGTGAATAATAGATATGCTACGCTGCTGCTGCTGTTGGTTATTGCTGCTGTAGAGAAAGTACGGGCTACTGAATACACACACGACACACTGCTGTGAGCAAGTAAGACATGCTGCGGCTGTACAATATATCATACATGAATTACCGTAGTAGATCTATACAGGTGGAGCTGGGGAAGATGGAGGGTTTCTGAAAGCGCGCTGCAACTGCTACAGCAAATGTTGACCAGTATTTGAAGGTTGAGCAGCGAACTCATTGGCTACTGAGCAGGAACCAATCAGCTGTGCCCTATAGAGAATGAAGTGATTGCAAGCAGATTGAGTTAAGGACCAATCAGCCTGCGCTATCTAGAGTTTCATGACAGAACTTTGTATTTTTGCTTTCTTGGTGGCACAACACAGCTATATTGATGTAATGAGCTTTGACATGGAACTTGCAGTTCAGTAAGTGAGTCATGTGTTGATCCAGTAGCCATTCTGATGGAGTTCATTCAGTAAAAGACTCGACAAATGGATTCAAACCGGGCTGGCCCACACTAAAAGATTTTCAAAATGTGAAAGAGATCACAAACATGATGATAAAAAAACCATATATTTAACAGTTTTGTTCATATAGTGTGTGAAGTGCCGCGATGTGACCAAGACAGTCATCTCTCATGGTCAAACATGACTTTAGAGTAAACCAAAACTGTGGAATGAAGAGCAAGAAGAAATTGAGATAATAGTGTTTGGACTGCTTTTTACAGAAAATTCATGGGAGAAAAAGAAAAAGGTTTGGATGAAGTCGTGTTATGCTTCGGTCAGCTTGCTTTCTGATTGGGTATCGTTTCGTTCCACTGACAATCTACAGAGCGTGTGCGTTCGTCCTCAGGGTTCGCTCCACACAACAGGATTTCTGATTGCAAATATTCAACATGTTGGATATTTATGATTTGGGATCAGTGCGGCCCCGACGTTCTTCACACCTCACGCCACAGGAAAATCTGATAAGATAATCTGTAGAACCATAAAGATAATCAGGACTTTACCTACACTGTAAAAAACGACCGTGATTTTAACGGTAAAAGACTGTAAAAATGCTACGATGAAAAACAGTTAATTGATTTACAGAAAGTTTCCGTACTATATATGGTGAATAACTGTAATACATCTAACGGTACATGTAATTTTACGGTAAAACCGTAAAATTAACAGTTTTTGGAAGTGAAGCACTGTATAATTTATAATTTACTGTATAAAAAACGTAAATTGACATTCCCACAATTCCCTGCGTGACACTTCACATTTGATGTATTTTCATTTAAATTCATTAAAATTTCATTTTCATTCTAATCAGTAATGTACATTAGGGTTTTATGTTACATCTAATGTTGTTTAATTAATGTTTATTGCATTTTTAAAATTTCATGTGTGTTACATATATTAGTATTGTCCTTCTTAGCTTGTGATGAGCTTTGATTCATCATGTGACTCTCATCACCACTGTGTTATTGGTGGTTGTCAGTGTATTACAAAGGTACAAAACAGATATTAGTACTTCAATAGTTTGGTAAATTAACATTATATCCAGGGCTTGACATTAACACCCGCCAACCCGCCAAATGTGGGTAGATTTCAGCTGTGACAGCCACTCCCACTAGCCACTTTGGCGGGTTGAATATAATTTCAGCATACAGCCTAATCAAAGGTAGCCAAGCACGTCGTAGCACAAAATTACAATCCGATCACAATTCGTTATCGATTAACTTACAGTTAGTGAAGGCGGGATCGGCGGAATCGCGCTGAATGACACACAACCGAAGTGCTCTCTCACGTGCGCTCTCTCTCTGTTGCGCGCGCGATCAGATCTCCTTGCGCCTGAATGGTCAAATACACGCACACACACGTCAATCGTGTGGAGTATCTTGCGTGAATACAGTCGGTTATGGCTTAAGTGTACGTAAACAGGTTGGTAAAAACTGGTTATGTGTCAGTAGGCCTATATTAACAGCCCAATTAAATACCTGTCTGTCATTAATGTTAATCAAACAACAAAAGATGTTAAATAAATGTTAAATAAACCTACTGTATCTGAAAAAAAGAGTTTAGTCTATTTAATTTACTATTGTATTTGTAATTTGCTAATTTGCTTCTTTGTTCTTTTTATATAGCCTAACAAAAATAACGTATACAATTATAAAATTTATCATATTATGGTCATATTGCCCACCCCTTGCCCACCCGTATACCAGCTGATATAGCCTACCATAGGCCTAGTCTTGATTTTGGTGGTCAATCTGCATTTGAAAGTTTGAAAGGGTTTTAAATCTAGCTAATCAAGTAAAATGACTCAAAATCAAGTAATTTTACCATGTCAAAGTCAACTTATCAAATGTAATTTCCCAACAGCAAAATCATGGCCAGTAAAAATGCTGAGTGGCTAGTAACTTTGGAAAACCACTAGCCACAGTGACTGGTGAGCAAAAAAGTTAATGTCAAGCCCTGATTATATCAGTTAATGAAATACGTTTTTTTACCGTAAATTTAACTGAATTTTTTTTACAGTGTGTAAAATAAACAGTTATGAACCATAATTAACCATAAACGGAAGGGGAGAATTAGCCCAAAATTGTCCTGATTATCTTGTAGTGTGTGGGTGCCTGTCGTATGAATGAGTCATTAAAAGAATTGACTCATAACAGTCATTTGTTCATGAATCGGACTACACAGGTGGTGCTTATTTGTTTTTACATGCACAGCAGACCATGAGGAGCGGGAGTTCAGGAGACGCTCCTGTGATGCGCCATGCCAGAAATATGTAAATACAAGTTATAAACCCGTGAAATGTGTTAACTAAATTTGAGAACGTTTATTTTTCATATTTCTGACATGGCATGAACGCACCATCATTCCTGCACTTTGTCCGAACCACTTACTTCCCCTCTGAGGTGATTCACAACCCACAGTTTAAAACCGCTGCTCTAGTTTTACTAACTTAAACATATGATTTTGGCAGACTGTAATGGAACATCTCTCATAAAGGCACTTTTTAACTCTAAATGGTTTCATTGAAATATCACACTAAAATTTCTGTTGTTTGCAGGTGCTATTTTACTCAATCCTACTTTTTTTCCCCTGTGAAACAGTTTTTTGGTTACCAAGGCAACAGACAATTGCAATGCTAGATTTTGAGCCAAGGTCAACAATATTCTGAAGTATTAATCTTTTTTATTAGTATAAATATATAAATGAAAAAGTCTTTTGGCTCAACACATATTTAGTGCATAGCATAGTCTAGGTCAGGGTTTTTTAGATGCCCTCAAATATGATCATTCTCATCCATCTGGAAAATATTTAGTTTCTATTATGTTACATTTTTATTTATTTATTTTTTACTCACTATAGTACTGTTAGAATATGTATTATTTATTTTATTCATTCAAATTAGTGTTATTTATTTATTATTTTAATCAGATGTTTTATTTATTTTAATCACATTTTTATTATTTTATTTAATTATTATTTTTTGTACATTGTTACACTGTTTTTCTCTAAACTTTTTGGGCCCCAGTCATTGAAGTTACATTGAATAGTATTGATATCAGTGATTACTGTTATATTGATATATCAGCACTGATATATTTTGTTAATGTAGAAATGAAAAAAACATGATAATAAAGTATATTTTCACATTTTTTTGCATTTTTTTAATGATTGAAGACCTTATGAACTAATGATTTTATTGCTAATGAACATTATGAATGAATTAATAAAATGTCACTGTCAATGAAAAATAAAATAAACATACAAATCCAATTCTTGAGTCTTTCACCTAAATAGGTCTTTAAAATGTTTTATGAAACATATGACCCTTTTTTGTCAAAAGTCAGATACCACAAACAAACAAACTTGAACATTGGGGATGTTGTTAAACTCTCAAACACATCACTACACAATGTGATCCATAAAGGGTTAAACAGTACCACTTAAACTGGATTGTGCCAAACAGGCAAATTATATCAGGGCTTGGATCTTTAAATAGAGAATGTACCCTACACAACCTTTCCGTTTCCTGCCAGGGGAAAAGACAGGGATGACATTGCAACACAGCATCCACAACAACAGGAAACCTTATAGGAAGTCAACACTTAACAGTTGTAGCCAGCAGAATTCCTGCCATGGTACTGAGAGGTACACTGTTTAGCTTTCTGAGCAAATTTATTAGTCTATGCTGGCCAACAACACGAGGACTCTACGTTCCCACACAGAATATATAGCAGCTGCCCGAGATCCCATCAAAACCACCATCCTAAAAAGGACTGGAATCATCATAACCCCAGAATTATCTGATGTGGTAACCGAGAATAATTATGATAATTTGTTAGCTGTCAGATGGTCCCAGATGAAGGCAGATTTTGAAACCTCTGTACACAACTGTACAAGCACAGCTGGACGAAGCATTATAAGCCATTACGGATAATTGTTTCATAAATTTATGTCTGACACATGTAGGTAGGATTAAATGCAATATCATCTAATTTAATTACAATTTAAGTGGTTTATGAGAACATTTTTTTATTTGGCCCACTTTGCTGCAGCCAAGCTCTTCATTGCAGACATGTCATTTCATTTTTACATTAATATTTAATGTTCACACACAAAACACTAGTGTTAAACCAGTATTTGTTTTCCCAATAACAGATGCTCATAACTATAGAGAAAAGTCAATATGATTAAAGTCACCATGAAATTATAATTGACCATTCTTATTTTTTTATGGAATATTGCAGTATTATAAATGACTTATCCATGCACATCAATATTTTTTTTTTAATTCATGTGCTCTCGTAGTCTTAATTCAAAACAACTTCCCCTCCCTCTTGCAGCAACATCTCACGTCTTCTCTGATGATGTGTTTACTGACGCAAGGGCGGGGCAACCTGTCACTCACATGAGATCCACCAATAGCAAACCACAACCATCCAACTGCATCCAATCAATTCCTAAAGGACAAAATCAAGTCCCGCCCTAAATTTTTCTTGTTGCAGAAGCCGTTTCACTCGGATATACGGCACAATAGGGAAGAAAAGCCTATTGCAACTATTGAAATTCACAAAAAAAAAAAAATCTGCAAATAATTTTGCAATATTCATTGACAAGGCTGTTGAATCTGACACAAGTGAGAGAATTCATGCTTTTCTTAATCAGGCAAGCAGCTACAGATAGAGTTGTCAAAATTACCAACTTCAGTACCAAGTCGGTACTGAAATTTTAAAAATGTGACGCTTTGAGATTTATAAACTCCTCTGATTGGCCATTGTGTTGACGCACTCAACGGATATGTCTGTAATTGGCTACAATGATCAACGCACGGGAGCGTTTGAAAGCACATGGAAGTGTTTGAATTTGAAAGCGGGAGCAGTAGCATTTGAAAGCAGGAATCTATCAGCGGACTGGTCCGTCACTGATGACTATTTACAACATGTTTTTGAAGCGTTGATCATTGAAGCCAATCACAGACATTTCTGATGAGCGTGTGAACACAATGGCCAATCAGAGGTGTTTACAAATCCGCTCAACAGCGCTCAAAGCGTCACATATTTAAAGTCAAGTCAAGTCACCTTTATTTATATAGCACTTTTTACAATGTAGATTGTGTCAAAGCAGCTTTACATTGATAACTGGTACATTATTTGGCTGCACAGCAGCTCTTAAAGAATAGTGTCAATGCAGGCAGATCAAAGCACTGTTGAATATCAAATGTCAAGTCAAATGTCAAGTGTCCCCAACTAAGCAAGCCAAAGGCGACAGCGGCAAGGAACCCAAACTCCATCAGGTGACATCAGGTGGCAGTACCGACTTGGTACCGAAGTCGGTACTTTTGACAACTCTAGCTACAGATATCATTTGATGCAAATATTGGACAATTTATCAGCTTATATAGGCCAATCATATACTGCAAAACAACATTTGATCCATCAGAAAAGCAAAATCAGCAAAGAATAAGTCAGAACCAGCCATTAAAAACTTATCAAAATAAGTATATACATAGGAATACTACAATATCAATCAGAATTTGGGTATATTCTGCTTAATGTAAGAAAAACTGTGCCTTCCTTGCATCAAATGTGTTTTTGTCAGTAATATCTAGGCTAACATAACCCAGAATTACCTTTATATGCACATATATAAATTAATGCTTATAGTCTATATATAGGCATGTTATTCAGATTTATATAAATCAGAATATTAACTCACTATGGTTATGCCAATCAGTTTAATGCATTACACAATTTAATATGGCCATGTTTTGATTAATATTGGAATATGAATTAAATAGTAAACTACATATTCTATTTAGAACTCCACTGTCATGGTTAGGGAATGTGGGGGCCCTTCCTGAGGGAGTAAAGGAAATGACAGAATTCCATGTGTAATTCTATCTGTTGGTAGAGCTTTTCTAATCTAAAGCAGATGTTTGTCACAGTTACTTTATATTTTAAGACGCTAAAAGCCATTTACACAGACCTCAAGCAGAGCAAAAGCACAGTATGCAGTTTTTAATCCTTATTATAGAATGAAAAATGTACGTGTCAGAGACTTTGCCATCAAAAACACCGCATTTACACTGCTAGCACCTCGACAAAATTCTATTCTAGCTTTTAATCGTTGGTCTGCGCTGCCTCAGTTGCGTCGCGCCTCGAGTGTTGCGTTAAGTCGGCGTGTCGCATTAAAAATTTAGTTTATTTAATTAACTTATAAAAAAGACCCCGCGCGTTCTGTTTCATTCAGTTTCTAAACGCAAAAACGCGTCTCGTGTGAACGCCCCCGTGACGCGTTGCGTCGCGTGCTTGCAGTGTAGATTGGCTGTAAAGCGAACGCGAATGTGAAAAATGTCATATTCTCATTTACTCACCACGTAGTTGCAAATCGCTATGGTTTATAAAATGCTTATATGTTTTGGACAGATCTGAATTTTTGACTTTTCCTCCTGAGGAACAGATGTAATCCAGTAAGGACGCTTCACTGATTTCGCCCATCTCTGACAGGGAACTGAAAATAAATTGTATTTTACAACAGATGCGCTCTAGTCCTGATGGGTTGTTCTCGAAGATGCTGAAGCATGGCTTTCCTGGAAGCCAAGCTAATTACTGAAGAAGAAAGTACACTGCCTGGCCAAGTTCACTCCACCCAAATCTGCAGAAAGAACCTCCTACAGTTAACCCTTTGTACTCTGGAGAATTAACCCTCTGGTGCTCTTCGAGTGGCGATTTTTGAAATTAATGTACTATATTTTAGTTCAATAATGTTTTTTATTAAATATATTGTATTTTTTATGGACTTTATTATACTAAATTATATTTATGCACAAGTTAAAATCCATTTATTCACTTTTTGAACATAGACCTGAAAATGAAATTTCCAACGCTAACTTATTTATAACTTAAGTTTGGTCTCTTTTTAAAGAAGACACTTGGCAGATTATTGCTAAAGTGAAAAAAAGGCTAAAAAAAAAAAGTGAACTTAAAAAAAGTTATAGAATTTTACGCACAAAAATACTATTATCAATTTTAATATGAAATATATATTTTCCAAAACCAATTTACTCTAAAACAGTGAGAAAATCAAAGTCATAATTCTAAACAAGTTGTGTTCTATGGAAGCTTGTTTCCGCCACTAAATAAAAAATAAAAAAGATAATTGTGACTTTTTATCTCACAATTCTGACTTTTTTTCACAACTGTGAGTTTGTATCTCACAACTTTGACTTCTTTTCTCAGAATTGCGAGATATAAACTCACAATTGCGAGAAATAAAGTCAGAATTGCAAGTTCTGGGGCCCTATTTTAATGATCTAAGCGCATGGTCTAAAGCGCACAGGTGTGTCCGAATCCACTTTTGCTAGTTTAACGACGGGAAAAATGGTCAGCGTGCCTGGCGCATGGTCTAAAAGGGTTGTTCCTATTCTCTTAATTAGTAATTAGTGTGTTTTGGGCGTAACGTGCAATAAACCAATCAGAGTGTCATCTCCCATTCCCTTTAAAAGCCAGGTGCGCTCGCGCCATGGCGGATTCGCTATTTACATGGCAGAAAAAATTGAAAGTTTCTCCAGAGAGGAATCCTTTTATTTTTAATATTTAAAAATGTTTGTGCTGCTGCGCGTCCCTGTGTGTGTAACAAGTAGAGTGTACGCGTGTTCTGCACCCGCCTATAGGCGCATATTACTAACGCGCCCTTTAAATAACAAAAAAATAAAATATATCGCACCATTGACTTTAGACCAGGTTTCAGTTGGTCAATGGCGCAGTCTATTTCATTTGCCTCAAAATAGCAACACGCCAACAATGCGCCTGAACACAAAAGACAAATACGCAATTTCTCAGAATTCTTTTCTCAGAATTGTGTGATATAAACTCGCAAAGGCAAAGTTGAGTAAAGTGGAAAAACTTTTTTTCTTAGAATTTCGAGTTTATATCTCACAATGCTGACTTTATAACTTGCAATTCTGACTTTATAACTCACAACTGTGTTTTTTATCTCACATTTCTGACTTTATAACTCACAATTCTGACTTTATAACTCACAATTCTGACTTTATAACTCGCAATTGACCCTTCGCAAAGACCCGCCCCCCTTAGTTACTGTTGCTTTGTCCGACAAGCCATGGCGCTGTCACGCCACACAGAGTGAAAAATACATCGCAGAGCAAAGAGGACACTGACAACACGTCGACAGACAAGACAGAGCAGGATACTTATGATATTAAACAAAGTCCCAGCTTTCAAATTGTGTAATTTTTTAAGAAATTCGAACAATAAAAAACGTTTTGTGGCTCTTTAATGTATCGTGACAGATATCTGTAGCGCCCCAGCTTAAGCGGCTCGTGAACCGATCATCTCTTCCTACTAGTTAATTTATAGCATCAAATAAACATGAATGAACATGGAAAAGGAATGTTGTTTCAAACGCGGAAAGACATCAGTACACACCATTTTTCAAGTTCAAGTCCACCGAGGTTAATCTTCTAACTCCTGACTGCTTTGTCAGACAAAATAGCGGATTCGGCGTTATGATTGGTTAGATCGCTTGTCAATCAAACTCCCGGCGAAGGGTCAATTGTGAGTTTATATCACGCAATTCTGAGAAAAAAAAGTCAGAATTGCGAGATAAAAAGTCGCAATTATACCTTTTTTATTTTTTATTCAATGGTGGAAACAAGCTTCCATAGTGTTCCAAATTTGAGATTGCTATCTCAAAAAATGAGCTTTCAGTAAGATTTTGTTTGGGCGCAGTACCAAAAGTTTCCACTAGATGAAATTAATTTCCCATTCATTATTGATTTCCAATGCGGTCATTTTTGATCGCAAGGAGTTCAAGTGTGACTATTTTTTTCAGGACCATTTCATCTTTTTGAATCATGATTTTTTTTTTTTTTGTTCACATAGCAAGTGCTGGACCAGAACCATCACCAAATTTCGTACCATTCCGAGGAAGAAAAAAATTCTAAAAAACCCCCAAAATGTATGTATATATATATATATATATCTAAAAATGTGTAAATGTTAAATATATAAACATAAAATGAACAAATTTTTCTGCAACTAGCAGAATCCATTGTGACGTTTAACAATATAAGCTGCTATTGGGGCATGTTGTCACAGAAGGCCTTAATAACGCAATAACGATAGAAATAGCTTTTTGTAGCCAAGACTTGATGGCTACTGCTATCCAGAAAGTGTACAAAGAACTATAGGACTTACAGTTAATTCAACTTGTGTATTCCCTAGGTGAGCTCGTCTGTTAATGTTTAATGACTGGAAGTGACTGGACGTTTCGGGAGGGCAACATTCTCCACTGGACACTCATTCAGCTGATAGCAGTCAGTCACACGCTCCACCCTCACTGTCACTATAGAGTCACACTTATTTAGCTGTGTGACCTGATAAATATCTGGGTTGGTTATCAAACACAACTGGTGACTTATTTATTCAAAGGACCATATGCAAGAACCATTGCCTACACAATCTGAACCTGCAAGCGCTCTTCCTTTAGTGAGAATACAAACAATTAAATGTTTCATGCTATCTTTTACTTCATGGATTTGACATCTGGTAATCCAAAGGTATGTCAGAACCACAGTACACCAGATTAATTGCAGAAATGGTAGTAAATGCAACTCGTTTACATCACAACTCGCCGGCAGCGTCTGGCATATCCAAATGGATTTCCATTTAATTAAGTAATATGCTTGTCATTTCATTTTCAGTGCATTAACCCCCTCAAAAATACAATACTGGAATGACAATAAGCTCCTTAAGGCTGATACAATAACAGTAATCTCTGTAAAGTTGTTTTTATAAACTGTGCCGTATGGTCACTTTCATTTTTCAAAACACCTAAGTAATGATTATGAGCTCGCAGACATATGTTATGTCTAATGGGACAGAATCAGAACAGAAAAACAGCTTAAATATTAAGCCAAGCAGAAGTAATTCAGAATAACAAAACAAATCAGAAACTCTGGCCTGGTTCCTTCTAGCATAGGAATTATGTAAGAACCTTATTATTAATTGTTTGTGATGCTTTTTATTATTTATATGTATTAATAGAATTATTTATTATTTGTGGTAACAAATAATTGTGATAAGTAAATAATACAATTTATTATAATTAATAAAAATAGTTATTGTAATTATAATTAATAATAATAATAATTCAGAAAAAAAAACACCTGAAAACTAAGGGCTCCTTCTAGCAAACCATAATGTAAACTATTTAAATATTAATTATTTGTTGTGCTTTTTATTATTTATATTTATTTATTTAATTATTTATTATTTGTGGTCATATATAATTATAATGAAATAAAAAAATAATATAAAAGTAATTCAGAAAAAAACACCAGACAATTCTGACCTGATTATATATTATATCTGACCTGATAATATATTTATTAAATTATTTATTATTTATGGTAATGAATAATTATAATTAAATAATATAATTAATTATAATCAATAGAAATAATAATAAGTATTATTAATAATTATTAATAATAATATTAAAGAAATTCAGGGAAAAAAAAAAAAAAAACACCAGAAAACCAGAAAACTAAGGGCTGGTTCCTTCTAGCATATGAATTATGTGAACCTTATTATTAATATATATATATATATATATTTTTTTTTTTTTTTTTTTTTAAATATATAAAATATATATTTGTGGTGCTTTTTATTATTTATATTTATTTATGTAATTATTTATTATTTGTGGTAACAAATAATTATGATAAAAATAATAAAAAAGTAATAAAAATAAGAATATGAAGTAATTAAGAAAATTCTGACCTGGTTCCTTTATATGAATTATGTGAACCTTATTATTAATTATTTGTGGTGCTTTTTATGTTTTATATTTTTTTATTAAATTATTTATTATATGTGGTAACAAATAATTATGACAATTAAATAATAAAAATAATGTTAATAATAATAATTGAAAATGAGAATAATAATGATTTTCACTTGGTGGATGATAAAACAGTTGAAAGATTCAATACATTTACAATGATCAGACTTGGGGGTGGGCTCAATTTACTTGGTCGGCACCCTAACAACACCCCAGCAACCACCCACTAAAACCCCCGCCCTCAGGACACTGTTTCTCCACCTCACAGATGGAGAGATATCAAACCTCAAACTAGATTTTCCATGTCCCCTCCTTGGATCTGTATACAATATTTCATGTTAACCTGATAAAAACCACTGTGCCTAATGATGCCAGATGTTGCTTGGCAGCTTTTGTGACAATACAAAGGTCAATCAGCGTATAATGGTGCCGTGTGACATGGACGGGCTGATGGGAGGCAGCTGTTCTCACAGTGAGCCACTCCATATGGACGGCGCTTGTCGCGGGGCCTTTTCGCACAGCGGAAAACCTAGTAAACATGCCTCGGTTCTCATTTCCTTTTTACTCCCTCATATAAACACAGCCTAAATCCAATCATCTAGGCCTCTAAAGAGGATGATGTTGATTAAAGAGAACTCAGAGAACGGTGTTCACACTGACGTTCGCCGTCACTCATGAGCCGAGAAACTCAGCGAGGCCTACAGAGGGGATTGTTTAGACAAACAATGGTGTCTACCTGATTTTAATCCCAGAGCTGCAGAGAGTGCTGGGATTGGCGGCATTTAATAAAGGAAAGTGCTCTCGTAATCTGGATTTGCCAAAGTGCCCTTTTGTGTTAATCAGACAATTTTTACAGGATGCTTTATGACATCTGTCACAAGGAGAAGCAGGAGTTCATGATCGTTTGAGTTGGACTTGGTGACAGATCTAAAATACAGTGTCAGCTGAAATGTCCAAATTAATTAGACAAAATGAAACAACATCAATTCATTATTTATGGAGTTTTCAAGGAGCTTTCTGCATCTGAACTACACATTTTAGAGGCATGTTTGACTTTTTATTTATATACGTATATAAATGTGGTTATTTTTTGTTTTTGAAAGTCTCATCCTTATCAAGGCTGCATTTATTTGATCAAAACTAGTCAAAAACGGTGAAATATTATTACAATTTAAAATAACCGTTTTCTATTTGAATTAGTGCTGTCAAATGATTAATCGCGATTAATCGCATGCAAAATAAAAGTTTGTGTTTACATAATATGTGTGTACTGTATATTTATTATAAACATGTATTTAATAAATATTTACGTGTATATTTATATATAATATATTTTTGTTAAATATATGCATGTGTGTGTATTTGTATATACATAATAAATATACACAGTACACACACTGTAAAAAATTATTTTCATGATTTATCATAACATTTTTCTTTTGTCAAATCAACTTAGATAATTATTGTGGTTCAGATACCATAATATTTTAAGTTTCTGTTGATTAATCAAATCGCCTTCATTGTATTAACTCAAATTTTTAATTTCAATGAACTCAAAATTTTAAGGCAACCAGTTAACTTACTTTTTTAAGTTAAACCAACAATTCTTTTTTACAGTGCACATATTATGTAAACACAAACTTTTATTTTGGATGCGATTAATCGCGATTAATCGTTTGACAGCACTAATTGGAATATATTTTAATTTATTCCTGTGATCAAAGCTGAATTTTCAGCATCATTACTCCAGTCTTCAGTGTCACATGATCCTTCAAAAATCATTCTAATATGCTGATTTGCTGCTCAAGAAACATTTATGATTATTATCAATGTGAAACAGTTGTGCTGCTTAATAGTTTTGTGGAAACTGTGATGCATTTAGAAAATAAATTTTCAGAATTATTTTTAATAAAAATCTTTTATAACATTATAAACACTGTCACTATTGATCAATGTAATGCCTGCTTGCAGAATAAAGTATTAATGTCTTTAAAAAAACTTAACTTTTGAATGGTAATATATATATGTGAGTGTACAGAAGCACATACTCGCACACACACACACACACACAAACAGAGCAGCTAATCGACTCAGGTTGTGTAATTACTTTAGTGTTGCAGCGAAAAGCTGCATTTTTATAATTAAAGTCCAGTGTATCAGCGATGAAGCATAATAAACTACTTCTAAAATGGAGGATTACATTGATAAGTCCCAGAAGGCCAGATGTGGGAATCGGGGGGAGGTTGGTGAGGGGGGTTGGATCCGGCAAATCTAGGATGGGATTAATGGAGAAAATCCCACGGGCCGGAACGCTGCCTTTTCCATGAGGATTAGGGTCTTGTGTGGAGTCAACATGCTGTAATCCACCGATTAGCTGATATAATCACCTGTAAATACACCTTGGCCCGCACACATCCCAGACTGCCAACCGCTGCCATGCACAGAGGGTGAATGAGTTTAGACCAACCCAGTTTCAAGCTCTGAAAGATCTGAAGAAGATGCCACAACCGTCAAAAAACTGACAGTGACTGATAGGAAACATCTCATCTCATGAAACAGTTTGAGAGTAAATGTAAATTGTAAAAATACACAGCAGAGCATCTCATCTTGTGTTTATGTTTCTGTATAACATATTCAGAGAGGTAGACATCTGCTGTGTGTGATGCATGATTAATCAAACTTGTCTTGTGTGTTTGTTTACAAGTGGCTTTTTCACCTTTTTTAAAGTGAGAGCGGGCGCGGCCATTTTAAAAGTGAATGTGTCTGGCTTCCGGTGTCATTCACTTCCAGGAATTTAGATCAGCGGAAGTAAATGTTTAGATTATACACATTATAGATAATACTTTCTAATGTTTGACTGTCCTGCTGCTGGAAAAACCTGATAAATAAATAACGATGAGATGATTAATAGGCCTAGTCATCACTCACCTACCCTCAAGAGTCTTTCTTTTAGAATTATTTAAGTTTAGCAAGTAATTAAAACTCCTCAAATAATAAATATGCTGTGAAACTGAGTGAAAACTAATACCCTAAAATCTGAAGTAACATTACCTTTATAAGACCGTGTCCATAATCAGCCGTGTGTTCAACACTGCAGTGCTTGAAATTCCCAACTTTGACTCAGTAGCTCTCTCTAGTGGTCATAGTGTGGATTTACATTTTTGTCTGAAAAGTTTAGTTTTTTTTTTTTTTTTTCCTTTATCAGAATGGGATGACACTTGGTGAGTTTTGTCGCAATAGCTATGTGAACAGACAAAAATCATGGACATGATTCGGATATGTTAAACTGTCGGGAGGGAAAAAAACACACTTGGCTCCTTCACGGTCAAAAATGACCGACATAGGAAATGAATGGAAAATACGAAAAAATACAAAAACTCAAAGAATCTTTTGGTGATACAAACTACAAATCAGCCATGATGGAAAAAAAGAGGCAATGCAGGGGTTAATCTCCATTTCGAGTACAAAATAGACACCCACGCACACAGACACACACACACACACACAGTATTTATGAAACATAAATTTTAGGGAATCCAAAAGTCTCTATATGTAGGGAGCTATAATGGTTACACCATGACATAATACGTTTTTTATTTTTTAACGCCTCCAGATGGCACTATTCTCACTTCAAATAATGGATTTTAATGGATTGTTTTTCACTATTTTAATCTGAAATATTGCATTTATTGGAAGAAAAAACAAAACAAAACTATAAATATTAATTTTAATGGGAAAATAGCTCATAAAAATTGTATAAATATTGCATAGTATCATAAAACCCCTTCAAAATTCTAAATAATAATCAAAAAATATTATTGAACAAAAATATATTACATTGATTTTCCTTTAAAAAAAAAAGAAAGAAAAAAAAAGTTACATTTCAAGGCTTCGGTCACTTTTGACCACGAAGGAGCCAAGTGTGACCCCAAAATGAAGAGGCTCAGAGGGATACAATATAAAAAACTTATTTTTCTTGTTCGAGAAGCAGTTTCACTCAGAAATACACACAATAGGAAAGACAAGACTATTGCAACTTCCATTTCAAGCCCACTTTAAATATTGGATGTTCTTAGAAAAATTTGTTTATTAACTTAAGCTAGATGATGTCAACATGGCAGCCAACATGAATGAAAGCTTTTTCTAGCCCACTGATAAAACGTCTCATGTGAATCCATACTTGTTAAAACACATTTGTCAAAATTATTTTAACCTTTTTTTAATTTCTACTTTTTGTTTTAGAACTTACTGCACTGTTTTGCTTTGAAATACTAAGTAAAGTCAGTGTATAGAGATTTAAAAATGAGAGGTCACAAATAATTCACATCAAACTCCGCAAATACTGAAAGATGTCTTTTATTTCGAAAGACATTTAAGGAACACTCCCTCACATGGGAAAACAACATTATTTTGGTTCTTAGCAGATTTCAAAATTAATTCAACAAATGACAATCAACAAATTAAGACGACAAAACAAAAAAAGTACATCCGTGAAGTGAAAGGATACTATTATAGACCATATTTTATATATAAAACAAAGCAAGCTCAATAAATATGACAAACACAAAAAGCCTAATAAGTAAACATATAATACACCATATTAACTTTGGGCAGGGTGTTTTTTTTTTGTTTGTTTGTTTCAGAAAGGGAGTCAGAAGGACTTGGTTTAGTAAAGCACCAGGCAGTTCAACCTTTCGGGTAACAGCAGTATCGGTGAGATCATAAGCTTAGAAGACAATAAATCATCAATACATGTTAACATTTGAAAACTAACATGAGCTTCCACTGAAACCAAACACCCTATTCAGTGTAATAAGTGCTCCTCTAGGGTCGGCGACGCTTTCTGAATCCTTAAACGTTATAAACCAACAAAATACAGATTTTTTTCAGTCCGTTTACCTTTAATTGAACATCTGCTGAAAGCATTTTAGATATTATTTATGCATTAACTTGACCCACACAACACAATATACAGTAAGGGTTTCAAGGTGCACATGTATAACTTAAATAAGCCGCGCCAACCTAAAGATTGAATCATATAAGCAGTTGCATGACAGAAATATTCACTCCATCCTGTCAAATGAACATAACACTGGTCCTAAAGTAATGTGTAACGTGCCTTAGTGGCTACTCAAGTTATCTGCAGTCAAACAGTGATTTGGTTTAGGTCAAGATCTAGAACTCACTCAGTCATACACAAATGCACATGTGGATTCACACACTTTCTCATTCATAAACTCACACACACACACACACAGTCACATCCAGTAGTGCAGTTAACGTGAATCACCTGCATCCTCTTTGTTGAAATATTCTTACAAAGTGTCCTTTTTACAGAAACATTCTTAGAAAGAAAACAGGGTGGTGAAAGAATCCAAATTGTGGCGTTTTATTCTCATTTCTCCTATCGTAACCTCAAACGTCCCATGGTAAGGGATCCGGTCCCACTTTTTCCTTTGATCATTTTCGTTCTGATAACTGTGACCTCTTTTAAAGTTAGCTGTGGTTGTTTTACAAAGTGCAACGAGTTAATGAGTCTGCGCTCCTCCCCTCCCGCAGAGAAATGACAGGAAAGCTACACGATGAGGAGTCCATCCGACTGGAAGAGGGAGTGGAGAGGGCAGCCGGAGAGCTCATTGGGTTGAGTGCATTTATGTCCCGAATTCATTCTCACAATGTCGTCCCAAAACATCTGTGCCAGAAAGATGCTACACTTCTCTGTGGAGAAAGATGATGACAAGTGTCAAAAAAAGTTTTTCACAACATAAAATGTTCCAGTGTTAGACCAAGACTAACATTCCCTCTGAGGGCAGAAAAAGTGTTGGAAAAAAGCTAGATTATTATTATTTTTTTTTTTTTTAAATTAGAGCAAAATTGGTGGGCAAATGGGTAAATCTTTTCAAATGTCAAAATAACCACTACAGTATTTTAACTTAAATAAATAAATAAAGCATCCTGACACCAAAATATAAATATATCCATCTATTTTTATCTTTCTTTTCATGGATATCTTACCAATAAAAAAACTACTATACAAATTAAATTTAACTTTTTTTTTTTTTAAATAAAATAAAACTGCTAATGCTAATGTAGTCTAATATTATATTATATTATATTATATTTAGTGCTGTCAAATCGATTAATCGTGATTAATCACATCAAACAAAAGTTTGTAAATATATAATATATATGTATGTGTATATATGTGTATAATATATTTTATGTTAGATTCGATTAAATCGCAATTAATCGATTTGTCAACACTAATTATATTATATTAATTTTTAAAAATATTTTTTCTTTTTTGTAAAACTGCTTTGGAACAATCTATATAGTAAAGAAATATACACAAATTGAACAAACTGAATATTGAGGTTGACTGATTGCCAGTGTTATAAAATAAAAATGTAAAATTTTATGTAATTAATCCTGACACGAAAATATAGATATATCCATCTATTTTTCTCTTTCTATTTTTCTTTTCATGGATAACTTACCAAAATAAGTTACTATACAAGATAAATAACTGCTAATGCTAATGTAGTCTAATATTATATTATATATTATATTATATTATATTATATTTAGTGCTGTCAAATCGATTAATCATGATTAATCACATCTAACAAAAGTTTGTAAATATGTAATATATAATATATAATATATATGTATATGTGTGTGTATACACACACACACACACACACACACACACACACAAGCACATATACATATATATATTTACAAACTTATGTTAGATTCGATTAATCGATTTGACAGTACTTATTATATTATATTAATTATATAATATAATTTTTTTTTGCAAAACTGCTTTGGAACAATCTATATAGTAAAGACACACAAATTAAGCAAAATGAATAGCGAGGTCGATTGATTGCCAATGTTATAATAAAATAAAAATGTAAAATTTTATGTAATTAAATTAATAATAAAGCAGACTTTGATTATTTAATAAAAGAGATGTAATTAAAAATAAACAAAAAATATTAATACATTTTATTATATTAATATTTTTTTTTATGTTTATTTTTTCTATTCTCTATTAACCTGCTTTGGAAAAATATATTTTGTAAAAAGCTACAGAATTTGAACATACCTTAGTTACTGTATACAATAAAACACCAACCAAAATTTGATAAATATCTTAATTAACAAATAAACTGTTCTGCATTAGATGGTTTTTAATTTTTTACACATGGGCAGGGACAATACATCGATTCTCGATTCGCAATACAATGAATCTGGATCGATCCTGATATTTTCTCTCTCAAATCGATTCTGAGCTTAGTTTTTAACAGCAGATGGCGCTCTAGGCTAGTTTTGAACCGCACACTCAAATGCTCATGAAGAAGAGTGCTGGTGAGCACTTGTGCGTTCGTGAAAGTGGTTAAATATACTTGCACCTCGGCTCAGAATGCTTTTATGATGCAAGATAAATGTAAACACAGCCCACTGCGAACACCCTTGTAATTTGCTTCACCCTTTTCGAACTTTATGAATGATTATTTTAGGTTTAAATGTTGTGTGTAAAGGAACAGAAGTGTTTCTAAAGCACGTATAATAGTGCCATCTGCTGTTAAAAACTAAGCTCAGAATCTATTCGAGAGAGAATCGCGATACATCGGGAAACATCAGAATCGCTCCAGATTCTTTGTATCACGAATGGAGAATTGATGTATTGTCCCAGCTCTATTATCTGTGTGGAAAGCAGCCAAAGCTCAAGACTGAAAAGAAAAAAAAAGTGACACTTACGAGGCTGTGAGCGTTGAGTTGAGCACCAGTGTGGTGCGTATCCTGTAGAGTTGGGCCAGTGTGAGTTTTTTGTGCTGCTGGGTTCTCTTACTGTGGCACATTCCCTCCGTGACACTAGGGGGCGACAGCTCGCCATCTGACGCACTGCAGGGAATCTGGTTGCTACCAGCCTCATGTGCAAGTTTGGCTCGTTTTAATGTGTCCAAAAGCATGCCTGAGGGCAAACTGCATGTGAGTCTGTGGCTTTCGTCTGTCTCTGCATCCGTCGGGAGAGACTCGTCCGATTCAGCAGGGTTGAGCTCCGTCAGGCTCCTGCTGAGGGGCGCTTCTAAACATTTAACCCTCTGCTCCCATGTGTGCCGACTTCCTGTGCATTCTGTGGCTGCCCTGGCAACGGGCTTGGTACTGTTACAATTGTGAACTGCGGACAGCAGGTTATCCTCCGACCGGGATTTGGCGGCAAATCTCTCCAAAAACGACAGGCGACACTGGACGGGTGGCCGGCGCCTGGGCTTTAGAGACTGAGTCACTGAGTTCTGAGATCCAGTTGAGCTTTTATCTTCCTCATCGTCTTCCTCTTCTGCATTTCCTTTCTCCTCGTCTTCTCCTTCGTCACCCGTCGTCTCCGCCTTGTCCTCCTCAGAGTCGTCTTCCTCTACCGGGGCCACTCGACTCTGCGCTTCCACCATGGACTCTGGCGAGAGCGTCCCGTAGGCGCTGTCCATGGACATCGAACGGTATTGTGGGTCCAGGTCTGAACCCTCCTGACTGTCCAGATGGGACTCAAAGTCTGTGTCCCGCTGGTGTTTGGGCTGCGCTGAGAGGGAGGGCAGACCAGCATCATGGTCTGAAAGCCCACCTGGGTCAGACTGAAGAGTAGAGGGATCCAAAGATGATCCAGACTCATCCATATCCATCACCGACAAGGTTTCTGTGGAGCCATCTGATTGGCTAAAACAGAGAAGCAATAATGTGAGTTCATTTGTCGTAGAACAAAATGCCCAACAAGTTGAGACTGGCTGGCAATGTTTAAAAAAATAAAAATAAATAAAATAATAATAATAATAATAATAATAATAATAATAATAATAATATTATATATATATATATATATATATATAAATTTTTTTATAAAAATTATTTTAATTCATTTAATGAATAAAATATATATTATAAATGTGAATATATCTATATATCTTTTACAACAAAAAAATTAATACAATTTTAATTAGTTTAATAAATATAAATAAAAAATATATGTTATAAATGTATATAAATATAAAAATATTAAAAATATAAAATATAAAAGCCTTGTAAAAATAAAAATTTATTAAAATATTTATTAAAATAATTATATTAAAATAAAAGTGATAAAACAATTTATATAAAATAAATTAAATTAAATAATATAAATTTATAAAAATTTTATATAATTAAAAAATTAAACATTTTAATATAAAAATAAAATAATAATAATAATATATAATTTTTTTATAAAATTATTTTAATTCATTTAATTAATAAAATATATATTATACATGTCTATATATATATATATCTTAGAACAAAAAAATTAATAGAAATTATTTTGATAAATATAAATAAAAAATATCTATTATAAATGTATATAAATATAAAAATATTAAATATAAAAGCCTCGTAAAAATATAAAATATTAAAATGTAATGAATATAAAATATTGCTTATTAAAACATTAATCAAATTAATTTTATTACAATAAAATGTATTCATTAAAATAAAACGTAATAAAATACATTTATAAAAGATAAAAACATTAACATTTATATATTACTTAAATTATAAATCATTACATATAATTCAATATAAAAATATTATTTATTAAATGAATTATATTAAAATAAAAGTAATGTATTTAAAACAATATAAAATAAATTAAATTACATACATTTAATAATATAAATTTATAAAAATATAATTATATAATTTATTAAATGTAATTGAAATAAAAATATTATTTATTAAATTAGTTATATTAAAATAAAAGTAATGTATTTATTAAAACAATTAATATAAAATAAATTAAATTAATATAAATTTATAAAAAATATATTTTATATAATTTATTAAAAAATTAAACAATTTAATATAAAAATAAAATACCTATTGCTCTGATCTTTGTGTCTAAGGTGAGGTGAATTGGTTGTGGAGTTACAGCTGTCCTCGTCTTCCTCCTGATGTTCCTCTAATCTTTTCTTCAGAAGAGCCTTCTGTCTGCGAGCTTCCTCTGACCGCAGCCGCTGCAGCTGATTCTAAAATGCACGAACAAAACAGCTAAATCAGCAAACTTATCTAGCAAGGACTGAGAGAACAGGTTTAGAATATCAGAAATGTCAAACAGAGATCATTAAGTATGATTTTACCTGGACATTGCAAATCGCATCAGTCCAGCTTCGCCCCTGGGCGGGGCTGTTGGCCTGAAAAGAGTAGGCAGCCACAGCGTTCTTGAACTCATTGAGGTAGATGAGGACAAATGAGCCTAGGACAAGAAAAATAAAATACAGTCAGATAATCATTAATACCTTTAAACCTAAAAATTTAATCAAGAAATGTTATTCTTTTTTTTTCTTCATGTAAAATGCAATATTACTAATAAAAAAATTATGGTTGGGACAAAAACATGGGAGAGACTGAGAGTGATTTATCTCGTGGCCATATTAAAACACTACTATGGTTCACAATATGCTCTCTTGAGATCCTATGCTGCTTGTTTCTGCTCATTTGTCATATGAAACGTAAATGTAGAGCACTATTAAACCGGGCTCAGTCTGCTCACCTGTGTCTTTGAGCTCTCGGCACACCACATTATGCAGGAGGAGAGGCTGTCGGATCACTTTCACCTTCTCTAAACGCTTCGCTGGTTTAGTGATCAGCAGCAGATCAGTGAAAAGGAAGCAGTAAACATCCATCTATACAAGAAAAGACAAGCACAAGCAGTCTTAAAAGGACTGTTTTACTGGCTACAGTTAATCATTTTAAAAACCAAATGCATTGCAAATGTTTCCAAATATTCCCCAAATTGTTTAAATGCATCTGAAATTTGAAGGGATCCATGTAAATGATGTAATGGGAACTAACCCTGCTGTCTTTGCCCTCTTTCATGCGGAGCGCCCCCTCCATGTGCAGTTGCCTGGTCTCTTCTGATGACGTGTCAATCATCGGTGCCATCAGGTCAATTCGGCTGAACTCCTTTAGAGCCTGCAGACATGGAAGGGTTAAACAATACATAAATAAACTGTCTGCCACATCAGTCATAGCCTGCTCAAACCAAATCCAAATTTTCAGCATGAAAGCAAGATATTACGTCCAAAATATCGCACTGGAATGATTCGTCTTTTTTTTTAATTCAGAGGCTAGATAATTATTTGTACGGTTCGTACCCTCTCCACCTCCTCGCTGGCTCCCTCCACGGCCTCGTACGACTCCACTCGAGCCGACATGGCGGCCAGTTTCTGCTGCTCCTGACGCTGTCTCATCTGAGAGTCCACACTGTTAATGAAGCCCTCCACACACGCCACCTGAACACAATGACAAACATCCAGATGAATACAACAGATAAACATCAATATATATATACTTTTTGTGAATGTTAAAGTGTCTAACCATGTTGTTGAGTGCGTCTCTGGAGATTTGGTCCTCAGTTTTCTTCAGGATGGTCTTCAGGAGCAGAGGGTATTTGGTGAGTCTCTGGTGCGGTTTGGCTAGCATGTCCGCTAGCTTCAGACGGTTACACTGTTTATTCGTTTCTGCCCACTGTGAAGATAAGAAATTCAGTGATTACAAGCTGACTTTAGATTATATGCAAGATATGCAAATCAAGATCATATACATGTTTACATTTTTTTCGCTTTATTTTACATTTTATTTATTTGCTATTTCTTCAGTTGTACTACTGAGAATTTGGTCGCAAATTTTTGATTTTGAAGAGTTCTTTTATCTATATAAGATGAATAACTACCATTCTATATAGTCTAATATTTTTTAAATAATATAATATAATATAATATAATAAACATTATATTATAAAAATTATTATTTTTTATATATTTTTTAATTCATGTAATAAATATAAATTAAAAATATATATTATAAATGTATATATATATAATTTATATTTATTAAATTATTTTTTTAAAAATAATTATTTTATAATATAATATGCTTATTATATTATAAAAATAATTATTTTTTAATTATTTTTAATTCATTTAATAAATATAAATTAAATATATATATTATAAATGTATATAAATATATAATTTAAAATATCAAAAATTAAAATATAATGAATATAAAATATTGTTTATTAAAATATTAATCAAATTAATTTTATTACAATAAAATGTATTCATTAAAATAAAATTTTATAAATAAATTTATAAAAGATAAAACTTATTAACATTTATATATTATTTAAATTATAAATCATTAAATGTAATTAAATATAAAAATAGTATTTATTAAATTAATTATATAAATAAGTGATGTATTTATTAAAACAATTAATATAAAATACATTTAATAAATTTAATAATATAAATTTATAAAAATATAATTATATAATGTATTAAATGTAATTAATATAAAAATATTATTTATTAAAATATTTATTAAATTAATTATATTAAAATAAAGATCTTGAAGAGTTATTTTATCTATATAAGATGAATAACTACCATTCTATATAGTTTAATTTTTTTTTAATAATATAATATAATATAATATAATTTTTAATTTATTTTTATTTAAATAAAAAAAATATTTTTTATTAACTGTAAACCTGTTTTGGAACAAAAGTTGTAAAAAGAAAAAAACTTGTAAAAAGAGTAACACAAATTAAACAAATTTAATATCTAAGCCGAGTGACTGCCAATGTTATAAGAAAAATTACATTTATTTAATTAAAAAAATAAAACAAAAAATAAGCAAAAAGTATAAATATATAAATTACATTATATTACATATATTATATATTATAATTACCATTTTCTATTTTCTGTAAACCTGCTTTGAAAAGCTATTTTTGTAAAAAAGGAACAGAAATTGAATATATATTGACTGCTGCGTATATACTGACTGCTAGTTTGGTCACAAACTCCTCACCGTGATGTAGATTTTGAAGAGTTCGTTGTCTCTCAGCAGCGAGCGCATGTATTCCATACAGCTCTCCTCCTCCATGCAGTATCGGATATATGGCTGGAACCTGGATGCAAACTATCCACACAAACAAAACACTTTTAACCACTTGACCAGAAGATAAATAGCTTTACAACCAGCCTCTATTGCACACAGATGTCAAGATTATACATATATATCTATATATATCATATATAACTCACCGTACTGAACCCCTGCTGCAGGTCCGTGGGGTCAATCAAGCTCCGTGTGTTTCGTGCCTTCTCCAGCACCGGAAACATGACTTGAACCCACAGCGTTGAGTGCAGATGTACAATGTCGTGGATGTTGCCGAATAGCCGCGTGGGCTCCACTTCGCCCAGGAGACTGTTGTCCTGTAGATTCAGCAGGCCACACAGGAACAGCTGCACAGACAACAGAATCAGCATTCATTGGAGGATTCAAATGGCATTTGCAATTCATTTAGCTTCCATAATATGACACATTTCTGATTAAACAATTTTAGTAGGAAATAACGTAGGACAGGACTTGATTTCATTAATTGGTATTCACTGAATTGGATATTACATATGACTATAAACAAAGTCTCACAAAAAGACAAGAAACATTTATTTAGAAATACAATAAGTGCAACTTAAATTTCAAGTCTTTACTGAATAAAAAAAAAGAAAAAAAAAAAAAAAGAAAAATGGCGACTTACATCAGTGATGACCCTGAGTTTCTTGATGTACGTAGCCTCGGTTTGAAGCAGTTCCCATATGGCCTCCTGCTGTTGAAACTGGCGTCTACTTAAACTCTAAAAACAGGCAGAAAAAAAAGTCAGATTGCACTAAATGTGCAACACTAAATATGTGAAATAGTAGAAATCAGATAAATATCCTATATCAGAGGTTCTGAGATGCAAAATGCAGTTGGTTTATGGGAAAACTTGACGTTAGTGCAACCAATAATCGTAATTTGTTATGTGTACATGTGTTAGCTCCAATGATCAATAGACGGGGATGGTTATGGAATGTGCCATGGGATTATGTCCCATGATAGATCAGTTGCAGTGTGTCAGTACCTCCGGGTCGTCCAGCAGTTGCCTCCAGCTGTCCTCAAGAGTCAGGTTTGGCTCCTCCTCCCAGGAGTCCTGGTGGAAAGCGAGCTGGGAAGGAACCTTGGGCAGACCGAACTGTGTGTACGCCTGCAGCTTAGTCTGAAGCAGCTCCACACGGTCCACTTCCTAAAAGACACAAAGAAAAAAGAGAAAATTGAAATCCTCTTTCTGCATTGACGATGGATGGATGGATGGATAATATAATATAATATAATATAATGTTATATAATATAATATAATGCCATTTCTATTTCAAATAAATGCTTTTTTAAACTTTCTATTTAATCAAAGAATCCTGAAAATAATCTATCATGGTTTCCACAAAAATATTAAATAGCACAACTATTTTCAATATTGATAATGATAAGAAATGTTTCTTGAGCAGCAAATCAGCATATTAGAATGATTTCTGAAGGATCATGTGACACTGAAGACTAAAGTAATGATGCTGAAAATTCAGCTTTGATCACAGGAATAAACTACATTTTAAAACATATATTACAAATGGAAGTTAGGAATTACTGTGGTACGCATCCAAAAATCATAGTACGTTCCATGGTAAATATCCCAAAAACCATATTTTCTATAATATTTGATTTTTTGTTAATGATAGAATCCTTTTAAATCAACAAAAACTACTATAAACTACAAAAACTAAACAACTATAAAGAGGCCCTAACATTAACAAATTTTGTGATTTAGCAAAATCCCGACAATTCACATCGGCAGACCACCAACAACCGGCAGACAACCGAGGCGCTGCCTGTCTGTTCAAACAAAACACCCCCGACAGGGTTTATGACACCTTACAAACACCCCTTTCACTAAACGCCACCTTCTCTTTAACCCCACAATTAAAGCCCATCCATTCATGTCAGTGACGCTCTCTCATGGCCCATGTGCCACTGGGGCTATTGTCCTGTAACGGGATGGCCGGTGTACTTATGACAACGAGTATTTAGCATTGAGTGCTTCCAAACAATAGAGGCCAGACACAGATGGACTATAGGCTGCCTGTAGTGGCCACTGGAGATGGCTGTTTGGCCCTGGTTAACCCTTCTTTTGTGAAAGAGTCCCAGTGGGACACAAGAACAGCCCCTTGTCTGTCTTCTTTGGGGGTTTGATGGCTAATCGTGAAAAGGATGGAAGTGTGAAAATGACAGGTGAGTGACAGCTACTGTCTCTATTAGTCATGCATCTGGTTTAAATGCAGGACGAAACTTTTCTGAGGGGGAGTTTTGTGGGTTTTTTTGAGGCTCATGGGTTTTGGGTTTTTGTTTGATGTATTGTTTTGGTCATCTATTAAAGGATTAGTTCACTTCAGAATTAAAATTTCCTGATTATTTACTCACCCCCATGTCATCCAAGATGTTTATGTCTTTTTTTCTTTAGTCGAAAAGAAATTAAGGTTTTTGAGGAAAACATTCCAGGATTTTTCTCCATATAGTGGACTTCACTGGGGTTCAAAGGGTTGAAGGACCAAATTGCAGTTTCAGTGCAGCTTCAAAGGGCTCTACACGATCCCAGACGAGGAATAAGGGTCTTATCTAGTGAAACGATCGGTCATTTTCTAAAAAAAAAAAAAAAACTAAAAATGATATACTTTTTAACCACAAATGCTCATCTTGCACTGCTCTGTGATGCGGCACACATTATGTAATCATGTTGGAAAGGTCACGCATTATGTAGGCGGAAGTACCGTGGTAGGGCGAAAAACTCAATTTAATCTTTACATGAGATCTTTTTTTTTTATGGGAAAATCACACCACATCCTGCTTTCCTTAGACTTCCTGGTGTTTTCAAGGTGGTCGAGATAAGGTGGGAGAGTTTACCTTTCCAGATCCGGCACCGAAGAACACGCTGATCCGACAGGTGGCACGGTTCTTCCAGTTGTCGGGTCCAGCGGCCACACCGGTCAGTGAACCTCCTGGAGCCACGCTTGGTAAAGACCCGCCGTGCATGGCCAGGGTGTCCGGGCATGGGATGTTGGCATCGCCCAGAAACTCCGTCATGTTCTTCCGCCGACGGGCTTGACCCTGTGATGAGGAAGAGATGGAAGATTGTAAGATCCAGGTGGGAATGACAGTTTACAAATGCAGAAAAAGGTTTGTGAGAAGGATATCAGCAAGTATGTCAAGGACAACAGACCGAGAGATACGAGAGAGAGACCGTTATCAGTAACAGTACAATACAGAATGAGGGGGTGTGAGAGAGATTTAGAAACAGATTGAGAGAGACAGGAGGCAAATAAACTCAGTGTACCCGCATTCATCTGAAGATATCAAACCACAAAATAAGTTGTAAATAAGGGTGGGCATACATCTGAAATCACAATATTCTTAAAACCCGACCTAGAAATAGTGCAGAATGGTAAATATTTACTATTTCACATCATGCAATTTCTAATCTGTATACATTTTCTCAAAATGCTAAAAGTTTATATGCAGGTGTATTTACATTTAAATATAGATTATAAAATCTATTTTAATTAAATATAATTTTATAATATAGTAGATAAAAATATAATTTACTGTACATGAATAAATGAATAACTAAATAAATAATTGCTTACATTTTTCAGCTTTTTTCAGCTTTAATTACATGTAAATGTATGTATATATATATATATATATATATATATATATATATATATATATATAAATGGAAACATCAATTGTGAATTGCTAAATAAATACAGTATTATTGGAAAATAAAACTATACTAAAATTCAGAAAAATAAAGAATAACTGAAAAAAATTGTTACCTAGAATTGGTTGACTATGATGAGCTTTGCTAAATCAGTCAAATTTACCATTTTATTTAATATATTACCGTCATTTTATACATTACTCAACCCTATTGGACACTTGGAAAACGTATGATTCCTGTAAAGCGATGAAATTAACAAAAACAGTAATACATTATGACTCATATTGATTTTCAAAACAATAAGATCCTGCTGAATGTTACAATTTCCTCATTACATCATAGCAAAGTCAAGGAGGTCAGGAACCCTCCTCCGAACGATCACGACTACCACTGTTTCATAAGCAATTGTTCAGCTAGAGAGCATCGCAACATCTTTCTATTTAGACGCACTCCATCTTACGAGCTTCAGCGTTTTAAACAAACAAACAGCTGTTTAATATCTAAGGAAGTAGTAATTTCGCTGAGCGGGAGGCAGACGGGCTTGTTGACCCTTCTCCAGGGCGCAGGGAATTCCACTGGCCTGAGTGCCGTTACCCACTAACAACAACTCCTGCAAATTCCAGAGAGGACTACGACATTTTTGGGGAATGCACAAAAAACAGGAAAGGTCTGAAGACAAAACAATGGAATTCCCTAAACAAACACAAGTGAAGCTGATACCTGTGGCCATAACAGATGTACTGAATTTGAACAGGTGTTTTATATAATTAAATACATTTCTATATATACACATCCACACATCATTCAAAAGTTGAGTCTATAAGATATGTAAGATGTTTTTGAAAGAAGTGCTCACCAAGGCTATATTTAAGTGATCAAAAATACAGTTAAAACAGTAATATTCTGAAATATTATTTCAACTGAAAATGAAATCTTATATTCCTCTCTCCAGAAATGTTACTATTCTTTTGCTTGAATCTAACACCTGCATGCATCACGTAGCACCAAAATTTACTCACATTTGGACATGCTTTTTTGGACATATTTATAAATAAATATTATAAATAAGGCATTTAAGTCACTTCCAATAAATACTTGTAACCTCAATATAGGCTTTTTGGTTTATGGCAATTACGATAACATGTTTACATGACGTATACATGCTAAATATGACAGAAATTCTAAATTTCTTTGAATTTACCAAATCAAACCATTGCTGAACTTTACAAACAGCTAAATTTGTGTACTATAACACCCGGCGAAGCATTTGCATGGGCCATTTATAAGTCGATTAAGATTCCTTCAAATACTTCTCTCTGTGAATTGTACTGTTGGCAAGGCATTCAAGAACATCCCTGCAAAAGACTGGCGGATTGGCCATTTTCCCCTCCTTGCTAAATTTAGAACCGATGCAGACGATGAGCTTTGATGAGGGGATTTCTGAACAATCTGGGGTGAAAGGATGAGGACGCAGATGTCAGGAAACGACCCTACTTTGGGGAGGATGAACAACGGACGTCTGAACGCTGGTTATGGCTCAACACTACCAGCATTGACACAACATTAAAGTTACTGCAATGAAACTAAAAACATTCATATACACTACCCATTTTTATGAATTTATAATGGGTTTATATAATGAAAAACATACAACCAATAAAGAAACAAACGCATAGGGTACATAAGCAATAAACGCCACATCAAAAGAAATCCTTCAGTTGAACGCCACACATCGGTTAATCAATATTCAGCTTCAACTTTTATACATCAAACAACACCCTTGATAAACTTTGCACAGCACCAATAAAGCAAATAATTTATCCAAAAGCTAAAAAATGCAGTTCGTTCAAACTCATGCAATTATACCCACTTTCGGATCAGCTGTGCCTGGTGATTCTCACTCTCTGTGGATGGACTGAATGACCAGCGAATTTATGAAGCGGAACAGGGTTCCCAGAGAGTCTGATCTACTCACCATGGAAGCAAGCGGCATGTCAAATGAGAGGTAGACCATGGTAATCTCTCAGCCGGGTTCACAGAGCCTGACCCATGCTAGAGCCAGCTGCTACGATCACTCAAAGCCTCCTCTCTTCAAACTCACAAAAAAGCCAACGGATACACAAGTACTGCAGAACTAGGCGGGCGTTAGGAGAGTTTCTAAGCCAAAAAGAAGTGTGTTAAATGATAGCTCACTAATTTTAATTCAGCGCCCCTTAATTTCCTTCTAAGAATATGAGATGCATCAGGGCTCCCTACTAGGTCCTCTTTAGTGTTCCAGTGCTGCTCAACCTGCAATGAGAGGTAAAGCTGTCCGACTGAGCCTGTCCGCATGCATTACTGAATAGGACAGCCCAAACGTCATGGCAACTAAGAGGATCCTGTCCCATTGTGTGGGGAAGGAAAGAGAGGTGTGGCTGCTTAAAGACAGAGGGTCACATGTAAAGAGGGAGGGGAGAAGCCAACCATATGTTTGGCAACATATTTATGATTTAAAAATCTAAAAATAAGTTTACTTCAGTCCTTGCGTACAGAGAAAGTAATTGCATGTTCAAGAAAAATGTAGTTAAGACTTTTAAAATTAGCTTAACATAAAACAGTTGCTGCAGTTGATCAATTTAATGAATCAGTCTACTATCATTTTAAAAAGGTTCTGATGATCCTCTGGATTTATGATAAATTGAAAGTGATGGTAGCATGACATTCCTGTGGCCTTGATGATTTCCCAGCATCAATTTTTTCCTTGCCCTTACAGGGAAATGAACTCCAAAATAGGAAACTGCGGGGAATCCCAGACTATACTACATGCTGCAACAAGTCTTAAATTTCTGTGTAGTTATTATGAATCTAAACATGCCATGGCCAACCTAGTGATGTGTGAGCATTACTTTTACATTACTTCATGATCTTTAAGAAAATGACTGAATGGATGATACTCCTCATTACAGCAGTTTAAAAAAATTAATACCAGTCTTGGACCTGCATGCTTGGCACATTAATAACTCAGAGGACATGCCTGCTTAAAGACCTGATGTACACAAAATGATACATAATAATGTACATTATATCTATTATCATTATAGAGTTATTATATATATTATGTTCTATAATTCCTTAACGTCAACACAAACTGTGTTTGCAATCCACTCACTTTAGTAATGTGACAGTCTAGAGTGATATTTAGAGAGACAAAATGTAGGGCAGGGTTTTTTCTGGTCTTTTACGAATTGAAGACTAGGAAGGTGCATTAAAGTAAATAAGATCAATTTTGATTTCAATTTTAAAATCATGTAGACTTCAAAGAAATCTTCAACATTTAATATGTTTCAAATGATTTTAGGCAACAGTTATAGAAAAAAAAAAAAAAAAAAACATTAAAAAAATTTTTTTTAAAAAAATTTACAATGTCAACTACTCCATTATTTGTAAATACCACTGTAAAACTTCAAAAAAAATAAAATAAAAAAAATTAATAAATAAATTTATATAAATTGTCAGTGGATGCAAATTAAAAAAATTAAAATAAATAATAAAATACAACAAAATAATATAAAGAAAGAAAGAATTATATTAATATATTATATTAATTATATTAATTTCCCTCAGTGGATCCACAGGTTTTTATCCATATGTTAAGTGTTTAGCAGTCAGCTGAGGTGTTTAAGTTGGTATTTTCCTACAGGTTATATTACCAGCACTCAGATCAATCCTCATCCACCTAGTTAAAATGTTACTGCTTTCCACAACACACTAAACAGTCACATCTTCCTTTATATGATCCTGATTCCTGACAACAACAGACTGACCACTGGGAGCTCAACTTTTTGCCTAAAAACTATGTTGAGAAGTTATCTCAAAAACACAACAAACCAATGTGAAGATAAGAACAGCTTTTGATCAAGCTTTGAATAATGATGAAACAAACAAAAGGGAAGTGGAAGAATAGCTTGAGTGACCAGCACTCACAAAAACATGTTAGACAAACACCATTCTGACCAGGTCACATTTCATCTAACTTTACCTTGAGTGTCAACATAGACTAGTCTCAGGGCCAACAACACACACAATGTCACCCACTTCAATTAGTCAAAGCAGAGGCAGAACAAAGAGCCATTGAAGCTTAAGGACAGACGATTAATCAGTGATCAAAACCACGATATGGCCTTATCGTCTGACGAGATAAAAGTCTGTCTAGCACAAGGGCCCAAACTTGTGTCGTCAGGTAGTGGAATGATGTTAACGGCTTTCCATTACGTGGACATTCAGCTTCCATTACACATGGACACGTAACAAACATTTACTCAATGAGAAATACAGTGATGCTATACAGGGGTTTAATCACTGACGAACCATTCACTGGAATATAAACACTACAAATGTGGCTTCTGGTAACAACGTGCATCATGTTTAAAACCTGTGAACCATCACCTCCTTTTTTGAGCATAGATGTAAAAATGCACTATCCAAACCTAAATCGTAATTCATGAATGCTTTGAAATACAGACCTAAGGTTGGTCTCCTTTTAAGGACACTATTGCTGAAATAAAAAGCAAATGTACTGAACTAAACATTTTTTAATACAAAATATATTTTACAAAACTTTTGGCTCTAAAGCTAGAAAATCAAAGCCATATGTCTAACCAAGTTGTGTTCCAAAATTGAAGTTGATATCACAGAAATCTAGTTTCCTGTGAGATTTTGTTATGGCGTAATACCAAAAATAACCACCGGGTGAGGTTTGTTGCATTTTCTTATAACAAATGAATACATTTCTGTCTTGATATCACTTCTATCACAAAATAGTGGCCGAATATGGAACCTTGAGTCTCAGACTTTTCCAACGATATATGTTTTGTCAAGTTTTTTTATAAAAACGTTTTTATAAAATATTATTAAATTTGAAACTTGACACCGCCCACTACACTGTAAAAAAAAAAAAAATCATGATTTGTTATCACAACATTTTTTCTTTTGTCAAATCAGCTTCAATAATTAATGTGGTTCAGATAAAAATATTTTGAGTTTCTGCTGATTAAAACAATCGCCTTCATTGTACTAACTCAAAATTTTAAGGCAACCAGGTAACTTACTTTAAGTTAAACCAACAGTGTAGGAGGCGGAGCCTGCTTAAAGGATTTAAAGTACTATTTCCATGGTAACGCAATGTACAATTTCAAAACTGTTTTCACGGGATGAATTTTGAGTGTTAAAGCTTTCGAATGATACTTAATTTATGATGACTTCTAAAATACGTGATAGGGAAAAATGGGCAATAAAACAAATGCGCCATGCATCCCGCTACCGACACTGACAGTTAACAGGTTAAAAGCATGCTAACTAGAGAGCAAGTCAATGAGTTTCATAAATTGCTTTACCTGACATTTTATTGGTGATGAACTCTTAAAAGATGCTTCACCAGGCAGACTTTCAGAATCCATGTGGAGCAGATCCCAACTGTGCCACGAGGACAGACGTCCAAAACGTACCATGATCCAACCTGGATGCCCTATCTGACCTCAGTCAAGCACTAGTCCTACTCTAAACTTCAGCAGTCAACATCCAGAGAAGAGGCAGAAAACAAGCTAGAAATCATCACATGTGCTCAGGATCTGGCTGACAGTGAGTAGATTTTAAGCTTCTGCTTTATGACTTCATCAATCTACTCCTCCCATCTTCTCCAAAGTCATTCTCCACATCACAGCACACAACATTTACACACTAGATGCTGATCCCTCCCACAGCAGATACTGGCAGGCCTACAAACAAGATCACTTCCTTACAGTAGGGAAGTATTGGGTAAGTGGGTGAGTGAATCTAGGTCATATTTCACACCAAAATCAAAGGAAATAAATGATTTGTCTGGATGATTTGTCTTGATGCATTCAATTTTGCATGTTGATATTTTCATGACAATTAGGCATTTTCTACAGAAGCTTGTTTCCACCACTAAATAAAAAATTAAAAAGGTAATTGCGATTTTTTTTATTTCACAATTCTGACTTTTTTCCCCTCATAATTGCATGTTTAAATACAACAGTTCTGACTTCTTTTCTCAGAACTGTGAGATATTAACTTGGAATGGTGTTATAAAGTCCAATTTTTGTGCAAAGTCCAAAAATTGTGACTTTATATCTCGCAATTCTGACTTCATAACACAATTGCAGGTTTACATCACACAATTCTGAGTCTAAGTCAGAATTGTGAGATAAAAAGTCGCAATTATACCAAAAATAATAAATTTTTTCCTTTGCATTTTTTGGGTGAAATGTTAGCATGTTTGGTATGCACTAAATAATTTTTGCAAGAAAAGGGTGGTTTCGCTGATATGGGTATAAAAGGCAGTGTTGACAGACATTCAATTCATTACAAAACATTTCAAGTTCAGTAAATGCTTTATTTTACATTACAGATAGTACTAATAAGGTGATTTATGTGGGACACCATGAAATTGCTTTCCAAACAATGTTCTAAAAAGATTCTCCTCACTAGTTTCCCATGAAGATAAGACCCATTTTTTTTGCTAAAGTCATGTTTTGTTCTATTGTCATCGAACACTGAGTGTTAATGATCAGAAACTAATTGCATGGTAATTGTGTTAACTTCACAAGAGCATCAATCACATGTGGGGGTTTGCTGTGTCAAGAGTTTGTTTCTTTGTTGATAACCCAGGTAAATAAATGATTACTATGGTTTGCATTGGTCTCTGCTTACTGAGAGATATTGAGATCTGCCATATGTGCAATTTTTTTGCCCAAAGCTTGCAAGAGTTATTATACACCTTGAACAAAACATTAAACAACTCGATCCTTTCATTTATAGAGGGAAACCGATGCAGATTAAATCTGTCTGCTCCGACACTAACCTCTATGCTGTGATATTAATACACTTTTGAACCAGTCTCTTATCAGAGAGTTCAAATAGGAACAGGAGAAGGCTCATTTCCTGCAGTTAGTTGCAGTCGACAGATGCTGTGCAGTTTATCCAGACCTTTGATAGTCCACTGACCCAGCTACATTTGATCAAACACGTCATTTCCTTATTTAACGCTTGTCTGGCAGCTTTTGATGTCATTGTTCACAACACCTCTGCATTTTCTGAAATCAGTGTTTCTCAGTATTCACATTTCCTCTGTATTATAGCTCGTGTATAACTATTGATTCTTTTGGAAGCTAATGAAAATATTGCAATGCGTGTATTGAAATGTGAAGCAAGTTAAGCCAATTACCTTCTCTTTGGAGACACAGCTAAATAAATAAATAAATAAAATCTTTTATTTCAGCTATTTACTAAGGCAGAATTTCTCATTTTCATTTAGTTTAACTTGATATACTAAAATAACTAAAACTGAAATAAATTAATATAAAATATACAGACATATTTTAAAACAAAAACTCATAAAATAACAAAAAACAATAAAATTACTAAAACTTTAAAATTAAAATGAAAACAGAAAATATATAAAAACGAATTCAAAATGTTAATAATAAAAACTATAATACAATACTATCTCAATGATACTAAAATAACACTGGTAGTAGTAAATGACTGGTAGTATATAAATGCAGTTGTAAAATGTATTAATGCACATTTAAAAAACTATCAATGTCATTGTATTAGATAATAAAAAACATCTAACCAAACAGCATTCATTTTCAAGAAAGACCAAGCTCATTTTTCACGCTAAATATTTCACAAAAAGTATCCTTTGTTAGTTATGGAAGCTTGTTTCTGCCACTGAATAAAAAATAAAAAAGGTAAGTTTATCTCTCAATTCTGACTTTTTTTTCCTCGCAATTACGAGTTTACATCTCGCAATTTTGACTTTTTTCGCAGAATTGCGTGATATAAACTCACAAAAGTCAGAATTGTGAGAAAATAAGTCAGAATTGTGAGACAAAATCGCAATTGTGAGTTATAAAGTCAGAATTGCGGGATATAAACTTGCAATTGTGAGAAAAGAAGTCAAAATTGTGTGATATAAACTGACAAATGCGAGTTATAAAGTCTGAATTGCGAGATATAAACTCGCAATTGCAAGAAAAGTCAGAATTGTGAGAAAAGAAGTCAAAATTGCATAATATAAACTCACAAACGTGAGTTATAAAGTCTGAATTGTGAGATATAAACTTGCAATTACAAGAAAAAAGTCAGAATTGCAAATTTATCTCGCAATTCTGACTTTTCTCACAATTTTGACTTTTTTCTTGCAATAGCGAGTTTATATCTTGCCATTCTGACTTTTCCCCCCTTGCAATTGACTTTTTTCTTGCAATTGCGAATTTATATCCCGCAACTGTGAGAAAAAAAGTCAGAATTGTGAGATAAAAAGTTGCAATTATCTTTTAAATTGTTTTATTCCGTGGCAGAAACAAGCTTCCATAGTTAGGAGCTAATTGATTCTATTTTTCATTCAAACAGTTACAGACAGAAAGTATACTGACATTTTGTGATTGTCAAACTTTGCAAAACGTGTCCATATTGATGAACTATATAGAACTGACTTCATAATTTAGCCACACAAAAAAACACCAGTTGGTTAAAAGTCGTTAAGCAAAAACGGCTCAGAAAAGTGATGTTAATTCTGAGTAAATATAAGCATTTGAGTGCAGATGCCACTTGTTTTGTTATTTAATGCAATGACATTCAGACATAGATATAAATCCAGTAGCTAAAGGTGTTGCACATACACAACATGACCAGGAGTCACTAAATCCATCATAATGACACATTTCTCTGTGTTGCATTGGAGGGCCCTGGGGGCCACAGGGACTTCTGACCTAATTGCGTGCCAGGTTGTGTAATACACCTCTCAGGTCATTCGGCAGGAAAGACTGCTCTACTGCGCATATGTGTGGGTGAACGGCGTGGCACAAATGCCAGCTTACATTATCAATCTAATGTTATTTGACTAATGCAACAGAGCCGCAGGTTAAAGGTAAAGAGGGAGTCCTGAAGTCGACGTCTTTGATGTGAGGGATGAATTTTACGCCACAGGACATGCTTAAAGCGACAGAATCCCAGCATGCATTTAAAACTGAACATCAATGGTAACCATAGTAACGACATTGTGTTTGGAACAAGCATTTATACACCAGAGGACCATCATATTTAGGTGAGTTGATGTCAAAAGAACCCCTGGATCAAAGTTTCAAGGGCAAAAACACAACTTTCACCTGAAAACCTGCTCTTGTGAGACACTCATCTTTCAGCTCCTGGGAGTGTAAAAGTCATGATGCTACATCAAACGCTCGCGCTTCAAAGGTCACTCCCCCCACCGGGGCGGATCTGGCCAATCAAACCTCAAAGAGGTGTCCTGGTGTCACCGCCGCACCAATAATCCCAGGGGTGATGGGTTCCTTTCTAAAGGTCAGACTTTGGTGAGGGGGCAAGACGCAGTGGGTGAGTTACCACATACAGGTCAAATGCGCTCACACACAAAACCAAGCAGCTCTCATAAAAATTCCAACGGAATAGTTGGCAGATGACTTGAGAATTCCATCAGCGGGAAACAGAGAAGGTCGGTGGATATCAGCGGACTTAACAACAGATCACTGCTACTGTCAGAACAACCAAAACATACGGTCCAAACGAATAATGTCATATTATATAATATATATATATATACATACATATATATACATATATATATACATATATATACATATATATATATATATACATACACACACACACACACACACACACACAACAGTTCTTTCTGGTTCTCGAATCTGATTGGCTGAGAGCCATGTGATATTCTCCCAGTATCAGCACTGGTACCGTTTCACCGTTTGTATCACTCCGCTTGTGGCGACTGTCATGGCGGTCGAGCAAATCCACCACATTTTTTATAATTACTACTAATGTTATGTCACGAAATGTAGTTTAAAGAGTTTTTAGGTGAGAACGTAGTTATTTAGACCTCAAATATGGGACTCATATACAGACATAGCACCTATTTTACTATTTGTTTTGACGCTTTTGTAGATGCCGCTGGCTCTTATGTAGATAGCGGTTATAAATATAATTAATTTGGGGTATACTGTATCAAACAGGCAATCTTTGGTCTTATTAATTATTACTTGTTCCAGAGCAAAACGATTTGGGTTAAGGGGAAAATTAAATTTCATAACTTTATATTTAGGCTATATTTAACTTAGACACTACTTTTGTACGTTTGACTGAATTGTTTGCTTGTGTTTTTTATTTATTTGATTGTGTTTATTGTTTGCTTGTGTTACTTGCTACTGCTAATAGACATGCTGCTGTGAGCATGTAAGATATGCTGCGGCATAAATAGACATACATAAATTCCCAAGCAGATCTAGGCAGGTGGAGCTGGGGAAGTGGAGGGTTTCAGAAGATAGTGCACTGCAGGACTGAACCAGACTATTTAAATGATGAGCAAGCAATCATTGGCTACAGGAACAGCAGATGCCAATCAGCTTGTGCCATGCGGTAATGATGTGATTGCTTGCAGATTGGATGTAAAGGACCAATCAGCCTGCGCCCTCTAGAGTTTCATGGCTGAACTAGACACACATATAAAAGTTTGGGGTCAGTAAGAATTTTTTTTTAAAGAAATTAATATTTTTATACAGCAAGGATGCATTAAACTGATCAAAAAGAGACAGTAAAGACATTTAAAATATTAGATTTCTATTTCAAATAATGTTCTTTTGAACTTTCTATTCATCAAAGAATCACAGTTTCCATAAAAATATTAAGCAGCACAACTGTTTTCAACATTGATAATAATAAGAAATGTTTCTTGAGCATCAAGGATCATGTGACACTGAAGACTGGAGGAATGATGCTGAAAATTCAGCTTTTATCACAGAAATAAATTACATTCTAAAATATACTCAAATAGAAAACCGTTATTTTAAATTGTAAAAATATTTCACAATATTTAGTTTTTTTTACTGTATTTTTGATCAAATAAATACAGCCTTAGAGATTCTTTCAAAAACATTACATAAAGTCTTATCAACACCAAACTTCTGCACAATAAACAAACATAAATTCTTCAAAATTAAATTAATTTTCTAGTTTTGTTTTGGCAAAAAGTGCTTCACTACAATCCTGACACAAGTCTCGCATCTTGGCTTTTCTTCTTCAGCAAGTAGTGTTTGCATATGTTTTATAAATAGTTTAAGTATAAATTAATTTTGTAATATATAGTATATTTATCATTTTCCCAAAATACATTCTTTTTTTAGAACCTTGAAGGCCATTTAATTTATTTATTTGACTATATAAATTACTTTTGAAATCTATCAGGACCCAGTCAAATTTAATGATAAAAATGACAAAAAAAAAAAAAAAAAAAAATCAAATGCTGATATAATAATATATTTTGGGAAAAGTTTGATACACATTGTGCTATTTGCATATAATGAACAACTACAATGGGAATTGCATCACAGACTGATAAGGAATGTCCCACTGGAAAAAAAGGGGGTGGTGGAACCTAAAAATTTGTCAGTTGATACCATGATACAAACTCTGGCAGGCTGTTATCATACAAATGTGTGAATGCAAAACCACAAGCCTTGAATGACACCAGAGGCGATGCCTGTGAAATAACAGCCCTTCTTTTTATTAAAACTGATGAAAAATCTTAAGCTCAATTGTTTAGAGTACCAGCACATCTCGCTTTAACAAGCTGCATGATTTGACGCATCTAAACACAAACAGGGTTTGTTTAAATTTCTAAACTCAAGCATGAGCAATAGTAGTACTGATACATGCCTTAATGTCAATGTGTGCTGAAATAATTGTACATTGAAGTGGATTTGAACTTTGAATGATTTAAATGTCGTCACCTAAGATAATCAAAGAAGAACCATAATTACGGCAAAGCCTCTGAAGATAAAAGCATAGAATCTTCCTTTTTTGGTTTCCAACGAACCTTTTATTGTAAACAAAACCTGTAGATCAAATCCCGGCTCTAATTAGAGCGATTCTCTGTGGTTTTCTTAAAGGCCAGAAAAACAACCCTGAGTAATACCTGTGCAATACTCTTCCCAACACGTGTAGGCTTGTTTTATGCTGTTACGTAACCTCCATCCACACACAGCAAAGCAAAGCCTGATGGGATGACATAGCCTAGACCTGAATTCTCTGTTCTGAAGTTTTTATTGCCAAGCCTGTATCACAGTAAAATTCCATGAGGGACATCGACAGGCCTGTACCCACAATCCTACGGTGTGGACTCATCTGTAAATCCATGTTTGTACACGCACACAGGAGTGCGTTCAGGCTTGTCTTTCCATGAATCCATCTTTACTGAGTATCACAGCGCAATCGGGGAAATTCAATCCCATTATGTTGAAAGAGTAACCAGTAATTTCTACAGAAAAGAGCTAAAAACCTAACAATCGCCTACATCAGAAGTTCAGAGTGACCCATATGGCGGAGGATGCACTTCCTGTATGAAGTCATATGTCATGTTCAAAACAAAGGTCAAGTGGGACTGAGGTGTTTAGATATCGTGAAGGAGAGGAAAACACGAATATAGAGCCAACCGGGACAGCGAATACACATGCACATGAAAAGAGATTAGCCTATCATATCAGAGATAATTTACATATAGAAGTGTCAAAGTGGCAAAACAGCATGTTTACTTTAGAGGGGGCAGAAAATGGTCTTGAAAAGCTAAATTATAAAAAAAATAAAAAAATAAAATAAAATAAAATCTCCTACTATCTAGGGAGTGGACAAATGGTCTTGTAAAACTAAATTATGATTAAAAACATTATAAGCACTTGGTGTAAAAAATAAAATGTTGCAAAAATGTAAAAATGTAAAAAAAAAAAAACAAACAAACATAAGCACATTAAGCCATGTTTCTAAAACAAATTTATGGCACTAAACTAAACTAAACTAAACTAAAATATGGCTAAAAACATTATAAGGACTTGGTGTAAAAAATAAAATGCTGCAAAAAAACAAAAACAAAAAAACAAGCACATTAGGCCATGTTTCTAAAACAAATTTATGGCACAAAAATAAAATAAAATAAAAATAACTAAATAAACTACATTATTACTAAAAACATTATAAGGACTTGGTGTAAAAAATAAAATGCTGCAAAAATGTAAAAAAAAACAAAAATGTAAAACAAGCAAACAAACAAACCCTTATAATGGGGCAGACAGTGGTCTTGCAAAACTAAATTACGACTAAAAACCTTGACTAACACTATAAAGACTTGGGGTAAAAAATAAATGCTGCAAAAATGTGGCCTCTTTAGCACCTATAAGCACATTAGGCCATGTCATCTTAAACCGATCTACAACACAAAATTAAATTAAAAAAATTTAAATAGAAACTGTAAATTTAATTTACAGCGCAAACCAGCTTTTTGAAAGGCTTGAGTGGGTGTACACAGGAAAAAGTGACACTACTGACCAGTATGTCAACGCTCTCACGCCGCGGTAGGGACCCGTGCTCTGCCCTCTCACTGCCCGGTGTGAGGATGTAGACGCTGCCCCCTCCTGTCGGCTTCATGTTGGGTAGACTCAAAGAGCGCAGGTCCTTCACGCTTTGCTCCACCTTCAGTTCATCGCCAGGACGAGCTGCAGAAAAATACAGGTAAATAAATCACTGCACAGCATACAACATCTTACAAATACTGATTTAATTGCTTGAATAAGTCAAATATGTGAAAAAATAATGTTAATTATGTTCATGAAATAGATCTAATGGATCAAAGTTGAAAATATCAAATCCTATTAAAATGTAGTTAAAAATTGAAAACCCAAAATTCAATATAATATAATATAATATAATATAATATAATATAATATAATGCCTTTAACCATGGTAAAAACATGCAGTGGAGCACGTGGCTTTGAGAGGTTTTTTGCTTTTATAAAACACTATTTTAAATATGAAACCAACATTTTAATTAATTGATTATTATTATTATTATTATTATTATGTTGTCGTTGTTATTTTTAAACTAAATTCATGTTAAATTATTAAATTAAATTTAAAAATAAAATTCCATAAAGTGTAAAACATTAAAATAAAATAAAAATAGATAAAAAAATTTAATAAAAAAATAAAACAAGAACAAATACTTACAAAACTGTAAATTACTGTTTCTAAGAAATACCATTTAATTACAAAATCAATATTAAAAAGGGGAACTGAGGTGTTTAGATATGATAAAAGAGAAGGACAGTGAACGTCCTCATTTTACATGCAAAGAGATTAGCCAATCATAACAGAGATCATTTACATATCGAAGTCTCAATGTAGCAAAACAGCCTGTTTACTATCTAAGTGGTGGAAAATGCTCTTATAAAACTAAATTTCATCTAAAAACTGTGACTAACACTAAGGACTTGGGGGGTAAAAAAAATTAAAAGCTGCAAATGTATAAAATATGGCCCTTTTGGCATCCATAAGTATATTAGATCATGTTACTAAAACAGAACACAAAATAAAATAACACTTAATAAAAATAATAAAATAAAAATTAATAAATTAAATACATTTTAATAAAATAAAATTAAAAAAATATTTAAAAATATATATATTAATTTTTTTTTTTTTTTTTTTAAATACTTACAATACTGTGTGGATTACTGTTTGTAGGAAATTCCAAACTCAGTATAACTGAATATGCTCAAATCCTTTGTTAGTATGATTCAAAGCAACAGAAGAACTTCAAAAGAGTCGATCTTCAGCATGAACATTTCACCACTGCTCAGACTAGCTGTTAATGTCCCAATCATTTTAAAACTAACCCCTCACTTCATTCTAACGTCACAGGCTGAGTATTACGCAAGAGCGGTAGGTGGTATGCCTGTGTTGGCGTGTATTCGCGTTATCTGATTAAAGACGTGGGGACGGGGATTTGTAAAGACATGAAAAGAGTCATGTGAATGAGGTGATCTACTTGAAGAAACGGCACATCCCGTGTGAGGCTCCTTAGAAATATAACAACTCTAAATAAGTTTAATTGGTCACACCCCATTTCCCAGGAAACTGTCTGGTTCTGTGGACACAGCGTCTGTCGTGTTGTGTAATACGGAGTTATGTTTTGAACTATACTGTTGTGATAATGCAGGAAGAAAGGGTTATCGAGGCTGAAGGGAGAAAATGTTGACAGCAAGATTGAGGCGATAAAAACGATGCTGATGAGAAGAAGGGGGACACTGCAGAGGATGTGTCATGCTTCAAACCACATCACAAAACATACAGGGTGACTCTTACCTTTCACTTTAAGGTAATGTCCTCCAAAACGATATGCCTCAAAGTGGAGTGAGAGTGGAGTGTTCGACTGGTCCAGAAATAGATCGACTCGGGATAATTCAATGCCCTTGCGCTCAAAAATTGGTCCGAGCACCTCTCTAAAGAACAATTAAATGAGCGTATAAGTGTCACAGCCAAAATGAACAAAGCAAAAACAGAGTTTTAAATCAAATAAACAGCCATTCAAAGATTTAGACCTTTAAAGGCGACCTTTTGAATGGAAGTTCAATGGTATTTGAAATAAAAAATATTGATTATGCAATGGACACATTAACTACCCATTCAAAGAAAACACATAGACACACACGAACAAACTTTATTAGCTACAAAAAGCTAATTTTGTTACTCAACTGGTAGAGAACGGTGTGGTGAGAAATCAAGTCCCCCCAGGAATCAGGTCTCCTTTAGGACCCCGAGTGATCCCATTGGTTCAATGGACTTTTAATGGGTAGTATTTTTAAGTGCCTGATTATAATTCCTGCAATTTATATAGTTTAAAATGTGTTATAATGACCATTAATGTCTTTTAAATTACATGGTTTACTGAAACTGAAACTATAGGTTGTGAAATCAAGCATTTCTGCCAAAGTCAGGTGATTTCAGTAACCAAGGCTTTGTTACGTAATAAGGGTTTCGAAATTTCAGTGGTTCACCACTGATTTGAAACAAAAGATTCGTAAAGCTTCGAAGCTTCATGAAGCAGTGTTTTGAAATCACCCATCACTAGATATTGTTGAATAAAGTTATTTTGTTTTTTTGGCGCACAAAAAGTATTCTCGTTGCTTCATAACATTAAGGTTGAACCACTGTAGTCACATGAACTGTTTTAAGTATGTCTTTAGTAGATTTCTGGGCATCTGAAAGTGTTCATTATCTTGCTGGCAATGCAGGCCTCACTGAACCATCGGATTTTAATCAAAAATATCTTAATTTGTGCTCCGAAGATGAACGAAGGTCTTACAGGTTTGGAACGACATGAGGGTGAGTAATAAATGACAGAATTTTCATTTTTGGGTGAACTAACCCTTTAAGTTATTACAAAATTATTATAGTATTATTAAATATTGCTATTACTGCTATATATACACACCACGTTGCTATTTTAGTGTTAAATTAATATTAAATTATTTTTACAGAACATAGTATGTTGTAACAATCCTTATCCTTATTAAAAAAAAATACATTTTTAGGCATGGTTGTGTTTCTAGTTTGTTTTATTATGCAATTCATAGGCATTCGTTTTATATTTCTAGCATGTTGTTTGTGCACTTAATGTAATAAACATCAGTAGTTAAATAGGTTATAATTAGTCAAGACATCACGACAACAACTTCTGATCAGGCATTACCGCCTGGATCCTAAATGAGACCCGATTCCTGGGGGGGACTCGATTTCTCATGACAATGGCACTAGCAACACCAAGGTTGTGGGTTCAGATCCCTGAGATCTGTTGCCTGACTTACCGTAATGTCTTCTTTTTGACAGCGGGGACAATCTCCGTGTCTATGTCTATGTTGAGGTCAAACTTGAGGCTGAAGCACTCCTTTCTGGGGTCCTATAGGGGGCGACAGTCCAACACTGGTCAAAAGTGAGCAGCAGACAGACCCCTTCTAGTTATTTACACCAAACACTAGATGTGATAACCACAAGATATCTATCAAGGGACCACATCCTGGGGCTGCTGTTGATTCAGAGACATGTCATTTCCTGTACACCATGTTGGATAGGAAAGCTCACATTCAAGTCTGTACTTTTACAGTAAAACTAATGTAATATGTAGGATGTAAAGGGGCTATACGTGCTTGTTTTTAGATCGTCATTGAGAACAGTTAGGAAAGAACTCAAAAGTTTCCAATGAGCCTTTGCAAAAAGAGGACAGCACTTACATCAGTGTGGCGCCGCCGGGGCTTCTTTCCTTCTCTTCCTTTTAGCTTCATTCCTCCTGTCTTACGTTCTCTGTCAAAAGACAGAAAAACACCACAGGCAGATGAATACAATGGATCATGGCATCTGTACGAGGCATTATCATAGTATTTTTTAGGGCTGAATGATCTGGAGGAAAAAATTAATTTTTTCAGATTAAAATTGCAATTGTAATAAATAAATAAATAAAAAATGCACCAGGTTTGCTGTATTTCTTCATAGGGCTGAACAATTTGGCCAAAATATTTGATTATATACACGCATGTCTATAAAATAATGATAATAACATTGTTATTATTGCTATTATTATTAAATAAAAATATTAAATAAAATAAATCAGGCCTAATTTCGGCCAAGATTTTGTGATTATATATCAATATGACAACAACAACAATAATACATTTAATAATAATAATTATTGTTATTATTATCATCATCATCATATGATATGATCATTATCATCAAATAAAATATTAAACAAAATTAATTAATAAATATCTTAATATTTCACTGTAAAATGGAAAAAACAAATATTTATAAAAAGAATATAAATAATAGAGAAATATTTTAAGTATTGTAAGTAATACAATAACAATAATAACTGTAAAATTGCAATGCTAATTGTAATTTTATATGGTATATATTGTAAACAGTGCTTTTATTTTGCAAAAAAATAATAATATTTTAATTAAAAACTGCAAAAGCATCTCTTTTGTTATAAACAATCTGTTTATAAGCACTTCTTATTACAAAATTTGGGAAGATGGTTGGCACCTGTTGCTTTCCCAAACACATGTTGTAAGTGAAAATCTCACAGCACTTACAGAGATGGATTTTGTGCGGAGCATTTACTGCAAACCGAGCCGCTCAAAGACACTGAAAACACCAGATCATGATTCGCTCACATGTAAAAGAACTCAGTTCTGCGATTAACTCCAAAACTCTTACAGCATATATTTATTTAAAGGGGTGGTATAATGCCATTTTTACAAGGTGTAAAATAAGTCTCTGATGTCCCCAGAGTGTGCATGTGAAGTTTTAGCTCAAAATACCCCACAGATAATTTTTTATAGCATGTTAAATTTGTCACTTTTTGAGGGTGAGCAAAAACGCTCCGTTTTTGTGTGAGTCGCTTTAAATGCAAATGAGCTGCAGCTCCTAAGCAGAGGGCGGGGTTTCAAGAGCTTGTGTTAGCAGCGCTTACCTCACGCAGACTCACTGAAAATGTCAGAAACTGTTAAGCCTTTATGTTCAAATCGAATTCGGAAAATGATGGAGAGACCCAAGAAGAAGTGACGACATGTAGAATGCAACAGGACGTTTCTGAATGGTTAGTTGATGAATTTATGTAGCTGATGTGGGATATCTTATTGATTAGCTTATCTGTCATGATAATCTATAAATCACTTGTGTGGGAACCGTTGTAAGATGCCTACAGAGCCAGAGAATATATGCTGCATGAAGATAAAACAGGTCTAGTTTAGTTTAATTACTGTTATAACTCATGTTGCTTTTATGACATGCTATTGCATTTGTGTTATGTACTGTATTGCAATAACATGACCTCACTCCTTTGTTGCATGTTCTCGGGGGCGGGGTTTATGTAAATTTTAGGAAGAAGCTTGTTGTAGTCCCTACCAGCCGTTTGTTGTAGTCCTTAAACACAGAATTCTTTAAAAGAAAACATCTGTCTTTGCATTGAACTTTGAGTGTCGTAACTTTGCAGATGTTGTTTGTGCTCAAACAGCAACATTACACACTGACTAAAGTTAAAAAAGTGAAATCATAATGAACCACCCCTTTAATTAAATTCCATATGGTTATTTGAATGTTGTGTGAAGGTTGTGGATCACCGACTGACCCTCGTTCAGTGCTTCCTTCCTCGTCTTCCTCTAGATCTGAAGGGGGACTCGTGCGAGGTGGACAGGAACGCGTCGACACATTCCGCGCCAGGATAGAACCTGACGACAAAGATTTTACACAAGTCTGATCTCACAATCTTCACTATTTATAGACATAAATAGTGAAGATAATATTTATCATTAACTAAAACTATTAAAACATTTCTGAAATAAAGCTGAAATAAAAATAAAAATATTAATATTAGTTGAAAAACTTAAAATAAACATTAATTTAAGCATTAAAATTATTACATAAGTGAATAAAAATGTATATAAAATGTAAATTAAATAAATAAAACAAATAAAAAATTAAAAGCTAAATAGAAATAATAAAAAATAAAACCATAAAAGCACAGAACAAAATGGCTAAAAGTTAAACTAAAATTAACAATTTTAAAAATAAAATCTAACTCAAAATATTAATAAAACTAATAAAACTAAAATATCACTGCTTAATAAATACATTTTTTTTACTAAATAATGGTGCAGGGATATACAATTAAAAAAAAAAAAATTCAAGACTAAAAAGAAAGTATTTAAGTAAAATCTTTTAATAAAAAATATTTTTAATATAACTTTTTTTCAAATAAGAAATAAATATTTGAAAACATACTTTATCAAATAATAAGTTACTTATTGTATTTAAAATCAGCATCTGTTGATGGGTGATTGAATGATTGAATTTTAATGGTAGTTATTGATTATACAAATTAACATCCAGGTGTTTTGAACGACACTCATTTGTACGAAGCATAAACCTGTTTGTCAGAGAGCAACATAAGTGTGTTTGTGCCTGTAGGTCCATTTACCTTGTGGCTGTATGTCAAAGCGGGGATGCCTGTCAAAGTGCATGCTGTCAGACTCATCCAGGTGACAGCGAGAATCACATGACTCACACAGGTGCAGAGGGTTTTTACCGTTTAGTTCCTGACAGTCTGGGTGATGACACACCTACAGGAACATAGAGAGAGAAATCATCCATTAGATGATGTGAGGAGAACCTTTGAGTCACTCGGGGTCAGGTTAATTTCACTTCGCCACACTACAAAAAGACATCATAATGTTGCTTCTGCCAGCTGAAGTCACCATCTAGGTATTGAACTTTCTCTTCTGATAGTTCACATCATGACATGCAGTCTCAAACACAACTGTACACACACGTACATGGCTAAAGGGCATCATTTACACCCCAAACCAATCCAAAAACACACAGAAAAATGATTTAGAATTAGTACACATCATTTACTATCAAAATACCATGGTACAGTGGGTGACTCAAAAGGTAGTGCCATTAATATATATTGTACATACACTGTAAAAAAAGAATTGGTTTAATTTAAAAAAGTAAGTTACCTGGTTAAAATTTTGAGTTCGTTGAAATTAAAAATTTGAGTTAATACAATGAAGGCGATTGGTTTAATCAACAGAAACTCAAAATATTATGTTATCTGAACCACATTAATTATCTAAGTTGATTTGACAAAAGAACAAATGTTCTGATAACAAATCATGAAAATAATTTTACAGTGTGGCAACAGAATTCATGTACTATAGTATTTACATGGTTCAAGAGTACTATGGTACATTTTTGTTTGTGATATAATTTTTTTTTACCTTATTTCTGGACGTACTATGGTAGTATAATGTGTTTTTTACCGTTTTTGAAATACTCTTATGTCCACTAAGGCTGTATTAATTTGATCAAAAATACAGTAAAAACAGTAACATTGCAAAATATTATCACAACTGTTTTTTAAATATATTTTAAAATGTCATTTATTCCTGTGATGACAAAGCTGAATTTTTAGCATCATTACTTCAGTCTTCAGTGTCACATGGCCCTTCAGAATTCATTATAATATGCAGATTTGCTGCTCAAGACACTTTTCTTATTAATATCAATGTTGAAACAGTTGTGCTGCTTAATGTTTTTTGTGGTAACTGCGATAAACTTTTTCAGGATTAACAGAATGAATAGAAAGTTCAAAAGAACAGCATTTATTTGAAATAGAAATCTTTTGAAACATTATACTGTAAATGTCTTTACTGTCATGGTTGATTAAAGCATACTTGCTTAAAGTATCAATTTCTTCCAAGAAATCTTTCTGACCGCAAACATTTGAACGATTGTCCATATACATAGTGATAATATCAGATGAAAATGGTACAGTTGTTTAGGGGACATCCCAGATATGATATATCACATGGACTGTTTGGATAGTAGAACGCTGTAAAGATTTAACCAATTTAGGCATAGCAAAAAAGATGTGCAAAAAAGTATACCATTTGTGATAAAGCCAACGGTGGCCTTTCCAACACAAGCATGTGCAACCACAAAGAGTCATGTGAATCATCTAATTCGACCTAAAGTTGCACAGACAGCTCTGAAGAGTTAAAATCCTTGAGAAAAGCTCCATTCTTCCTTAGAAGATCTCAAAAACTGATTCAACCAAGAATCACAACAGGTTTCATGTTCATACACCTTCATGTCTGGAGCTTGCCGTTTAATATAAAAGCATCGACTGCCACACCTACTCAAGCTTAATCCAAATCCCTCCGAAATGACGCATATTGAAAAAATAGCGATCAGTCGACCATCCCCTCTTCTTACCTTCCACATCATGGGATGTGTGCAGGCCGCACCATCCGTGGGCTTCCATGGTTCACGGCGGTCCATGGCGGCAAAGAACAGCACTTCAGTACCGTCACACACCCCTAAACCGCATGGAAGGGTCCCAGTTCACCCCCTTCCCCCCAAAGATATCCAATTAATCCACCCCCTTGGTGTCTAGTCAGGTTAAGCGCTCATGGGGGCAGGGCAGTTTTAGGGTAGTCCTGGTCTTCCCCAACAACCAAATCAGTCTTCAGATGTCCAAAGCCCCTCTAATCTGAGGAGCTAATCATCTGCTGTGCACTCTTGCGAACCCATCTGATGGGGCGGTGGAGATTAGATTTGGCTCATCTCTTTCTCAGACTGGACTCCACCTCAAAAGGGTTCTACCCCGAGGAAGAAAGGCAGCCTCGGCTCCATAAAGTTTTTAAATAGAGCTTGCTTTTAAATGGGCCTTGTTGTCTGTAATAGGCATGACATGGTCTACCACAATGAGCACAATTAGGTTAGGTGTACTTTCATGTTTTTCAGATTCAAGGGCTTGTTGGGACTTTGTGCAAAGCTGCAGCCGCTTTAAAGGCATGAATGGTCAAATATGGATTCAATGTGACCACACAAATCACTTTAGCACAGAACAAACTTAAAGAGATAGTTCACCCAAAAATTAAAATTCTGTCATCATTTACTGACCCTCAAGTTGTTCCAAACTTGTATGAATTACTTTCTTCTGCTGAACACAAAAGAAGATATTTTGAAGAATGTCGGTAACCAAACAGTTGATGGACCCCACTGACTTCCATAGTTCCAAACATCAACTGTTTGGATACCCATATTCTTCAAAATATCTTCTTTTAAGAGAACTTGAGGGTGAGTAAATGATGACAGAATTTTCATTTTTAGGTGAACTATCCCTTTAAACATTGGTGCATGCTTAAGCCCAAAGCATACTTTGGTTTTTATGCATATGCGAGGGTCCGCAAACAATGCGCGTGCCGCAAATTTCATCACCAGAATAGTAGATGCGTACTGTATGATCGCTGCCTGATTTTTGTAACCACACGTACTTTGTACGCACAGTTCGCACATGTGCACTGAATTTGGTTTGCACCAATCCGTTGTTCCACAAGGTGGAAACATTGGCCCAGGCCATTATTTCAGAGCAGAAAATGAAACTTAAGAGATGGAAGAACAACAAAATACTGGAGACTGCAACAACAGATATGAGATAGCCGCAACTTTAGTTTAAAAAAGATACTAAGAAATTTTATCGGTCATAACTTCTGGAGAAAAATAGCACAGACACTGGACAAAGACGAAACTTGTTTATTAAAAAATAAATAAAAACGCATGTGTCGACACGCTATCAAATGGAGTATACTTTGAAAGGCTACTAAGTATACCATGGGCTTCAGATGTCAGAGCTTTATAGATATTCATAAATGTGGAAGATAAATGAGCACATATTGGGGGGGAAAAAAGCTAAATTTTGGTCTCCATGGGCATTTGAAAAGGTTTTCAAATTTAGGTCCAGGGATTCCCTGAGGTCTGCTAAAGAATAAAATAAAATAAAATAAAATAAGATAAAATAAAATAAAATAATAAATTCTGAACTTGTACGCCACAAAAAACTTCACACGAATGAAATGAGAATGATATAGTAGAAAAAACAATATTCACATACATGTAGAAAATGAACAACAGTGATCTAACACATACACACACACACACACACACACACACACACACACACACGCACACACACACACGCGCACACACACCAACTACAGTGCATTAGAGTTTTTTTAGTGGGGATTATGACTGAAAAGAGAAAAGACGACAGGTCATTCCTCTTTACAGTAAAACTTCCTGCACAGTGGTCAGCATAACAGCCTGTATACTCACATAACTGTGTGTTTGTCATGAGCCACTGCTATGACAACGGGCAGCTTTTTCTGTGTTTGGAGAGCCGAGCTGAATCACCGGTAGGGACTAATGTGCTCTGACGAGTTACGACACATTTGTCTGAAGGAGAACGGGACTCATAGCCGTTTATGGATCGGCTGAGAGTGTGAAACTGACTCCGGGGCAGTGACATGAGATGCACGATCCACACCCATTTAGTGATTACGGTAAAGTGATGAGGAGAGAGGTGAAGATGAACTTCTAGAGAAAATTGAAGGTAAACGCATAATGATGTTCTGTAAAACATTGGCTACTTCTCAATGGGTTGTGGTGCATTCTGGGAATTTTGTTAAAATGTGGTATCTTAGTAGGCAGAATCATGTTGTTGATTGTTTTTAAAACAATCTCACATCTGGAGTACACCTATAATACACTATTTTGTCTAAATAAATAAAAAATAAAACTAAAATCATCATTTAAGGAGCCATTTTAAATAATATAAGCAAATTTAGGCATCACAAACATAATGTACTTTATGAAAAATGGATATTCATTTTGAGATTTGCTTTATAAACGCACACAGTTGAGTCTTTCTGAAATGGCTAAATCAAGAGACTTCAAGCACTGACCAAACAGTTGGGCAATTAAGGGACCCTCAGCCAGGGATCAAAGCCAAGGACAGCTGAATGTGTGTGTATGTGTGTGTAGGCTGTCTGATTTTGAAGTTGTGCTGGATTACCCATGGGCCTCAGGAAGGGGCGATGTGTTTGGAGTGTGGAGGTGAATGTAAGTGAACAGCAGAGAGAAACCGACAGCTGTGAACACACACAAGTGTCCAGAGGGGCTTATCGAATTTAAGGACATGTGGCACCATTCTTAGCTATGTGCACACTCACAACAAACACAAAAACGTATTTAGTTAAAGGCACAATATGTAATTTTTCACCTATTCAAAACAAAGGCGTAGCTTGATGATGCCGAGATTAAGCGCGGAATCATAGGAGATGTCGTCTTCACCTCACAGCTGGTGGAAAGGAATCCGACGGGACTCGGACAGAAATCATGTTCGTGGATGAGATTATTAACGTTACTGTAGTATGAAGCAGAGCAGGGTCAAGTGCTGTGGGAGCTGAACGAGGCCGCTGGAGCGATTGCTAATGAGAGACGAGCACGACACACGTCTCGATAGCAGCTGAACTTTTATTATGCCACAGTCGCCGCTTCCGCTTCTTCCGGTCAAGCGTATGAGGTAACGCAGCGCTGTTTATCATATTAGATACATTTGAGTGTGTTGAAAATGATGTTATGACGTTACTCTGTGCGTTCGCTCGGCGGCTGCTATGAGACACTTGTTGCACACTGCAGTAAGCTAGATCGATATTAGAATATCATAATAAATGCTGGATGGCTTGTGTTGATAAATGGCATGAAATTAATTTTAAAACATATTGTATGAGAGAAAATGCTGTATTAACTGTATTACTCTAAAAATAAAGCTGCATCTGATTATGCTATTTTAGCCAAATGACAAAATGGTGTTTTTCTCTGAGGCATGGTAAAACATGGTACTAGCGGAAAATCAAGAAAACGAGATTCAAACAATAAGACTAACAGTGTTGAGCTATATAACAGTGATTAGTTTCTGTCTATAAATATATCCAAACATTTTTTCCCTTGTCTAATAAAACATAATATATTAAAGCGTCTTTGGTGTTTCCATGGTTTCTACAAAATAAAACCGGAAATCAATGGTAACGCAGTTATGATGTCAATGATAGGTGACGAATTCTCACAATTTCTCTGGATTTAAACATTCTTGGAAACATCTGGGATAATGCCAGTACACAAGTCAACAAAATAAATAACACTGTTCTAGTGGTTTTAGGATATTTTAATCCAAAAATTTTACATATTGTGCCTTTAAAGGTACACTATGTAACTTTTTTGTTTAATAAAATTTAAACAAAGAGTCAATACATTAATTCATCTTCCAAAACGTGTTTTTGTCTTACCCTGATTTACTATGGTAAGCCATTATAAAAATGTTTATATTTTAGACCTTTTGGGATGGTTTTCGCAGAGGAATCACACGTTTTAAAAAAGGAGAGTCTGTTGGCAAAAAGAGAAAGAGCTCGTAATAAAACAAGAATCAACATTGGCTTGTCTTTTTGGAGATGGCGAGAACCGAGGGATTTGAAATATAAAAGTGATGCGGAGATGCTGTTTTTATTGTAAAGCATTATCTATTGTGAGGGGTCATGTTCACGCAGAGCCGAAGCACAACCAAAACAATGTTCTTCCACAAAATGCATGCAGTTTTTTTTAAATGCTAAAGAGCCAAAAGTTACATAGTGTACCTTTAACAAAAAGCCCAAAATAGCAAGGCTAAAACAACCAAAAATCAAATTACTTGTCACTGGAAACATGTTTCGCTCCTCGTTACGACAGATAAAACATCCCCATTTATCAGAGCTCATTCATCTGAGGATTATGATGTTATGTAGGCATTAATAATTTCATGCCCTCATTTCCCCCCTCAATAATCTTTCAAGCAATTAAGCCTTAATGTGCAAAAGCTTTTCATGAATGATATTTCATAAGCATCAATCTGCAAAGATGACCTGGAGTGAAGGGGACCCATGGTGAACAGGTTCTGTGGTCTATATGTGGCAAGCATGTTCTCTTCTATGTATCTGGTGAAGGGGGTGCTGTGCATACAGTGTGAAGAGTTTCAGGTCAAATGTCAAGTGCAGTGTCCTTTAGTGCAGGATTAAACCGTCTGCCACAAAACTGAGCACCTGTTCCCTTTAACTGCGCAGCTCACTCAGGCTTACATAATGTACATTTTCATCCCTCTTTCGCACACAGATAATTGTGTCAGCATTTAATCTCTCCTTTCATGGAAAGCTGCATGAGAAATTTGCCCTCGCCGTTTCGAAGGGCGAATGAAATTATGTGCGAGCAACAAAGTACCATGGAGAAGACTGGGAAATGGCAAAAAACGCTACTAACTACTTTTATTATATATAATATTATATTTTGTCTAGTATTAACATAGCATGATAAAAATAATACTAAATCACAGTTTTGTCACAATTGTACTGTTTCACGAGTTGTTTTTTTACATCTGCAAGTCCACAATGGGTTTTTTGCCAAATAAATACTGCTTTGATTGTAAAAATAAATAGTATTATTAGATTGTTATATATATAAAACGATACTGCCCACTTAAAATAGCTTAAAAACCTCATGAAATCGCAAAACAAGCACAGTTTTATCTCCTGTCTTGATGTATTTCTTGTTGAAACAAGACATTTCGGTGGACATTTAGCTCATTTATTTAATTAATGCTATTTTTTTGTCTATATCACAGCTTTATCACAGCACACATAAAGATGACTTGCTATGCACAGCCTCGTAGGTTGAAGGGGAGGACATTCTCATTCTAGAAAGCATTTAATTAGACAATTTTTGCAGTGCAACACAAGTCATCAATATTTTTGTTCTGTTGTCCTGAAAGTTAAAGACAGTAGATTTTAAATGCATATACAGTATCTGCAAAAAAATGAACTTTTAGGAGTACTCCAGTATGCAGATTACCTCAAAGCTAGCAGACACTACAAGTCACACTTTCAATGTGGCAAAGCAAAATACATTTTCAAAGAATGGCTTGACTTCAAGAATAGCTTGTTCAACTACTAGGAACTCTAAACTGGGTAACAGGATATGCTGAAACTCAAACAGAGGGACATTACAAAATTGAGCAACATCAAATAAAACTCGCAGGACAAAAACTGTAAAAAGCACACCTATGCTACACATACATTGCATAAGTATGCAAATGCTTCACACTATCATATGATTACGCATTTATGCTACCTGAAATCAGCTGATAATAATGCATAAACGTAATTAATGGAGTTAGTGAAGGTCACACCCAAACAGCACGCTCTTCAACACGCTTCCCACAGTTCTGTAGACCTTTCTCACTCTTACCATATGAGATGTGAAACTGGATTCATGGCTGACCATCATTGAGCTGTGGTTCTCACGTGGCAAAAAGTGACAAAAGTCCAAACATGACCTAAAACTGACTGACTTCAGATTCTAACTAAAATCACTGAATCATGATTGCACTGCAACTTCTCGCATGCACTGCTATTGTTTTAACCTCAGACACCACACCTAAGGACATGTTCACTGACCGTCCAATGCATTTTGCACTTGAAAATGCCAAAAGTGGGCTGAATCTGAACCAGGTTGATATAATCAGTGCTTTTGAAGAAGATGTAAGTGGCATCATATTAAGACACTCAGAGTTTATTTGAGGTAGGGTTATTATAGTTATAGTTATTATATTATAGTATTATAACTAAAACTAAAACCATAAAAAACATTTGTCGTTACTTGAAATAAAATTAAAAAAAAAAAAAACCTGAAGCTTACTTAATTTCAGCTAGTTGCCAAGGCAAATTTTTTCATTTTCATTTAGTTTAACTTGATGTACTAAAACGAAAATTGAAATAAATGACAAAAACTGACAAAATGACATAAAAAAAAAGACAAAATTACGAAAACTTTCAAATTAAATTGAAAACAGAAAATATAAAAATAAAAAACAAATTCAAAATATTAATAAAAACTATAATAGTATCTCAATGATACTAAAATAACACTGCTTTAAGGAACTTAAAGGATTAGTTCACTTTTAAAAATGACCACGTCAGTTATGCTTTTTTCATAAGTTGAATACGGAAGGCGTAGGATGTAGCGTAAGCGTTTTGAACTGCGAGAGGCGTTACACTTTCTTCCTAAGTTGAATACGGAAGGTAGTCTGGCGGAAGCTAGATATTTTACTTTATAACTGGTTAAAATTTTATATTTTTCTTACACAAATGCATTGATTCACTTCAGAAGGCCTTTATTAACCCCCAGGAGCCGTGTGGAGTATGTTTATAATGGATGGATGGACTTTCTTGAGCTTCATACTCGTTGATCCCGCTCGCTGCCATTATAAAGCTCGGATGCATCAGGATATTTATTAATATAACTCTGATCGTGTTCATCAGAAAGAAGAAAGTCAAATACACCTAGGATGGCTTGAGGGTGATTTTCATTTTAAAGTGAACTAATCCTTTCCATGGCAAGTAAACTAGATATTCCATTTAATTCTCAGAGTTCCGTCTGTGGAATAATCCAGCACTTTTAGTAATGTTTTTCACTTTTAATGAAAACACTAACTCATAAACAGAATGATTCTAAAGCACACAAAGTCTGATGATTAAAAACCAGGCTTAAAATCAGCCCAACCCTGAAAGCATCATGGTGTGAATCACTGAACAGCCTTAAATGTCTTGTTTCACACTCACGCAGCTGTGAGTGTCCCGTCTGACGCTTGTGACGTCTATAAACATTGACACGCTCTCAGTAAAACACAACAGACCAAAACATATATTCAGACTTATTAAACGCTGATTCATATCCCTCTTGAGTTAAACCCAAATACAGTTATCTGTCAAGCTACACTTAGACAAACGGTCAAACACCCATCCAGAACATAGTTAACTACCCTAATCTAACCATTTAGAGTGAGTAAGAGTTCTGTTACAGCTGGTAGAGGTCTTAAAGACTTTTTTTTTCTCCATTTATATAATATCTTATGAGGATGTCATCAAAAAACTTAGAGCTGGGCGTGAACTTGTGAACTTGAAGCATAGCCGAATTTTTCCATACAAATAAACAAGAAAACATGCGTCATCATGGATAATGGCACTGCATTTTGTTACTGCATCTAACCTGACTAAGTTCTTTAGTTTGCAAACTACACCCAGACACATGGTGTGGTTAAGTTATTACGTGAATGAGCAATTACGCAACTGAAGCCACAGCCAAACTTCTTTTGACTTCTTTGCTTCTGTGCATATAGAAAAAAGCGACCATTGAAGGAAGTGAAATCAGAGGTGTTGCAGTACCAGCCTCCTCTGGACGGAGAACTGCCATACTTGCCACAGCCGTTGACTCCAAAACAAGCGTCTGGCCCATGAAGTACACATTAAAAGAAGATAGATTAAAAAAATAAAAGGGCATTTACGCAAACCAAGGCGGTGTTATATTAGCTTGGTTCACCACGCTTTGTTTTCCTTGAGTTCTCTTAAACTGGGGCTAAAAACAGAAAGCCACGTTATTGCAATTCTTTTGAACAAACTGTGAGTCCATATGGTTTTTAGCTTGTTTTTAATTTCATCCAATCCAAACCTTCTCACATAATCTCTTATACCTCCCAACCAAAATACAAATGGCTACAGGCAAACTTTTCCATAATTTCCATGTAATGATCCAATGACACCAGAAGAACCTTAAGCACATTCACAGAGAATCCAGCATCAAGCAGCCCTGTTTCTATAGCTATGTTTAAAAAAGTATACTAACTGTACGCTCTTACTATTTCTGCAGTATGTATGCTGTGCACAGCATCTTTATTTCTCTGTATGCATGGACAATCCTACCATAAATGGTAAATGTGTATGTATACCATTCAAAAGTTTAGGATTAGTAAGATTTTTGAACTTTCTATTCATCAAATAATCCTGAAATAATAAGAAATGTTTCCGTGAGCAGCAAATCAGCATATTAGAATGATTTATGAAGGACCATTTATTCAGACTTGCAGAAATTAAAAATGTCATACTTATCCCTAAGTTGACAGCTCCATTAAACCTCCAAAGTACTAAAGTTTGAAGCATTTATCATTACATAATTTGTTTCAGACACAGCACATACTGTATGCAGCAAGCAGTATTCCAAACACATGAGATATTTTTATGACTCTAAAAGAGATAAAGCTAGTCTAAAGCAAGGAAATGACCAGAATACGAGAAGTCACAGAAGTATGCAGACAGGGGCTAGTGACTGATGGGTCACAGCTTTGGGTCAGTGGACATCCGGAACAATTAAGAGGAAAGAACGCATTACCACACCAGTGGCCCAGATGCACGGCGTCCATGGTCTAAATTGACTCTGTTTAGGACACAAGATTGACGTGCTACTACAGGATTATGACACATGCAAAAACCAAAATACATTTAGCAAGCAGAAAACTGTCATATTATAGACTATTTTTTATAATTTATGACCTTTTTGAAGTTAGACTAGCCCTGCTTACAATAAGCATTCATTTTATGAACAAAAACAATCTAGGATATTTATCAAAATGTATTTTTTCCACAGAAGAATTCACACTGTTTTGGTACGACAAAGATGACCGAATTTTCATGTTCAGCCAGGTGAACTATTCAGTAACACTTTATAAAATGTGTTAAAGTGCTATTTTAAAGGTTCCTAATTTTGTTTTGGAGGTCTTTTACAACAGGTTTTCATGCATCCAAGGTCAAAAAAAATACTTTTCTCATAATATACATTGCAGCATCACCTCTTTTCTCACAGTGTCTGAAACGGTTTGATAAAAGATTCGGTCACTCTAAACTCCTCTTTTCCGAGAGCCTGCTCTTCTCCGATTGGTCACGTGGCCCAGTCTGTTGTGTTTAGTCTACCACTTACAGCGCATCAAAGGAAACTCTCATTACCATATGTGAATTTCAGCTCCAGAGGCTTCTTCAGCACTTGTTATACAGTGATACAAACAGTAACAATGGCGTCGTTTTTACCATATCAATTCGAGCCAGAGTCCTCATACTTTGGAAGTGCAGCAAATTGGATTTGCTTTCACAGCACAGAAAACAGCGTCTTCTCGACGTGTCAACCACACGAACTAAACTCTTGTTCATTTTCAACCCAACTTGGGTTGTTTTTAACCCAGCATTTTTTAGAGTGTACACAGGCTATCAAAAGTTCTATCTGTTAACATTAGTTAACGCACTGCGTTAACATGAACATTTTTATTAACTACACTCTAAAAAATGCTATGTTAAAAACAATCTAAGTCGGGTTGAAATGGACAAACCCAGCGATTGGGTTAAATGTTTACCCAGCGTGCTGGGCAGTTTTATTTAACCCAACTATAGTTTAAAAATTACTATATGGCTGGCTTAAAACGAACCCAAAATTGGTTGGAAATTAAAAATCAGACACGTTATTACTAAAGGCAACAGTAATAATCAAAAGGTGAACATTTATTAATAAGCAATTTAATAAATGTTTATTGTTTAATTTTTATTCATTAAACTTACTAATAAATGTTAATTTCCAACATATTTTGGGTTCATTTTAAGCAAGCAGTACAGTCATTTTTTAACAATAGTTGAGTTAAATAAAACTACCCAGTAGGTTGGGGAAACATTTAACCCAACCACTGGGTCAAAATAACCCAATCGCTTGGTTTGTCCATTTTCAACCCAACTTAGGTTGTTTTTAACCCAGCATTTTTTTTTAAAAGTGTAGTTAATAAAAATGTTCATGTTAGTCCACAGTGCATTAACTAATGTTAACAGATAGAACTTTTGATAGCCTATTAAAATGATTAAGTAATGGTTGAGATTAACGGTAACACTTCAGTTTAGGGTCCAATTCTCACTATTAACTAGTTGCTTATTAGCATGCATATTACTAGGATATTGGCTGTTTATTAGTACTTTTAAAGTGCATATTAATGCCTTATTCTGCATGACCATATTCTACATCCCTTAATCCTACCCAATACCTAAACTTAACAACTACTATACTAACTATCAATATGCAGTAATTAGGAGTTCATTGAGGCAAAAGTCGTAGTTAATTGTTAGTTAATAGTGAGAATTGGACCCTAAACTAAAGTGTGACCAGATTAACTTTAACTAAAATTAATAAATGCTGTAGAAGTATTGTTCACTGTTAGTTCATGTCAACTAATGTAATTAACTAATGAAACCTTACTGTAAAGTGTTACCGCATATTCTTACAAATCAATCTGGTTGATCTAATCCAAACACTTCCATACTTACAATTCAAGTTCCACTATGGAGGCCGCCAGTGATCGAACCCTCATTTCCAGAGATTAATCTTGTGCATTCGTGCTAAATATAATCTTCCAGAATTAACCTGCAGCTTCAACAGCCAGGCAGGTGAAACCAAAAGAATGTAGCCAAACTTCTGTTTGTTGTGTCATGGTTTGAGTCAAAAACACACACAAAAGACCAGCCACAAACAGTCTGGTTGACCATCCCATTCACAGAAGCTGATGACAAATGTCTGCAGAGCAGTGTGGGATTTCCATGCTTACGTACTGAGAACATGAAAGGCCTATTTGGTCACCATGGTAGAACTAAAACTTCCTTGAGTGACTAATACTGAGACAGCCTTTTTAAACTAAACCTGTGGTTCACGTACAAGCCACTGCACAATCACTTCCCTCAAAAAGCAAAGTTTACCCCAGGCCAGTAGAGTTTGCCAAGTCTGGGACAAGCTCACAAGGTCTCGTGGCCATTAAATAAAGGCTATTCTAGCACAAAAGAGACTTATTTTGGTTCTCTCCTCTCCAAATTGCTTTTCCACACATTTCAGTGCCCTAAATGGAGCTAGAAGTTCTGCAAGGCAGATCTTCATTAATTCAATTTTAAATAAGAAAAGGTTGGTTGCCGTTCTAAACTGGAAGAGCTCAAGAGGAAAAAGTGCTACACTCTTAAAATAAAGGTTCCAAAACAGATTTCTCACAGTGATGCCATAAAAGAACCATTTTTGGTTCCCCAAAGAAGCTTTCAGTGATCAGTTCTTAAAAGAACAATGGAAAGTTTCCATGGAACCATTAATTCCAATAAAGAACCTTTACTTTTGAGTTGAAGTATGACCAGAAGGACAAGTCCATCCATGCTAAAGGAGCAGTGGAGACCGACTAACTTTACTTTTTCGCAAGAAACATTCCTCTCAGTGTGTGTTTCAACATGTAGCATCAGCAAAACCAAATGTGCATGTACACACCCACACCCACACCTGGAAAACAGCCATCATTATCAAAAAAGTGAGCAAGAATATCAATTACAATGCAATTTTTTTAGACTGATTTCTGAATTGACCATGAATGACTTTAGCTAACAGTATTTCTTACTTTAGTTTATTATAAAAACAAAATGAAAACATACACTCCGATTTCAGAAATCGCTAAGAAAGAGTGAAAACTCAATTAACAACAACTTGCATAGTTCATGTGTGTACAGGACTTGCTTAAACATGCTTTCAAATTATAACTAAAAGTTAAATCATTCACATTAACAACCTAAATGACATAAAATAGTCATTTAAGAAAGAAAAACCCTTGGAAGCATAATGTCTACCCATCTGCTGTATAACCAGAGACATATGTAGTGAAGACAGAAGCGGAAAACTCACCAGCAGCTGCGCGCAATCTACTCAAGCTCTGTCAAGTGCGCTGAGAGAGCCTTCTCAAGCTCCACTCTGTGACGCAACGCTGCTATCCATAGCTTTAGGGGAGGAATAGGAGGAGAAATACACATACAGGAAAGAGGGAGGGGAAGAGACAGAGAAAGAGAAAGAGAGAGAGTCTAGAAGGAAGTGAAAGGAAAGGGGAACGCTACATTCAAAGTTGATTTCTCTCTCACAAAACAAGTCCAGCTCATATTTCTGCCGGAAAAAAAATAAAGTAACAGAAAATACAAAGCAAGAAAAATTAAAAAGTTAGATTAAGTCTCAAACTATGTGAATATATATGAAACTATACAAATCAATGTATATGAACTACAAAAATTCATTATATGCAAAATAAATATAATAAAAATGATAAAACTATACACTAAAATACAAAATTATATTATATTATGTATTTAAGTATAAATTTATAATTTTATTTTATTTTGCATTTTTAAAATATAAAAATTGACAAATACAAAATATTTTGTATTTTAGTGTATATTTTTGATATTTTGCATATTATATATATATACATACATATATATATATATATATATATATATATATATATATATATATATATACACACACACACACACACACACACACACACACACACACAAATGATAGTGCTCAATACAATTTAGCACAATTAAAAATTTTTATGACAATTAAGGAGATTTTCTCCCAAAGTTTCATTACCATAATGCATGCAGATGTTTTACCAGATTTTTTTTTTTTTTTTTTCCAATTCTCATTACAGTAATATAGTAGTTTTTGCATTATTAAATACTATAATACAATTATTTACGTAAATCAAACTATAAGCTGTAAAACAAACACTAACATTATGTATTAATACTTCACAATTTAAGTACTATAATTTTTTGCATTATAGAAATGAGAATAAATTCTTTTTGCATTAGGGTAATGAGAATTGAAGGGAAAAACTAGTTAATTGCAATTTTCACAATGCAAAGAAATCTTAATGGTCACATGGTACTTCATGGAACTTCACAGAACACCATTACATCAAGTAAAATAAAACATAGTAAGACCATGGTACTGAATGACCATAATCCTATACCAAGTTATTCACATGGTACTTTAAAGAATAGCAATACTCATTCGGAAAAAAAAAACAAAAAAAAACAAAAAAAAAAACATAATATCATGGTACTGTAAGTATAATTTTTCAAGCATGCAAAACCAGAGCGTGGGATTAGGAAAAGCGAGGGAGAACCTGAACATATCCGTCATACCCCAGTCCGGACCTGCAAGCTCACCCCACTTTAACATGTTTAAACTCTTCCCACTACTCATCGTGATCCAAAAAATCCACGCAATTTTCTGCCGAAATTTCTGTGCGCTCATGCGCCAACAATGTCAACATATGCATCACACATGCATGACATAACCAAGAAAAATAAATGACCAAACATTAAAAAACAGAAAATCTTTACAAATAATTACAAGGAATGTCTCCCTGGCATACTATATGATGCACTCACCAGCATTCGGTCAGAGTCACACGCGTGTTTGCATGTGTGCATGTTGCTCCGCACTTCTGTACGCCAAACCGCTGTCTTCTATTCGCTCTCCAGCGTAAACTGCACCTTCTCCTGCAGTCTGGCAGGATTTGTTGGACCGGGGTGCTTTCAATCTAATAACTCCGTAAGCTGGTGTGTGTGTGTGTGTGTGTGTGTTATACAAGGTGAATGTCTCTACCCCTGGAGAATATCCGTGTGGCATTTCCTTCAACGCTGATGCCGTTTAGACCCCCGGGCGGTGTTTGTGGGACTATTTAACTGCCTTTATACAAGAATGTGTGGGGAGGAAGACATCAGATATAATCTTGTTGACAGTACAGTATGTAGAGCGGGACCCGGTGTATGTTTACTACAACGCCCCCATCCCCACACACACAATGCACATAAACTGCGGGTTTGTCTAGAATTAAGTTTTTTATTTTAAGTCTACTTATTTTATTCTTTCTCTCGATTCTCTTGTGCATGTATGAATGAAACAATCTAGAGCTCATGGAAACCATAATTTGTGTGCTTGCTACTTCTGATCCTAATCTTTAAGTGAAGCTTATCAGTGAATATCAGTTCACATGAGCTTCTTGAGGAGGAGAGATGAACACAATCTGGGAAAAGTGCTAAAAAAAGAAAAGTATGAAGTCTGTAAATTACAGCGTATACTGATAACGTCACCATAACTGTTATTAAAAACATTACACATCTCTGAAACAATTGATTCTGACTGGTCAATCGAGGCATTCTGTGGTCATATACTTGTGAAATATATCGTGTACATTACGGTATGTAAATATATAGCACTACTGACACTTCAGAGTGATGAAATGCATGAATGAGAATATAAAGAGTGGGACGTGCTTGATCTTTAAAAGAGTTATAAGTGCAATCTGTGCATGTGCTGACTGACACACTGCCAAAGTGCGTGCAAAGAAAGCTGCGTCTCGCAGCACGCGATCACAGTTCTCTTTCACGTCTTATTGCGCTTGAATGGTCGAACACACACGCAATCATGTCAAATTGCCCATCATGTGCAGTATTCATGTAAACACAAGTGAAAGTAAACAGTTGGGTGTAAACCGGATGTGTATCAGTATAATGGATCCGTGCGTTTGGTCTTAAAGTGACAGCAGCCTAATAAACTTGCTGCTCTGTGTCATTAATGTGAATCAAACAAAAGAGAAAATAACTTCCTGCTCTTGACTGAATAACTTTTTTTAGCTTTAATAAGAATACATTTATATTTAACCCTTAAACGCATACCTTGGGTCTTTATCGACCCAGGACGTCATTCACTACCCTCCTCCTCATTCATTTTTCAAAATTAGACATCAACCTTCTTAGTATTCCTCAATCAATTCATTATATAGGGTCACTAACGACCCAAGGTATGTATCAGTGTACGTATATTTTTTTCTGCATAACAATAATTGAATCTTTGATGATGGAATAAGTGCAATTCACCTTTATTCCACAAAGTGGCAATGTCTGATACACAATGATGAAGTGACGTTTCATTCAGACAGAAAACGAAAGAATAGGCAAAACATGAAATGGCTCAGCGATTTACTGCAGAGTAAGTACTGAATGCAGTCAAATGAAGCTGTTAGCGATCAAAATATTGAATTTGAGGATGTTGAAAATGATAGTTTTGAGAATATGTTTGAGATCGCGAATGGGTTCATATCTCAAAACTATCATTTTGCTGAATGTACTGGGAAATGAGCTCTGACGAGGACAGTGATGATGGCATAAAACATCTGCTCAAAATGAACCCTTCCAAGCTCCAAAAGGTAACAAAATATGCTTTATTTTATTCTTCTGTAATGGTTACTCTAAAATTAGGGGAATTTTTATATTATCGCGACAGGTGGAGATCCATCCGTGTTAGATATAGATCCGGGTCGCTAAAGACCCGAATATGTAAGAATGATTGGCGAAACATTCATGCATTTAAGGGTTAATTCATACAGTGAAGACTATGCAATATTTTATTTTTACATTTGATTATTAAATTTCTGTACTAATTCTAATTACGTTAAATAAACCTATTGAACCTGAAAAACTTAATTTGTTTAATTCATATTTTTGTTATATTGTATTTGTCCTATTGTTTGTAATTTGCTTCTTTTTTCTTATTTTTTATAACAGAAATGAGACGAAATAACACAAAATAACTATATCATGATATATATCGTTATCGTGAAATAAGATTTCTCATATCGTGAAGTAAAAATTTGGTCATATTGCCCACTCCTAGTGTGAATGATTATTGCTCTATAGCTGTGCTCTCTTTCTTCTCATGTAATTACAATCAAGCATTCAATGTCCATTTCTTTATTTTTCTTTGGTAAGTTAATGTTTATCAAGTCGGACAAATGTACAACCAGTTATCACAACAAGACCCTGATCACCCCGTAGGGCTGAATTTTGTGATAATGGCAATCTGTCTAAACATTACCCCTTACATATAATGTTTAACAGATCATTAGTTAAGCCCAAAGCCCAAAGCCCAAAGTCACTTTTTACACGTACGTGAGGGTCAGTCTACAGTGCGCGTGACGCGAATTTCGTCATCAGAAGAGTACGCACGTACTGTACGTGCACAGCCGGATTTTTGTAACAGCGCATACTTTGTACGCGCAGGTCACACGTGTGCATTTAATTTCTTTGCAGTATTAGTTTATCCACAAGGTGGCAACCGTGCCCTGGGGGCGTCAAATCACAAGGTAGTCAGAACAGAACAGAGCGGAACACATGCAAGCTACTGTGACAATAGAGGCCTACATAGATGAGAGACTGCGAAGAGATTAGAAAGTACCCTCACTTGTACAAATCTAGCATTAAAGAATACAAAGATGTTTACATGGGTTGTAACTTGTAGCGAGAGATTGCTCAAAACTGTGCATGTGTCGAACGCCTGTGTATGTGTGCGAGACAAATGAAGTATACTTTGCAATTCTGTGCGTTCGACTGTGCGCGTACGTTATGGTACGCATAAAAAAACGAAGTATACTTTAGCCTTTAATGTGGATTCAAACAGTTAGAAAAAGAAACTTCAGCCATATATTTGCACTTATTTTATTTGTACATTTGCTAATTCCTAGAAAAAAGTAATGAGCAACTGGTTTAAATACTTATTATAATCAGGTATTTAAATAATCAGGGGGGAATGTTTACTTGTATTCAGAGCTTGACTAATTTTGGAGTTTGTTTGAAATGTCAAACATCAAACTTTCATATGTGAATTTATGAAAATTTTGAATAAATAAAATTTAATATAAAATATAAAATACCAGCATAAAGGAAATTCTGCTATTTTTGGACCATTACAATTTTTTGCATTGACATTATGACTATTAATGATTCTCATTTCAGTATTTAAAAAAAAAAAAAAAGGACCCTGATTAGAAAGGTCAAATGTCAAAGTTTCATGTGAATTTATGAAAATATATCAAATCTAAGTATTTGAACTACAGATCTGTTAAACATTTTATTGTGCTTGTTTAAGACTTTTTAAAGTTATTATAAAGTATTACCCAAAATATTTAAAAATGGAAAGTAAAATTAATAAAAAAATCAAAAAAAAAATCAAATCACTACTAACAACAACAAATGAAATTGAAAAAATAATAATAATATTTAAAGCACTCCCCTCTTGTCTGACATTAGCCATGTTTCCATCCACCTATTTTTATGCGAATTTTGGGATATCACATTAAAAAAAATGCTGGTTGGAAACGCCAAGATGCGCATAAATTGTAAAAATGTGCATAAAAAAAAACATAAGCACTCCACTGAGGTGGATAATTTGTTTATCCAATAAGAAGACATGCGCATAAACTACAATCGAAACAAGTTTACTGAAAAATCCCTCAATGCGCAACAAAAAAAACTCACAGCATCTCAAATGTTTGGTCATTCTGAAACGCCTGAGACAAAGTCTGTCATCAGAATGATTTGGAATAATTCCCTCCCTATAACGCAAGATAACATGACAGCATTTATTGTGTTTCATCTGCGAGCACTAAGGGGCAAGTCATTTATGATGTAGGAATAAAGAGCCACAGTGGCTTCCCCGATTGCAGCAGCTTCCATTCAATTACAGATATTCTGCACTAATTTCCCAGGATTTTGTTCTCTTGAACACATGGGATGGAAACCGAACTTCAATCACAAATGTTTTATGCAAAATTCCTAGTTAAATTCACAACTTTGGATGGAAACATAGCTATTGTCTGACCAAACAGATCTCGCTCCAAACTGGCATCATTGGTGGAGCCAACATTGCTGTGTTGAGCTGGTGGGGATACTCAAATAAACAATGTTTTAAAACCACCAGGGAGCTGATCATGTCACACAAGACCTGTCAGTCAAACATATGAGGAGCAAATCCAAATGAACCCCAAAACAGATGACTGCACAACGTTAATTTACAGAGATTTGCCACAATACTACATAAAACACCACACCCCCGACAAAACACGCTCTGAAAGGGAGGTTTTGTTGTTAGTTCTGCTTTGTTATTGCATCAGCATTATTTCCAGGATTAGAAACTTAGGGCGTAAAATACGCTTGACGTACTGGTCCACGTGAGTCATAACAGGTCCATCTCTCTCATGATCGACTGATCTGAGGTTCAAGAGCTCCCTAAACAAAACTCACTGTTCCTCTGGCAGTCAAAGTAAACCACGCTGAGCTTCACTTAAGTCCTCTACAATTAGCTTCCTACATAAGAGACAGTGTGTGTGTGTGTGTGTGTGTGTGTGTGTGTGTGTGTGTGTGTGTGTGTGTGTGTTTGGGGAATAGTGTCCCATCCTCCAGAACCCCCCGCTGTCTACCACAATTAAAAGAGTCTATATTTAAAGAGCAGCAGCAATACAATTACCTGAGGGGATCAGGTGCTCCGGGCAAAGCAATCGGGAAGATGCAGCACAAGTGCTTCAACACAGCTGACGCCCATTTGACACAATATAGCCCTTTTTGTCATAACACATGGACACAGGCCAGTCCTGCCCATGTGTTGTGATTGTTCAATTGCTATGACTGTCAGAATATGTTGTAGGAAGGAGCAGTGATTTAAAGCTTCCAAACCAAGTTCCTTCATTAGCTACCGTTCAAAAGTTGTTGTTTTTTAAAGAAGCCTCTTATGCTCACCAAGACTGCATTTATTTGATCAAAAATACATTAAAACTGTAGTATTGTGAAATATTATAACAATTTAAAAGAAGGGTTTCGAATATATTTTAAAATGTAATTTATTCCTGTGATGCAAAGCTATGTAAGCTTCTTTCTGCCACGGAGTAAAACATTTTAAAAGATAACTGCGATTTTTTATCTCGCAATTCTGACTTTTTTTCCTCAGATTTGTGAGTTTATATCTCAATTCTGACTTTATAACTCGCAATTGCGTATTTATATCTCACAATTCTAAGAAAAAAGTCAGAATTGTGATATGAACTCGCAATTGCGAGAAAAAGAATTGCGAGAAAAAAAGTCAGAATTGAGAGAAAAAAGTCAGAATTGTGAGAAAAAGTCAGAATTATGAGATATAAACTCACAATTGTGAGAAAGTAAGTCAGAATTGAGATAAAAAGTTGCAATTACCATTTTTATTTTTTATTGAGTGGCAGAAACAAGCTTCCATGCATTTTCAGCATCATTACTCCAGTCTTCGGTGTCACATGATCCTTTAGAAATCATTCTAATATGCTGATTTGCTGCTCAATAAGCAGTTGAAGGTTATTGGCTTACTGGCAATTAACATATTTACTCACTAAAGCCAATGTTTACTTGTATTTAGCCCTTGGAGAGTGCAAAGTTTGACCAAATGATAAAAAAAAAACATTTTTGTGATCTGGGTCAAATGAATAATAATTGTAAAGAACTCGAGAAAAACATAATTCGTTCAGAAAATTTCAAAAGCCATACGGTAGATTTATGAGACAAATAGACTGAAATTAGTTATTTACTGAAAATCTCAGTGAGTTGAACTTCAAATTCAAACGATTCATTGAAAAAAAAGAAGAAAAAAAAAAAGAGGAGTGCTCGGCGAGTGTTAATTTTGGACGCGTTTAGGAACCTAAAGGCATTTCGCAAAATAACAAATGCAAAGTTTGCCCAAAGTGCGAGTCCCTGCAAATCGGTAGGTCACGTGTTTTGGTCTCATCCTAGTAGCATTTCTGTTGTCCATGTTTTCTTGTGAAAGTCTCATATCTGACTCACTCCATTAGCACTGGAGAAACATCTAGGCTAGTCAGTCATCTTGCATTACGCTGATTCCTACACGCAGAGCAGAGCGCAAGCAGGATTTAATTGTCTATTTCTGAGAAATCAACATTATGCAATAGCTTCTTTCCCAAGAAGGTGTACAAACCCGCCCACAAAACACCTGACACAGTGACAGGCCGTATGTGTTAGCTGGAACTATTATAATTGCCAAATATGTGTCAGTAAGATCTCATTTTGCCATTTATTCATGTGGCTTCATTTACAAAATCAAAACCGCCGATGCCATAACTGATGAATGAAAACGCTCATGTGCGGTTCCTGTGATTGATGAACGACTGGTGACCGACGGTCTCGTGCACCACTCAAAAGACACCCCATGTGTTCGGCATTGAAAAGCCATTATCCTACTCTGACCGTGCCCAGTCCACATCCTCTCCACCATATCGCCCTCAATGCCAGCAGACGCTCCAATGGTGAGCGGTCAGTGACCATCACGCAATACTGAAGTAATCCTTACATTCTTTCACAAAGGAAACCACTCATCTGGGCCTTCGCTCGCTCATTTCATCTCATGAGCCATTACCTTGTCCATTCAAGCTTTATTTATGCTTTCAGTGGTTATTTAATGGCATTACAATCTGTGGGGAAAATTCAACTACGACTGGGGCACACATCTTAATTCAGACACGGACGAAAGCAAACACGCGCTGGATCCTGAGTGCAAAAGACAGGGTTCGTACGGATACTGTAAAATGAATTTCCAGGACTTTCAAGGACTACTTTTTTTGGTTTTCATGGACTACAATCAGAGGTCTCACTTATCAAACGATATCTGTATTATCTTTCAAATTCTAAAAAAGGTAAATGGATAAAAATATACTAATAAAACAAAATGGTACAAACATTAACAAAGCCCTAAATTTTTCAGTATACAGAAGAGCAAACAGAAAGAGGGCATAAGCTTCCTATATGATTCTTATTAAAAGATGTAATAACAGAAGAAAACAGGATTTCATTTGTAAAATGAAATGTAACTGATTACAAAAAGATTATACTGCAATCTAATGACTCTAAAAATACTTATTTAAGAATTTTTTTACTCAAATTACAGATATAAAGGTATTCAAAATACGACATACAACTTATTTAATAATATATATTAAATGCAAAGTTTATAATGACTATTTTTGTATATTATAATATTGGCGTACTTGGTATTGAGTATGTTAATGACAGGGATTTATCATCGACTTCAGTGCAGGTTACATAGTTACGCCAGTAGGTGGCAGCAAGGGACTGACTTTAAGAGCGAGTTGGTAAACCATTCATTTAAAAAAATGCAGATTTATTCTGAAAGCAAGGAAATTATTTTAACTTTGAACTACGCCTTATAAGGCACAACCGACAAGCAAAGCGGCCATTGAAAGGATACTATGACAAAGTTATCACTTTCCTCATTCAAAGTTCAAACTGATTTTTTTCCCCCATCAATATATGATTGACCTGAAGAATTAAAGCTGTATCATATACTTGGAAATATATGAGCAATACCACGCTCATAGCTATGCAAAATGGCTCTGTATCTATAAGCTGTCACACTGTCGCTTCAGCGTAAATTTTACGTGAAAAGTTCGTATTTGTTTTATCGAAAAAAAATTAAACACTAATTTCATATAAGCCTATATTGTCTTTGAATAATTCAAGCACTTTTCAAGTACCTTTTCATAAATATGGCTGTTTTCAATGGTTTTCCAGCATTTAAATTTTCAAAAAGTTGAACCTTGCACCTTGTACGAACCCTGAAAAGAATACACTGCCACAAAAACCTGTTAAACCTTGTAATATGCTACTTTACAGTTTTGTTTATAAGTAATAATGTGACAATTCATAAATTAACATCTAGTCAAAAGGATGTGAAAAACTAACCCTCACCCACAATTTAAAAATGTCCCCATTTACTCTCTCGCATGTTGTTATAATGGACTTTCTTCTGTGGAACACACAAGGAGAAATTTAAGACAATATTAATGATTCAATATTAATGAAGGTGAACAGCTTCAAAAGCTTCAAAAAGAATGCAAAAGCACAATAAAAGCCATCCAAAATTGTGCAGTGTATCTAAAGTCTTCTTCAAAACCCATAAAATAGATTTGAGACCAAAATTAGTTTGTCATATACTGAAAATCTTTGAGATGAACTTGAAAACTGATTCAGTTCCAATCATAAGCAAATCATTTTTGTAAACTGGGTCAATTGAATAATTGACAAGATTCAACTCAAATTATTCATTAATAAATTTCAAGTCATACAAAAGTTTTGTGACAAACAATTAATTATTCACTGAAAATCTTCACTGATTTATTCACTGAGTCAATAAGCTAAACTGAATCAGTTCCAATCATGAGCAAATCATTTTTGTGAACTGAACTGGAGCAAATGATTCATCTACAAATTTCAAAAGCCATCTGATAGATTTGTGCGAAAAAAAGTCCAAAATTATTTTGCTATATACTAAAAATCTTTGAGTCAGTGAGCTTGAAAACTGAATCAGTCCCAATCATGAGCAAATCATTTTTGTGAACTGGATCAAACTATTCATTGAAAAGAACTCAAAAGAACAATTCATGATGACAGAATTTTAATTTTTGGAA